>JADLZK010009714.1:0-186510 GCA_015847255.1 Hyparrhenia diplandra
ACTTGTTATATGGTTTTTATAAAATGGCAAACATATTATTCCTAAAATCCTAAAAAGCCATATATAGCCAGTCATTTGCAAGAGACTGTCGGCGGAGAGACTTTTTTTTTTTTTTTTTGAGAAGTTTTTTGTTTTCCAATTTACAAAATAGCTAAACAAAGAAATTTGGATATTAAGTTTAGCCAAGTTGTTGGGGTTGTCCTTAGTAAAACTACAATAACTATTACATATATATACATACAAGAGAACTTTATGTACAAAAACATAGGGACAAAAAATTTTGATGGAAAGAAAATTTGTCATTTTAATAGAAAAAAAATGTATAGATATGATATATGGAGTGCATAGATGTACACTCCCTCCTTTGATTTGTCATTTCGGATATGGTTGACATCAGACTTGTAGATTTTCGAACATCGATCAATAGTTTTTTTTTTTTTTTTTTTTTTTTTTTTGTCTTTTGTGGAGATGCTAAGATATCATGGACTCAAGGTCAAGGGACTCAATTGTAAGATATGGAGTATTTTGAGTTTCCTAGATACATGGTTTTTGCTATAAACTTATATATATATATTATTTCTAGATATATAACAAAAGTAATGTACTCTACACTGATAAAAAAATGTCTTAGCTTTTGGAATAGAGGGAGTACTATGGACAACTACTCTCTTACAAAACAGTTTGATATAATTGTGTATCGCTGTTTTTTTTGTTGTATCCTGAAAGTTGTATGGGAGAGAGGCCGAGGCAGTCGAGGCGCCGCGCTAGCCGACGCGCCTGATCGTCAGAGGCGACTAGGTAGTTCGATTAGCGAGTAATAGCGTATTGATCTCTTTTAGCTAGGGAGGGCTGAACTGATTGTTTAACTCTTTTCCCCCCTAGTGCGTCACTTGTGACGCGTCGTTGTAAACTTTGCTGTTTTCTGCTTAATATAAAAGATGCGCATACCTTATGTGTATTCGAGAAAAAAAGAATGATAGAACAGATCGGGGAGAGAATAGCTGATTATTGGTGAAGCTCTTTCCTTGCTACTGTTCGAAAATAGAAGCCGTGGAAAACACTAGGATGTAGATATATGCGGATTCAGTTAATGGACAAACAAAGGTAGGTCGAAACCAAGGTTGGATTTCTTTTTCACGCATGGAAAGAAAGAAGATAGAAGAGAATTAGTTTGGCCTTGGTTTTCTACGATCAGGTCGCATGTCACGGAAGGCAAAAAGGTTTTCTGAACATGTAAGTAAACAGGAATTAAATTCCCTCAACCACAAAAAGTCATCACACAGATACATGCACATCACCTATATACATAGTCACCTGTATATCAAAATAGAGAGAGACGTATAAATTTGAATTTTAGCCCGGCACTTGCTATATATACTAGCTTGAAAAAACAGAAACGATTAAGATGAAAAATCTCGTTATGATATGATATGATGTGCCTAGCCAGCATATTAAAAAGAGTATATTGCTCGTTAAAAAAAGTACACTAATGTATGTTGTGTTAGTTGTAGGTGTGGTGGCTACCTCGTGAAGCGTGTGTGTCGCAGGTGAGAGGGGGCCGGACGCCGACTTGACGTTCCGTTGCGATGTTGCTGTCAGGTGTGAGTGAGTGCTCCGGACGTTCCTCTCAGCTGCTGACTGCTGTGTGTGGCAAACAAGCTTGTTTTTTTGGCACAAGTTGTGATCAGTATCGGATGCTTCGGATGGAATTCAAAACGGAACATCGTCCATCAGATCCATCCATCCATGCTTCAGCGCAGCAGCCTTCAGGAAAGAATGGGTTGCTTTTTGACGCATAAAGAGAGTCCACGTTTACAACAAGCTTTGCTTGGTTGGTTAGAGTTTGCGACAGCGCGCGTGTTAGGCGAAACTGGACCTTCTTCACAGGGACATCTAGCCTCTAGGAACAGTACACTTGGCTAATTGCTTGCAATAGTAGTAACACATACTACTGTTTTATCGATCGTGTGGCCACTGCCATATATATACAAATATAGTTCGATTAAGGAAGGCAACTATATATATTTGGACTTTCTGGTTTTGGTTTGATAATAATATACCTTAAGGACAGGTTGACATATAGGAGAAATCAATTCATGTAGAATTGTTTGTAATTTAGAAAAATTTAACATATTCTTCGGTCAAAAAAATGGTTCATATTGTATATTTCTAGATGAATGGAATTATAATTATGCTTGCCCAATTTCCCTCAGTGTGTAGTCACATAACTCTATCTAAATTTTTTAGTTGTTGTCTTTCTTTTGAAATACCAACTCTGTCCTAAAATAACTAATCTCGTTTTTTAAAACAACTTTTTAAAGTTCAACAAAATATATAACAAAAATCTATTGATTTTTATGACCCAAAAATATGTATAAGTAAATTAATCATGGCATCTAATAAACTCATTTGAAGATATACTCTCGGTCCTAAAACATATGGCCGAAGCCTTTTTTAGACAAAATGCATGAGGAGCTTGGCAAAAAAACCCCTCACTAATTAGGTTGGAGGGAGTAGTTGAATTGTTCTTTTTTAGATAATGCCAAGTTTAAGAGGAATATTAATACTCCGTTCGTTTTTAAATTATAAGTTGTTTTAATTTTTTTGGTTAATCTACTTAGTTATGTATCTAGACATATTATTCTATCTAGATAACAAAATGAATGTAACAAAAAAGCCAAAGGGACTTATAATTTGAAACGGATGGTGTATCTCCTATCAAAACAGACATCAGAGATCGAGAGAGGATTAAGAATCCACAGTACCTTGTATTTTGGTACAAAGTTTGAACTCTAGATCACTTACATCTTAGGACGGAGAGAGTACAAATTACTATTTTCTATAAAATTATTTCCTCCATGGGACAGAGAACATGCAATTCTAGCATAGTGTCACGTTTTAGTATCTTTAAGTTTGATCAATGATACTAGATAAAAATATTAATATTTATGATATCAAATATATGTCATTTGATTAATTAGTTATGAAATGTATTCTCATAATAAATTAATTTGGAGCCACAAATATGAATATTCACTAAGAACTTGGTCAAACGCGAACCACTTTTTCTACACATAATTCATAGATGCATGATTTTTTTTTATGGTTGGAGAAAGAGTATACATTATACATAGTTATAAAGGGATCAAAAGTGTTGAGGCAGAAGCTTTATCACCATTCTTTAATTATAAACAGCAGGTAGCTAGGCCGGTACAATGAACAATTCAGACATCCGGTCTCACAATCCGAGCTACCAGAAAGATGATGGCTACCACAACACGGCAATCTCATGGAGGACTGCAGACCATACCATCCCCCAATTTTTATGCAGAAGGAAGCAAGTAAGATGCTGCATCAATTAAGACCCAATTTTTAAACAAACAAGCGAGGTTGTTAGCTGGCTATTGTAGGTTTATTGAAGGATTCAGACTTTACACAAGCAAGCATGCAGCTGCAACATCATATCAGATTATTCCATAAAAGAAACATAATCCTCCTCCAAACACTCACACATCCTGCCGTACGTTAGGAAACAATATATACTAGCTAGGTACTATTATATACTACACTACTAGCATCTCAGGTTCCATCACATATATACCTGATGATACCTCACCGGCTCATCCGAATAATTGCGTTGTATATATAAAACTAACTTTTATCTAAAAAATATATATAAAACTAACAGGACACAAAAATAATAGGACGCCTGCACATCATCAGACGCGTCGGTGCGTGCATCTACAATGCGTCATCCATCCGTCATCACCCTGCAGCTAGCATGCATCAGGCAGGTATAGATAGAAGAAAAAGGTCAAAAGGGACAGCTGAAAGATTTGGCGATAGATGGATGGAATGGAATAGGGGAAATATATACCTATACACACGCGTACGTACGAGCTATATACATATATATGCAAATATATAAATATATATCATACAGTGCGAGCTGAGCGTGTCAACATTATAAAAGAAAATTAAAGATTGTTACTGTGAGTTGAAGCAAGCAAAAGCAGCGACGTATACTGCATGTCCGCGTCTTCAACGCCGAACCTTTGTTGACGAGGGGAGGACGACGATGGCAGCCTGCCAACGGCCGGCCATCGTAGACATCCATGGATCTATCACTGCGTCACCACCAGTCAAGGTCGTCAGTTAGTTATCACCTACTACTCCTGCTACTACCTCATCTTCTTCCTGTGCCGACCGCCGGCCGGCACCATTTTCTCATGCACAAACTGAATTCTCTGCAAGTCTGCGATAAACTGATCGATGACTGATTGACTGAATATATTCGTTCGTTCCAAAGGTAGATTGATGATTTCCAGACAAGAAAAATGGGATGATTCCAAACTAGATAAGCTATAGGTGCATGGCACTGCATGTGGATGGAGCCAAATTTACAAGCCAGCAAGTAAAAGATGATGTAAACTAGATAGGGGGACTTTCTCAGATGATGACCAGCAGGTTGAATTTGCAGGCATGTTCAAACCCAAAAGTTTGGGTTGTTATGTAGACAAAGGAGAAGATCAGGTTGAACAGGTGGGGACATCTTTTCGTCTATTGATTGAATTAGTTTAACTGATGAGGATTACAAAGGGCGGCTCACTGTTCTGGTTGCATATAATAGTTACATGCATTTTTTTATGCATGATAATGGTGAGTCGAAACTCACTCCATTTCCAGTAATCCACTCCTCAACAATAAACTCCACCTCCCCAATCCAACATTAATATCCAAACCACTCCTATAGCATCCAACACAAAAACAGTTGATCGATCAACCCAAAACCCACACACGTGCATCCACAAAAGTTCTGAAATACACAATTAACCCATCTGAACTACTCTCACTTTAAAAACACAAAATTTAGAAAAAAAAAATAAACTAGAAGATTAGAATAATGTGACAAGGACGACATAGTCAAACATATGACCATTTGATGTTCCAAATTGATAACATTTTTGCTTTTCTAGATTCATTCATGACTTTTGCGATTTTTTGCTATATGCCATTAGATATACAATATGTCTAAATACATAGTAAAAGTAATGTATATGGAGAAGCCAAAACGTCTTATAATTTGGAATGGGAAAGTATTAATTTGTTCATTAGATTATAATTTTATAGGCTATATATTTTAAAAAAATTAAACTAAAGTGGCACTTTTCATAATCATGCTTTGGGTACCTAAAGTAGGAATGGGATAACTCAACAACCTGAAATAAAGATAGTATACTAATGCAGGCCAAGATTTGTATGATCAAATATATATGAGCATTATGCTAAGATTTTTTTTTTTTCAAGAACACGACTTCACATATATTTCATTATGCTAATTTGTAGCTACATAATATATATTATATTTGCTTACTTATTATGTTATAAAAGGAGTAAAGACAATGGAAAATATAATTTAACGCATGTATAAGTAATTTTTTTATTAGTTGGAGGTATTAAATAATAACTAAAAGATATATCTTTAAAAAATATTCTAAGCCGGATAGGAGCATGGGGTTGATAAACTAATTGTAACTCAATTTGCTAGGACACAATCCAACCTACTTGATGTCTAAACTTATTTGTACCCATCGAAAATAATCTTAATCCAAAAATTCCATTTCCATCTAGCCCAATCCTGTGTCAGGTGGGATAGAGGTTCCGGGGGTTTAATCGACTTGTGTGAGAAGTTCTTCTTCTATCACTGCAATGCCTGGCCCCCTCTTGCAGGTCGAGGTTTTTTTTTTTTTTTTATCCGGCCGACGCTTTAGCACACACGTAGTCTGTTACTTTGACTTTGCTTGTAAATAAGAAAGAAGGAAAGAAAGAGAGAAAGAAAGAAGGAAAGGGGAAAGAGGAAAGGTCGACGCACACCTACTAGCTCCGCCAGAAAAGGCCGAACTTTTTAAATTTTCTATTACTTGATTAACTGAACCACGGAATCAGTAATCACCGATCAGCATCGTCAGTGGACCGTATGTAGGATAAAAAGGAGACCAGCAGCAACAGGCATATGCATGCATGGAATGCATACGCATCATACTCACTATTTTTTTCAGTTTTCTGAATAAGTATTTAATTCTATATCTGCTTACGCGTTCTTGTCTGGTGGATTCGTTTAAACATATATAAAGATCCATATTTGTTTAGTGTAAAAAATGACTTTTTTTGTTTATGAATGGCTGACTTGTTTTGGCTTTTTTTTTCCTCAAATGATTGAGCTGACTGAGTGAGCATATATATTATTGTTGCATCTGCTGCAGATGGATCGACAGGGATGGACGGACACCGTTTTTGTCAGCAACGCCGGCACTAACCGCTGTAGGTGCCGGGGAGATGTCAGTTATCGGCCCAAGCCCAATGGGATTTTCATTTTCAGTTTTCCCGAGTTGGGCATCCTCATCATAGATGCTATTTTATTGATTCCCAATGGGGTGTGTACATACTTAGTCGGCTATATATTAATATTTAATTAACATGGACGATGGTTAATTGCTGGAATTATATAATAATAATAGTTATAAGGTTTGTGTAGATTCTTGATAGATATCAAAGGAGATTGATAGCAATTCGGGACGAATCGTTAGAGCATCCGCAATAATAAAGCTAACTTAATATTTTCTTTATTTCAAATTATAAGTTGTTGTGATTCTTTTTTATATCCATTTTCCTACATATCTAGATATAATAATATATCTAGATACATAGCATTGTGGATGGATTAAAAAAAAAAGTTAAAACGACTTATAATTTAGAAATGAGGAAATAGATCGTTCAAACTTTTTTTTTAAAAAAAAATGTAGCCTGTAGTATTTTAAAAGATGTCAGTTATCGGCCCAAGCCCAATGGGATTTTCATCTTCAGTTCCCCTCAGTTGGGCATCCGCATCATAGATGCTATTTTATTGATTCCCAATGGGTTAGTCGGCTAGTATATATTAACATGGACGATGGCTAATTGCTGGAATTATATAATAGTTATAAGGTTTATTTATGTAGATTCTTGATGGATATGAAAGGAGGTTGACAGCAATTTGGACGAAGCATCCGCAATAATAAAGTCAACTTAATATTCTCTTCATTTCAAATTATAAGTTGCTTTGATTCTTTTTTGGTATATCTATTTTGCTATACATCTAGATATATATTATTTATAGATACATAGTAAAAGTAGATTGATTAAAAAATTTCAAGATGACTTATAATTTGGAAATGAGAGGGAGTAGATCCTATAAAAACTAACGTAGCATGGTAGTATTTAAAAATATGTTAGTATAGTTACATGAAACATAGGAAAAAAGTGTGTGAGCTTAACTCATGAAATCCTAATTTCATTTTTTTCTCTCCTTCTTATTGAATAACATATTTTGCTATTCTCTCCACACCAAATTACTCCCTAAGTTAATTGTAGTTCATTTTTGGCTTTTTAGATTCATTTATTTTTCTTTGTGTATCTAGACATAGTGTACAAGGTGCATAGCAAAATCGCGTATCTAGAAAACCCCAAAGTGAACTACAATTTGGGGCGGCGTAGTATAAAACTTAGCTTTTCTATAAGACTTTCTGGTTTTTCCAAATCACAGTAAAAGGAAATGCATGTAGAAAAGTCATGACACCTTCTTATAATTTGGAATGGAGGTAGTAGAATTTTCCAACACGTGGAGTCTACAAATCTTACCGTGCTGCAGAAAATCAAGGAGGAGGTGAGAGTGTGGATCGACCACCACCGTTTGCAAATTTGATTGCCCCCGCCCCTGGTGGAGGTATTTTTCTGTCGTTTTATCTTTATGTTTCTTTGTATTTTCGTTTCCCTAGCGAAAATGGAGTAAAAATATTTTTTATTTATAAAAAACAAGAGTAATCAAACATTATATATATTTTTTCTGAGCATTTTCCAAGCTTTGGGCTGGGTTTGGGCTCGATTTTGGGACTAATTGGGCTCCCCATTTCAAGGGAAAACAGAAGAGTGGCATGCATGCAGCAGCAGCGGGTTCCCCGCCAAACTCGCGGCGTCCTCAATTTTCGCGCCATGTCTCTCTCTCTCTTATCCCACGGCCGGTCACCAGGCCATTGGTTGACGCCATCGACGCCATGCCCTTGTCCTCCTCCACCTCCGCCACGACCACCACCAGCACCGCCGGCCCGGAGATGTCGTACACGTTCCCCACGCAGCCCATCGTGGCACCGGCCAAGAAGAAGGACACCCGCAACGACGCCGCCGACGCCGCCGTGAAGCACTGCAACCCGCTCTCTTCGAGTCAGCACGGGACGGTGGCCGTCGCCGTCGACGGCGACAGGGGCAGCCAGTACGCGCTCAAGTGGGCCGCCGACAACATTCTCTCACGCTCCCGGCCTTTCTTCCTCATCCACGTCCGTCGCAAGCCCACCTTCCTCCAGGGCACCGGTACGTACGTAATTAGCAGCAAGGGGAAACAAAATCTGGTTCTTGATTAATTGGTGAAATCCCCAATTTTCTAGAAGGGTCGATTGTTCAGAAATGCAATCTTGATTCGATTCATCAGCAGCAGTTACAGTCAGACGTGTTGCTGAATGTCTGAATTTCTGATTGCCATGTGTGCAGGTGGTAAGCAGTTCGCAATATCACACGTGCAGGATGACATTCCGGCCGATTTGAATGCTCAGATGGATCTTCAGGCTAAAGATCTGATGATCCCTTTCCAGTGTTTCTGCAGCAGAAGAGGGGTATGCACCATCACCACCTTTCCTAGATTGTAGTGAAACACAATGTTCAGTGGGTTTTTTTTTTTCCGCATGTGAATTTATATAGGAAAAAAAAGGCAATGCAGCTGTTCTCTGATCTCCTGTACATAATAAATATATAACGATTTGTTACTATAATAAACCTTTTGTCTGACTTACTTTAATATCTACAGTTGCAATGCAGGGAAATTGTCCTGGATGGAGCAGATGTGTCCAAAGCGATTGTTGATTTTGTTGAGGGCAACAAGGTTGATAAGTTAGTACTGGGTTCAGCATCCAGGAATGCATTTACAAGGTAAGGGTGTAAATTCTTAAACAAATCGTACACACAGTTCTATTTCTCAAACTATTCCATTGGTATACCAACCATGCTCTTCAATGAGCTGAGTGCATGTTTTCCCTTGCTTTTTCCAGAACAATATGGAAACTGGATGTGCCAACATCTCTCACAAAATCTGCACCGAGCTTCTGTTCTGTGTATGTGATAGCGAAAGGAAAAATTTCTTCTTTCAGGCCTGCCACTTATGCAACTGACACAGGCAAAAAAGATTTGAAATCTGATCTGCCTGGACACATTCTTTCAAGGTGAGTTTAAATTTTTCTTTCCATCTGCAAAAATGATCATCTTTTTGTCAGTTGTAGGCAGGCTACTCTTGTTGCAAATTTTCAACCGTACATGAAAACAGTGAGTTTTTTTTCACAACCACGTCGAAATTGTCTTCTGGTCAACATCTATCCTCAATTTGTTTTAGATTTGCACTGATAAATTATTTGAAACTACTTTTTTTTTGTCTGTTTCTTTCACAACATTTGAACTCTGCTCAAGCCTATACCATTACCAGTACGTGCTCTGATGCCCATTTATGCCAGTTCTGATGAATCAACAGAAGATGGAAGCTCATTGTCATCAGATCGACAACGGCATAGCGACTCTTCATCTGTACAAACAGCATCTTCATGCCCAAGTGGATTCCTAGACGACATTGATAATGGCTATAGACACCCATTGCTTTCTGTACATATGGAAAATGAACAAGCATCTCATGCTCCACATAGACGATTCCTGGGATTTGATGACTCAAGCCTCAAGGATAGCACTCTAAATCCTGGATACAATGTCTACAGTCCACTGTCACCAACGGCAAGTGAAACAGAATCAAATTACTGCCATCTAACACTATGCTCTCAACACTTCCACATGCTATCTGTTGTTTTGAAGATCCATTCATTTGCAAAAAATGTTGTTGTTACATGTGCACGCAATGCTTACCAACAGCGTATATATGATCTGCAGGAAGATGATGAAGTCGAACTAAGTCTCTTTAGGATTGAACGGAAGCAAAAAAATGCAGGTATTATTGGTACCTTGTGCTTGCTACTTACACTATATAAAATGATTGTGGATAATTTCTAATCTGAACTTAATCTGAAGCAATCATTTTGACCACAGTTACCTATTTGGGCCTGATGGTGTGACTGAAAATTCATGTGCATGTTTTGAACAGGAACACAAGGAGATGGCCAGAAACCCAGAAGGCTCTTCCATCCCCCAGCTCACAGAAACAAACCCGAGGCAGAAGCATGTTCTCAGTCAGCTATTGGCCCAAAGCATAAACTCCTGACCCTTGACACAGAACATGATTCTCAAGATATCATTCACCCGATCTTGAGACGCTGGCCACCGATTAGCTCGCCTAGAGATGACACCAGCACCGGGTCTCCTCCAGAAGAGATGCGCACGCTTGATCTCAAGCTTAAAGCCTTGCCAAAGCCAATTGAGACTAAAAGGATGCTAGAGTGCCTGCCTACTAGGTTCGAGTGCAGAATATTTACGGCAGACGATATCACGAAGGCGACTAATCATTTCGCCGACGAGCTCAAGATTGGGGAAGGAGGTTATGGACCAGTCTACAAGGCCACACTGGACAACACTCTTGTGGCCATCAAGATCCTCTATTCTAATGTAACTCAAGGACTGAAGCAGTTTCGACAGGAGGTATTTATATGCTCACAGCTGATTTTGTTGGTTTCACAGTTACTTTGAATGAAGAAAATATGAAGAATACTCTTTCATGATTCGTCAGGTTGAGCTGCTGAACAACATTCGTCACCCGAACATGGTGCACCTGATCGGAGCGTGCCCGGAGTACGGGTGCCTGGTGTACGAGTACATGCCGAACGGCAGCCTGGAGGAGCGGCTCTTCTGCCACTCAGGCACGGCGCCGCTGCCATGGCAGGTCCGGTTCAGGATCGCCGTGGAGATCGCTCGCGGCCTGCTGTACCTGCACAAGATGAAGCCCGAGGCGTTCGTGCACCGCGACCTCAAGCCGGGCAACATCCTCCTGGACGGCGACTTCGTGACCAAGATCGGCGACGTCGGGCTGGCGCGCATCATCCCGCCGTCCATCGACGCGACGACGCAGTACCGGGAGACGGCGGCGGCCGGCACCTTCTGCTACATCGACCCGGAGTACCAGAAGACGGGGCTGGTGTGCACCAAGTCCGACGTGTACGCGCTGGGCGTCATCTTCCTGCAGATGGTCACCGCCAGGGAGGCCATGGGGCTGGCGTACGCCGTCTCCGACGCGCTGGAGGAAGGCACGTTCCCCAACCTCCTGGACAACAAAGTGACCGGCTGGCCGGTGCAGGAGGCGCAGGCGTTCGCCGAGCTCGCGCTCAAGTGCTGCGAGATGCGGCGCAGGGACCGGCCCGACCTGGAGACCGTCGTCATGCCTGAGCTCGTCCGGCTGCACCGGCTCGTCTCGCCGTCGGAATACTCCTCTTCGTCTTCCATGGATCAAACTCATCACCGTTCAGCAAGTGACAAGGTGATTAAAATTCTAGTCTCGAGATATATAATCATGCATGATAAGTCTATATCTCGAGGGATGGATATATATATGTTGAAGTTTGTGATCGATTACTGCAGGATTTGTGTTTGGACAATGACCTGGTTGACATTCTGAGTGAGGGTACTTTGAAGGGAGGAGCATCGTTTGCAGTATAAACATGCATGACGAGGACCACAAGTAGCTGGAATTAATCTGCTGTAGCTTGTTCTAAAACATATAAGCCTGGAAATTTTTTTGGTGACTAAGTATGCATGTCTGTCTCTGTCTGGCCATTATATTCTGGAAATGTAATGTGGATTAACCATGGACCTGTAAGTCAAAAACAAGTTTGTTCTCCTATTTGTCAGTTGAGGAAAATGAGCACAGATTCTTTTGTTGGTGAGTACGATATATATGATGGAAGATAATGAGGTAGTACTTGAAAAATATGATGGTAAATCAAGCTTCCTATGAGTAGGAAGAAAATGTGTATTTGGTGTGATTAATTTCTTGGTGAAAGGGAGGGACATGCCATGCCCATGCCCCTAGCTCCTTGTAAACTAGGAGTATGCATGGTTCAGTGAGCACAGTGTGGTTCCAAACAAGCTACTAGAAACGTACAATGCACACATCCAAAACATACAAAATAGTGACACAACCTACCTAACACACCGACGATGCCTTATCTTCTTCTTTTTAACAAATGGAGATCGAGTTGTGCTTTGCTGATTCCAGTAGTTAGCAAGTGATAAAAAGACACGTCGGCGGAGCACTTCGTTCTCAGATCTTCGTCTTCGGTTCTCAGCTCCCTTCTACGAGTCTCTCTCCGTCCGTGAAGAGAACAACACGGCCGCAGGCGACAGCATGGTCGCCGGCGCCGCCTGCCTGCTAGCTGCGTCCAGACCCACCGGTGCCAAAGCTCGCCAAGAGCCAGGAGCCTGCTGGCTGCTGTTGGCAGAGGACGACCAGCGCGTCTAATGGCTTCCGAACACGCTGCAATGAAGGTGACCAAATGCAACCAGATCAAACCCATGGTCGTCTATCTTCGATGAGCAAAAAAATCAAGAGAGAACCAGTTGGAAAAAAAAAACCAATGTTTTTAAAACTATCAAATTCTTAGACAAAAATCTCTATTCATATCAATACTTGTTAGAGTTCGGCTACAAAATCGGCTAAATGCATTTGTTCAATGCAATGCCCAAAAAATTTTGTATAAAGAATTATTTGATTTGAGATGTTGAATGTTGCATGACAACATCAATAATACTAATAAATGTCACAATAATAAACAAAATTTCGTCTAAGTGACATCTGCAGACGCCATTTCTTTTAAGCCTTCGTTGAGTTCAACTGACAAACCAAACTACATTGAACGCCAAACTACATTGTCAGTGCACCGGAATGGAATGGAATTCAAACAGGTTCAGCACAGAACCAGATGCCTTCTTCAAACACAACACCAGCGAACAACAAATGCAGCACTAGACACAGAAGAATGAGTCAACATAATAACATTAATTAAGGCAGACGTTCTGCACCTTAAACATCATTCCTCCCATTCCCAACAAGAGTCACCAAGAAAATGCAAATCCCCCAAAGATACAGCACAACCATTTTAGACATGGTTAGCTCGGATTCGTCAAAGTCCATACGAAGCCTGCTTCATCCCACAGACACAGGTGCATTCCTGATCCAGCCTGACAATCATCCTTCTTCAGAGCAGCTACACACCACAAAATTCATGATGCCCTATGCTGACCCAACGGTGCAGCCCATTGTTGCTCTAAGATTAACATGGACAGTACAGATGATAGCACTGTAACCTATTATGGAGAAAATGTAAAAAAAAAAACGGAGAAGTAAAAAATAGTTGCCCGAGAACATAACCTACTGTCATTGAAAAGGAAAGTTTCAATGAAGATGTGCAAGTCAAATACTTCAATGAATTTTCCAATGAAGAATCAATGCAACGATCTGCAACGAAAGAATGGGACAGAATATGCTTCCTACAAAGCAAATGGTAAGATCTTGCAGTTCCTTAATGCCACAGGTCCATGCAGAAACCAGAAGGCATGGAAGGCCGCTTTTTGCTATATATCCTCTCTGAGAAGCTGTCGACGAGTTGGCCAGAAAGACTGACAGGGTCTTCAATAAGAGTATCCACATAGACACTAACTATCTTTCTCTCTTGCGGGGTGGCACGCAAGCTAAACCATGTAAGAAACTTCACCCTGAAGTTCGTCTCGATATAGCCCTCACACTCCAGCCACCTGACCACCTTTACACAGTACTCAAAGGACACTTCAGAGCAATTATCCTTGTGGCCAAGGTCCTCCATTTTACCAGATGTTCTTTTGTTTGATGAATTGCCCGGTTCCCTTTCAGGCCTTGAACAGCCATTTTGAACAACGTTGTCACAAGGTTTGGGTTTCAAGCCCTTTCCACCATTCTCCTTGCTGTTTTCCACACCTCTTGTTGCAATTGCAACAGGTGGCACAGAACCAGCATATCGAGGTCCAACAATCACCAACTCATTTCCAGCCAGTACATTCGATGTATCCTGTGATCTAGGAACTACAGTTCTTTGATTGTGTTCTAGTGGGTTTGACTCCCTATGAAGCACTGTTTGAACACAAGCATTGGGTTCCTCATCCAAGGCTGAGGCTGAGAGCCCAGGCGCTTCTTCCAGCTCAGTGACTTCTGTTACCCCATCTGCAGCCATCTGTATATTTTGCAAGTCATCAATGCGTAAACTGGGGTGATGAGATGCTTTATCTGAATCTAGGATCTCAGGATTTTCACAGTACTCAAAATCACTTTCAGGGGACTTGTTTAGATCAGCATAAACAGCAGTATTGTTGTTTGAGTCAACACCCTCTGAGGAAGGATCAGACTGGCCATCACTGTTTGCCTTTGGGCTCTCACTATTTTGTCCTAGTCCAGTACCACCTGGCATTGAACCCCTTGGATCATCCTTTTGACAGCTTGTCTTCATTCTAATTTCCCATGACCCCAACTCGATTGAATTCTTGAAAGCACTAACCTTAAAGATATAGCTTGTAGCCGCTGCAAGCCCAGTGACAGGTAATTTTTCCGATGGCGCAAGTATTATGCCACTCGGATTTGACAGGTACGATTCAGTAACAGCCACTCGGTGCCAGATATTAAACGAAGTTGCCTCTTGGGCAAGCACAGGACAGTGAACCAAATCCAAAAATATCACAACAGATGTTGGGGTTATAGCTTCAAACTTTATAAAGTTTGGGGGTATCATAGAGGGTCCTGAAAATGGAAACATGGATCAATTAGTCAAATTCCATTTGTTTACGTGGATGCCAAACATAAAGGGTACAAAACATACGCTGAATTCTTGAACTAGCAGGAGTTACATCCGAGAACGTTGACTCCATAGCATCTATTGCTTGAGCACAAAGTTTCTGAACTTCAGCACCAACAGTAAGTCGACTGACAATTCCTCGACCCATATTTGGAGCTCCAGATAAAGGACCAACCTCAGCCTCCAGTTTCTTCAATGCTGTATCAACAATCTCATGCAATACCAAATACTTCTCTGTGGACATGAGGATCTTATGACTGAGATAAACCGATGACACAATACATCCAATCGCCGAGCATCTTTTGCTGTTACCAGTTGTTTCTTCCAGGACCTGAGAAATGATAAAAGAAATTTAATAGTCATGTGCTAGCTCAGCATGTTAACACTACCAAAATAGTTTTCGCAAAAACGGCTCTTCCAAATTCACGCACTCCAATCAATCGAACAGAGCAGTATCAGGTAATTCAAATGAAATGGCTAACCTAACAGATGATTGTTCTAACATCCAATTCTCCATGATATGTCCATATTTACATGTACATCGGACCTTACCAACTCAAATGCTCAAATTTTATCAAACTAAGAACTCATTCATTCCATACCTTTAAACTAGACCAGTAAGATCCCTTAAGAGATAAAAGCTATTAAAAGGTTGAGGACCTGTTTTCATAGTCTGCTACCTAAAATACTCGCAGCATAAAACTGCATGTCCTGACAAACAAATCTTACTCGAGGGAAACTGGAAGAATGGATCACTCAACAAGGTAGACTATCCACAGCAATAGCACATTGCATAAAGTTAAAGCATGACAGGTTGATTCTAAACCTAACTTTTTTCTTTACCTGTGAGCATTCTTTCCCTTGACTAATTAAATGATGATAGTACAAGGATAAATCCCTAAGAACAGAACAGCAGAGCTAGAAGAAAGTTCTATGAAGATACATTTTGATGAAAAATATCAAAGCTAAACCTCACGACTATCAAACAAATTTCAATTGTTCAATCAGTGCAAGATATGCTGGAAGCTCAGACTAAGATACGAGGCAATAAAACTGGAAAAACAGGAACCAAAATTAAAAAAAAAAAAAAAAGAATCAAATTGCATAAAAACTGTATAACAACAAGATGCTGCAGAACAGTACCCAAGCAAATCATTCTGTTTCCAGCAACGAGTGCAATAATAGGGCACCATCAAGTTTCTTGCATTGTCCACTCTGTTGAATACCAGTTCTTTCATCCTTTAGAGCACATTCAAGATGACATGAAAAACCACAGGTATCCTTTTGTAAGTGTTGGTCAGAACCACACGACAACCAGAGGCTTGGGTCCTTGTTATCATCGTAATTGAAACAAATGCAACATGAACAGCGTCTGCAAAATTTGTCCCTGAGAATAGCCCTGCAAGCTAAATTCTGGCAGAAGCGTGGATTATTAGGTGGCCCAGTTACATCAGATGCCGCAGAGTTGTTTGTGATAATCGGTAATCGTGATGGATTGTCACTCTTTCTCGGTCGTTTGGCAGGAGACTGATGGTTAGTTGTATTTGGCTCAGGAATTGACTCTCGCTCTTTTTGTTTCTCTTTATCTTTCTCTTTCTCTTTCCCTTTATCTTTCTCTTGTACATGTTCCACGGGACCAGATGATTTTCCAGACACCACCCTGAAGAGATAATCTAGCATTCTCTGTTTGGATAAACCAGTATATTTCCTCTCCCTTCCAAGATCAGAACACAGAATCTCTACAATTTCCCGACGGGTCCATGACTGAGCCTGTCAGGAGCACTTTCTGGGCTCTTTGATAAATCACGAACGAAGTTCTCGCTTTTCATCCACACTCATCAATCGACATTTAGCAGGATCAATCACTGGTCCTGGAGTAATAAATAGCACAACATATTACCATCCATTCAATATATACAAAATAGAATTCAAGTTTTTGCAGCACTAATAATCTTAGATAGTGCACCAATATGCTTAAAATATAGAAGCAGAAGCATGTTTGGAAGAAACTTTGTAGTCATAAATCACAATAACAAATCAAAGTTGGAAACCCAGAATAGAAACTTTAATTTTATTATATCCCATAAAGAAGGAATACTGGTTGCAAGGAAATCATTCCAACATAATCCTAGAAATTGATAAACATACAAGAAATAGTGTTGGAACAGAATCATGTGTAACAAGCTTTATTTTATTGCCAATTTTTTATAAGTTTTATATATGGTTTTTATAAGATAAAAAATGATTAGCAAGAATATTGTTATTAAGGCTCACTTAAGCGCCAGAGCAGTATAGGGGTGACACCATGCCTGACAACTTGAACTATGGGTGTGGCGTCCCAAATTCATTGCTTTGGCGTCCAAATAACAGGAAATAACTTTTAGTGGCACTGTATGAGGTGTCATCGGCGGATAAAAGCGGGAGAAGAAGCACTAGGGGAAACAGCAGGAGCGGAGGAGACCCTGGTCAATGCAGCAGCACGAGACACTCCTCCGGCTCACACTGCAGTAGCAAGGGGGATTTCTCCAATCCAGATTGCACAAGGGGTTATCCTCCCCTCCACCCCATGGACCGGTGGCGTCGGCCGCCCCTGGTCAATGCAGCAGCAGGGTACAACCCTAAATGTCACACTGCTAGAAAGGGCCACTTTCTCCCGGACTCACAAACACGCCTCCCGGCTCCACCCATGCACCGGGGACTCCAGCAGTAATGAGCAGACGTCTGCTGGCCTTTTTCCCCCTTTACCCTAGGCAGATAGGTTTGCAGAGGCTGTTGGGCTTCTATGTGTTACTTGCCCTGGTGGCATTTTTCCTTTCTCTCCTCAATTTTACATCATAATTGTAGATCCCTCCCAGCACTGCTATTATGATTTACAGAAAAAGTAATGCTGGACCCAAAAAAAAGGAAAGCATGCAAATAAATTCCATAAATATAAAAGTAATAATAACTCTAGTACAATTTTCCACTATGTATATAGGCCTTTCATAACTGACCATTTATAATAGACTTGCATGGCACTTCTACATAACTCAGATTCAGGCACCACATACGAGGCATTTTTATGCAGCTATCAATGTGTTCCACATATATTATTAGCTAGTGTCAGTAACATTCTACTTGTGCAGCCTCTACGTATAGACAGCAACGATGGAAGGCAAGAAATACACTCTGCTAAGAAACTTAAATCAACACACCGCTGCCTCCATCAACCTAAAGCGGCCTCAGCAACAAGGCAAACAAAGCAGACTGTGCGAATAAAACCCACACAGCCAGGTCAACGTGGTTGGAATCACCGAATGGATATCGAAAGTCACAAACCACAACAATAGCCCCCAGCATATAAGGAACATAGGAACCTTTTACTTACATAGCCTCTACCTATAAACAGCAAAAGTGGAAGGCAAGATACACACTCTGCTAAGAACATAAACCCTCTGTAAACCTCCGTCAACACAAGACTACCTCCGTCAACCCAAACTGGCCACACCAACAATGCAAAAAAATTTGTGAATAATAATCCTACACAGCCAGGCCAACATGATCAGGATCACCTAATGGGCATCCAAATGCACAAACTGCAACAGTATCCCCCAGCATATATTAACATCTAGTAGTATTAGGAACCTTGTACATGCGTATCATCAACCTATAGACGGCATCAATGTGCAAGAAACACACTCTGCTAAGAAACTTAAACCCCCTGTAAACCTGTATATAACAAATGAAATCAACACCCAGCTGCCCCCCATGAACCTAAAGCGGCCAAACCACCAAGCACACAAAGCAGTGCATCCGAATAAAACTCAGACACACCCCATCAACCTAAAGCGGCCATACCACCAAGCACACAAAGCAGCGCATCCGAATAAAAGTCAGACATGACCAGGTCAACTTGATCTAGATCACCCAAATCCACAAACTGCAACAGTAGTTCCTAGCATAATATTATTCGGCAGTATAAGGAACCTTCTACTTGCGTAGCCTCTACCTATAGACAAGACAGCAACAATGGAAAGCAAGAAACACACACTCTGCTTCTGGTAAGAAACTTGAACACTCTGTAAATAAATCTGTATAACAAACGAAAGCAACCCACAGAATCCTCCATCAACCTAACGCGGTCACACCACCAAGGCAAACAACGCGGCACATCTAGAGAATAAAAATCCCACACGGGCCAGCCAGGTCAACGCGATTGGAATCACACAACAGGCATCCAAGTCGACGAACCGCAACAGTATCACCACGCCCCCAGCAGCTGAGGCGGCGGTAGCCACAGCACCGACCCAGGCCAGGCCTTTCTCCCGTCGTGCCGAAAAGAGATACTTTGCTACCACCACCAGACCACCACCGGTGGGTACCAACAAGGCAACGAACGAGGAGGCGGCGGCAGCCGTGGACACGTTACTACATCCATCCATGGACAAGGACGTAAAGGCACCGAATCCACCGGTCGCCCCCTCGCCGCACTCGCCACGGGCGAAACGGCCGCAATGCGCGTAGCCACCACCACATGCACGCGAATCTAACGTTACCAGAGCCGTAGCCGGAGCCGGCGGCGCCGTACCCCGTCCCTCACCCCACATGCGGCGGCGACGACTAGACGAACCAACCAACCAACCAACCCCGCCAGCAATTCAAGCGCCGGAACAGCCAGGTCCCGTGCATGCACGATAAATCTCGGATTCGCGGCGGCGGGCGCGCGAGTGACGTAGGAGAGCCCCGCCGCCGCCGCCACCGCAGCGCGCGAGAGAGAGAGACAGCGCCATGGAACCTCGACCGGAGGAGAGAATCCCGGCCGCATGGCCCCGGCGGCCCCGGAGACTCGCGGAACGAACCACCGGCCGCGCGGATCGAGACCGCGCGGCGCGGAGAAGTAGTACGAGGGGGGAGAACGGGAGAGGCGCTGACCTCCGCGTGGGGGATCCATGGCCGAATTGCCCGCCCGCCGGACGGCCTGCCGAGAGGAGGAGGAGGAAGGAAGGGTCGGGGAGGTGAGATCTCTCCTCTCCTCCCCGCTCGTCTGCTCCCCTGGACTCCCTCGCGTGGACTCCTCTCCCTCCTCTCTCCTCCTGGAGGGAGTTGCTGCTGGCTGGGAGGCTGCACGCGAGGTTAACGCCGAGCCTTGGGACTGGGCACGCGGATCAACGACGCGCCGCTTTTGCGGTGGACACCCTCGAGTCCCCACGTATTCCAGAGTTGCCCCTCCAGCTAGCCTGCTCCTGCTTCTTTCGTTGAACGGGCGACGGACGCGTGACGAGCCCAGCCCGCTTTGGCTTGGGATGCGGTTGGATTAATTTTGTGACGGTCAAATTTTGTTAGGCGAAAAACAGAGAGAGCGCGGTTGGTTTTAGTTTAGCTGAGGTTGAGTGGTAGACGACGGAGTACAACGTCTCCTACTGATTTTTCAGTGAGGTTGGTTGGTGAGCAAATAAACCGGCGAGGCTAGCTAGCTAGAGGTGGTAGTGTAGGGGTACCCATGATGATATGATGTCTCTATGCCGTATAGGTGATGTAACAACGACAACACATACACTAGTGTGTTAGTACAATTAGATGAGGACGAGAGTACGTTCACGTATACACGTGTGGCATGTGTTGGATGCGGCTGTGTCAGGGAAACTTGTGTGATTGTGAGGTACTTTAAACGACTATTAGTGTTAGAGGATATAGATCAAATTTGTACGAATATCTTCGTTTTCTTATTTCTCCTCCATTCATTGCCAACAATATATATGAAGCTTGTTGTCAAAAAAAAAAAAAAAACACAATATATATGAAGGTCATGCCTCCGCACATATGCTGAGAATGGTGTGGTTTATTACATTGACTCAGAAATAATTGGAGAAAAACTAGTAGAAAGCTACTAATTAAGCGTGCTACGTGGTTACAGCTATATAAAAATAATAATAGCAATAGATGTGGTATGTTAAAAGTTGCAATGAATGTAATTGTTATTATTATTATTGTCTCCATGAGTATATATGGATAGCATTTATTTGGTTAATATCACAGCTTCATCTAGACATGTTGCTTTTGTCCAAGTGTATCTTATAGCATCCAATAGTTCGGTTACTTAAAACCCTATTTTTGTTAGCTTCAAATTAAAAAAAAAATGCTAATTGATAGATTGATGAATGTTAGAAAGTCTACAAGCAAAATTATTGAATTATAATGCTTTGACATACAAATCACAGGTGGATACATATTAGGATCTGTTTATTTTAGCTTCCACATATTCGTAATAGTGTATAAGGCACATTCCATGGTCTAAAAACTAAATAAGTAGCTATTGTTGTAGTTATAGATAGACAAGAATGGCATGTTACGTGCTCCTCTATAGGTCGCTCTAGCTCAGAAAAGATAAACAAAATTAGCTCTAATCATGATTACATGCATGAGATAATTAACACAACATAGCATATATCATTCCATTGTGAAACAACCATCACACACTACTCCTATGTATTAGTACTACCTATACACTCCGATTTTTATATTAAAGAACCACCGTTGGTCCTCACTCGTATTACGTATTATCAAGATAAACTCAGTATGACGATAACGCCTTATACGGTTGCACCTGATTCTTGTCGTGACTAGAACAGATAAGACACCGATTTAATGGGTAGCGGGCCTAGCGGCATATGACTACACGCAAGCTGATGAAAGACAATAAACACTAAGACAAGGATGACATATAATTGTTTGCACAGTTGCATCTAGCCCTCATTATACCTAGAAAAGACAAGAAGCCAGTTTAGTGGGTAGCAACACATGAGTACACGAAAGTTGATGAATGATAGTTAGCAATGGAATTATAATTTGGCTAAGAAGAAAGGGAAAAAACAGAGTGAGTTTTGCACGGATGTATGTGTTTTTGTCTTTTATTTATGCTACGACAAGTATGTAAAAGTTTAAGACAAGTGACGTACTAAAGTGATAATAATACCTTGCACCGTTGCACCTAACTTTTAAGGACTACATCTTGTTTTTGTGTCATTGCTCATAGACCTTAAGACAAGCAAAATTATCAAATTACAATGCTTTGACATACAAATCACGGATGGATACATATTGGGATCTATTTATTTTGGCTTCCACGTTTGTAATAGCATATAAGGCACATTTCATGGTCTAAAAACTAAATAAACATCATCTAAAATGTATGATGTGGTAGCCGTTGTTGTAGTTATAGATAGACAAGAATGGCATGTTACGTGCTCCTCTATAGGTCGCTTTAGCTCGCAAAAAGCTAAACAAAGCTATTAGTTCAATCATAATTACATGCATGAGATAAATCAACACAACATAGCATATATCATTCCATTGTGAAACAAACCATCACAAACTACTCCTATGTATTAGTACTATACCTACACTCCGATTTTTTTTTATTAAAGAAACCGTTGGTCCTCTTATTACTATTATCAAACCCTTAATGACAAGTATGATAGAACGCCTTATACGGTTGCACCTGATTCTTGTCGTGACTAGAACAGATAAGACAACGATTCAATGGGTAGCGGGCCTAGCGGCATATGACTACACACAAGCTCATGAAAGATTTTAAACACTAAGACAAGGATGACATATAATTGTTTGCACAGTTGCATCTAGCCCTCATTATACCTAGAAAAGACAAGAAGCCAGTTTAGTGGGTAGCAACACATGAGTACACGAAAGTTGATGAATGATAGTTAGCAATGGAATTATAATTTGGCTAAGAAGAAAGGAAAAAAACAGAGTGAGTTTGCACGGATGTATGTGTTTTTGTCTTTTATTTATGCTACGACAAGTATGTAAAAGTTTAAGACAAGTGTGGCATATAAAGTGATAATAATACCTTGCACCGTTGCACCTAACTTTTAAGGACTACATCTTGTTTTTGTGTCATTGCTCATAGACCTTAAGACAAGCAAAATTATCAAATTACAATGCTTTGACATACTTGTAGCATCACGGATGGATACATATTGGGATCTATTTATTTTGGCTTCCACGTTTGTAATCCATCTTTGAAATATAAGGCACATTTCATGGTCTAAAAACTAAATAAACATCATCTAAAATGTATGATGTGGTAGCGTTCTTGTAGTTATAGATAGACACTAAAGAATGGCATGTTACGTGCATCTCTTTCTATAGGCATTGCTATAGCTCGCAAAAAGCTAAACAAAGTTATTAGTTCAATGCGTAATTACATGCATGAGATAAATCAACACAACATAGCATATCATTCCATTGTGAAACAACGTACCATCACAAAACTACTCCTATGTATTAGTACTATACCTACACTCCCTTTTTTTTTTAAAGAAGTCCTGCCGTGGTCTCTTATTACTATCAGCAAACCCTTAAAGACAAGTATGACGTAGAACGCCTTATATGGTTGCACCTGATTCTTGTCGTGACTAGAAAGATAAGACACTGATTCAATGGGTAGCGGCATATGACTACACACAAGCTCATGAAATATTTTAAACACTAATTAAGACAAGGATGACATATAATTGTGCGAATAGTTACATCTAACCCTCATTCTGACTAGAAAAGACAAGCGAGGGTTAATGGGTAGCAACACATGAGTACACGAAAACTGATGAATGATAGTTAGCAATAGAATTATAATTTGGCTAAGAAGAAAGGAAAAAAATAGAGTGAATTTTCCACGAATGTATGGGTTTTGTCTTTTATGTATGCTACGACACCTATGTAAATGTTTAAAACAAGTGTGGCATATAAAGTGGCGATAATGTCTTGCACCGTTGCACCTAACTTAACTTTTAAGGACTACATATTGTTCCTATATGTATCATTGCTCATAGATCTTAAGACAAGCGTGACGTATAGCGTCTTACACAGTTATATTGGACTCTCATGCATCTCTTTCGTTTGTGATCAGGCCGAAGCGCATTTCTCATGCATACTCTTGATATCACTTTTGGTAATAACGTCTTAAGAGATGTGTGACTTGTAACGTCATTGTACGTGCCTGATCATCGTCGTGGGCCGTGGCTAGAGAAGACAAGACATGGATTTAATGGTACGTAGCGGGGACATGAGTACGTACGTAGGTACACACAAGCTGATGAAAGATGGTACGTACTGTACTCGTGTTTCAACAACGGAACGCTGTATAATTGTCCCGGCCGGTCCATATGGCACCAAAGCCATGCCAGTGATGCCACCCGTCTCCCACACCCTTGGGCCTGGTCCTGACAGGAGGGGCCCATCCATACCATAGCCCGGGCGTGCGCAGGCAGGCAGGCAGGCCAGTCAGGTCAGGTCAGGCTTTAATCGTCCTGCTCGTGCCATGCCAACCATGCCCTGCGCCACAGTGTGCCAGGAGGCAGGCACCAGCACAGCACAGATGCAGAGTGACCCAGAAGCAAATACGCCGGACCCAAGGGACCTCCCCGCATATATCGTAGGATAATAGGACGCGCGCTAATCATCAGCACTAATCATAATCGCGTTGGTGAAGCCAGCAAGCAAAATGACAGCAGGCAGGCCCAATATGAATTGGGAGTAGGGTGGGATAAAATATTGTTTTATCCTGATGAGAGTTTACGGGAGGGAGGGAAGGGGACGAGTAGGATTTGTTAATTAATTAATGGCATTATAGAGGAGGAGAGGAAGAGGAGATGGTGGGCTGGCTAGCTACTGGTGCAGTGTGAGTGTGTGACCAAAGAAGAGGATGGAGAGGGCGTGGGTTAATTAAATTAATGGAGGTGGTGTGTGTGAAGATGCGCGCCAACGAACCCCACCGCGAAGCGCCAACGCCTCGCGAGTGGCGTTGGTGTCTGTTGGTTGTTGGTGCGCCCGGGGGCATCGTCTTCCGTGTCAGGACGCGACGTGCCTTCAATTCACTTCACTCGATCCTGTGTGTGCTCGTTTCCGGAGCCACGCGTGCAGCGCCAGCCACGGAGTCGGAGTGTCTGCCATGTGGGCCTGGGGACCACGGTGCAGACGTAGTACGTGCAGTATCCCGACGGACGGCGTTTCAACCGTTCCGTTTCCGTGCTTGTCTGTTTGCTTTTTCATCACCAGGGCAGGGCAGGCATTCCATGCAGGCGATGGCAATTGATAATCATCGAGTTGGCCCGGCCGGCTTATATTAGCGAGAGTTGCTTACACGCCATGAATTGAAAGACTAGTACTTAGCGTAGTTGGAAAATGGTGACATGTCACATAAGTCTCCTACGTAATCATATCATATATATCCTCCTACGTGTGTACGTAACACGTACACCTATACCCATATAATTAATCTGATGGAGAGCCCACAATACTGATACTGTTTGCTCCTGCTCGCGATCTATGGGTTTCGTAAACTCCATAGTGAAACAACTTTTACCAAAATTTCTGAAGCGTTATTTCGTCATGTTTGTGCTCTCACCGATGATTTTTTTTTCCTCTTCTTGGATAAGAATTTGTGGAGCTACGTTCGTGTGGGATCAAAAAACGTAAATTTGACCATTTTTTTTTTTAAAAAACATTTGTGGGGCGAATCGTCGCAAACAAACAAACTCTATATATACCGTTGTAAAAGATTAAAAACAACGAATTCCTTCTCACCGTCATCAGCATCTAATCTAAGTGGACTGCACATACATTGAATAAATGAATGGTTGCGCCGCCGGCAGGTATATAGAAATTACTATATCTCTACTAGTAGTATAGCTAGAGAGAGGAGTACTGTAAATAGAATAGTGTAATAATCTACTACGTGTGCGTGACAGCGAGAGGTGGTGGTGGGCGGCTGTTGTCGTCGCTGTGGCCGCTATAACCGCTATCTACTTGCTACTGCTGATGGAGATGCAACCAGTGTACTGTACGTGTGATGATGGGCTGATGCAATAGAATAGCTAGGCACCGGCCCCACCCATGCATATATATCATCCTCTCTTGTTGCACGGAGAGGCAAGAGGCATGCAGACGTCGCTTTCCGCCGGGATATTATGGATGCCCAAAACGAGAGTTGAGTGATGCTGGGTGCGAGTGCCATTGCCATGCCAATTGACATGGATGGATTGGATACAAAAGCTCTCCCATTCCTGGCAATGGCATGGTTTTGGAAAGGGAGGGCGGCGCATCGTATCGCATCTCTATATCTCCACTCGCTCACCTCACCTCAACGGTGACTTTTTTTTGTTTGCGTGTCCCGTGTTCATTCTTCTCCCCACGGAATCGTTCACCGTCTCGAGGCAGGCGTGTGTGCAGTGTGCGTGCATGAAAGGCAGCAGCCAGCAGTGATCAGATCAGCAGAGGGAGACGACCGGCTCTGATCCGATGTGTCCTGCATGCAGGCCATGCAGGCAGGCAGGCCCAATTTTTACCAGGCCTCCGTGCGTACGTGTCGCCGATGGAGGCGCCTCACACCGTACCCGTATAGGGAACTGAGGATCCTCATATACAGTACGTACTCACCCGTTTCAAATAAACCAATTTTCAAATTTATTCAGAGTTACTCCTCCCTCCGTGCCAAAAAAGAAAAGAAATACACTACGAGGTCCATGGGTAATTTTTTTTCTCAAGTTAAGTAGATCCATACAAAATATCAGAAACATTAGGAGATTATATTTCATGATTCTTCTTAAAAACAATTTTGTAGGTCACTGTCTTAATTCCAAGGTCACATCAACAATTTTACTTAGAGTTACCATTTTAATTATTATAGTTTCTAGGTTAGTACTATTCCAAATTATATTGTTTCAATGTTTAAATATGTTAACTGCAAAAGTTGATTTATTTGGGTCAGTGCTATTTTCTACAAAAAATTCGACCAATCTTAAGACATTTTGACTTTGAGTAATTCTAAAAGTTGATTTATTTTAAGATGACAGTAGTAGTGGTTCATACTCCCAGTTGTTATGACCTTTTATTCTCCACCATGGACCTTTTATTACTGCAAAAGCTTATAAATCTAGGCATATAGCGACGTTCCGATCCATGCTCGAGTGTTCGAGTCCTAGCTATAGGGGAGAAAGCAACAGATTAATGTAGAGTGTACGCTACTAAAATTATTGGTCATCAAGAGGCTGTAATGTTCGCGTCAACATCCATCGTATTCATGACCCAAAGGCCAAACATTTTGGGTACCACACGTACTATCACAAATTTATCACTAGGTCCTTTATTGTATCCGTACAATTTATGGGACATCCATCATACCTATTTGGCGCTCCATTTATTTTTTGCCTTTCACTTTTGATGAATGTCTAGATTCTATACCCCTCTATTTGGAATCACAAAGTGCAGCCATCCCACTAATTAACCATATCCTTGCTGTGTGGCGGATCTAGGATTTAATGGAACAAGTGGCTGAAGTCATCTTCAAATCTCTAGAGAGCCTCTCTTTTCTCTCTTTCATGTCTACAAAAAGTTAAGAGAGGCTCTATTGTTATGGAAGTGGTAGGATGAGCTTGAGTCCACACCCGCCCCGACCACTAGGTCTACCTCTGTCCTAAATAAAAAGACATAATTTTTTATCCGATCAATGTCGGATTAATAATCTTAGTTTTTATTAATAAATTTTTAAAACATATTATCAACAATGCATGACTTGGAATATATTTTTTATTAAAAAACTTCAAATTGATTAATTAGCACAGTGTACAAGAAGGTTGGGATGGAGGGAATACTCGTATATATAATCGCAAAATAAATGTTAGTGAGCTTGCCTCGCTCCACGTCGGGGATGCTCGATCGGATCCTCCTCCCGCAGGGGCGGAGCCAACACCGGACGGCCCGGGCTTCAACCGCCCCCCCCCCCCCCCCCCCCCCCCCCACACACACACACACACACACACACACACACACACACGGGAGCCCCTCTCTGTATTTTATATAGAGTAAGAGGAGTTAAACATGCTTTATTACCTAGTAGAGATCGAAGAAAACGCAAAAAAGCATGCATACACTTCTCACGTCAACCTCCTGGCTCCTACATCATATTCATCTACAGTATCGTATTCGTATCGGATCGTTGCATTACATTGCAACTAGACCGGCCCCTTGAATATCTCTCAACTTATGGAGCTGGTGATGGTGGCTGCTGGTGCTCAGGTAAGGTTGCATGCAAATAGGCCATGCAAGTAGGGGGCGTCCCCATCCGACACGATGCAGCATCTGCGCCCAGGATCGCCACAGGAGCCAGCGTCGCTTTCGCCTTCGGGGCGCCACACCGCCCACTGTCCACTGCACTGTGTGGATAAGCTTCAGCAACTTCAGCTCAACAGCCGGCCATGCTTTTTTTACGTACGGCGACGGCCAGCCATCCGGGCCCCACCTTCATCTCCATCATCTGCCAGTCTTGTCACCATAATGACCACGATTAAAACACGTTTCAACCCGACATGTATACACACAAAAAATACTACAATGGTGTAAATTAAACTTTCTTGTAGTCCAGTAGTGAAAACTTTTCTTCCTCTTGTTCCATGTTGTCAAAGTTAGGTTTGACTGCCGACCTTTCTTGTAGTGCAACGGCGACGGGCCGGGCAGCGGTACAACAAAGTGCACCACCGGTCAAAAGTCAAAGTGAAATTACTTGCCGCGCCAAGCCTTCGTTTTTCCATTCACTGATGAAAAGCGTACGTACGTACGTCTCACGAGGACCAAAGTGCATAAGGTTCAGATGTACATAAAAGGCAGTTACTAGTAATAAGAATTATATATAAGGTCTAAACACAAAAAAAACACACTTAATGATCGATGCGATAATGGTCAGGCTCAGACAGATGTTGAGCACAAGAACAATAAATTTGGTACGACATCATCATGACAAGAAAACGTACTCGCATTTGTAGCAACCGGGAAAAGGAGGATCACCATTCTCGGTTCAATAGGATTTTTGGTGGGCCGGCGACAGACAACTAACTAGGCTTGGCCCATACCATGCGTTTTTATCTTTATTTTTCTAGACTTACGGCCCGGCTTCGCTTCGCCGTCATGAACTGAACACTCTGATTTTGGTCCTGGTCACTATTGGGTAAACTTTTACATACTTGCGTTAAAAAAAACTTGCTGGATAGTATGCGTTGCACGGAGTTCACGATTTTTGACTGAACCATAGATTTTAGAACTCATAATGCAATATAGATATTGACACCACGATTTTTGACCGAACCACAGATTTTTACTTTCACAAACTTTGCCAAATATAGACATTGATTGACACCATGTAGAATGTATTTTCACAGATTTTTGTCAAAATAAGGTTTGACTTTATCGAAGTACAACGGCCGGCAATGGGGCAGCAGTACAACTGCATCCGTCAAAGTCAAAGCGAAAGGCTACTCGATCAGTTAAAAGTCACAACTTATAATTTAAAACAGAGGCGGTATCATTTTTCTACTTTAAAGCACGTCACGAATACCATACCAAACACTTAAATGAGACTCGTGTACCCGTCGTAGCAATCGGGGAAGGAGATTTATTATAGTTCCTTAGCATCTCGGACCAATAGTCTTGGTGGGCCGGCAACAGACAACCGACCAGGCCTGGCCCAGAATGCGCATTCCTTTTCTAATCAATCAACTGCCTGTTTTATGCTTTTAAGGACCGAAGTGAGATTCAATATATGCTTGCATCAAAGGAAGTAATAAGATTCATGTCCAGAAACAGGGGAAAAAAAAACAATTTGGTAAAGACCGAACATTCCACAACCGAACAGTGTATTTGAGAAAAACACAATACAAAGTTCTCAACCCTACTCTTGTACATGTTCCACAGGACCAGATGATTTTCCAGACACCACCCTGAAGAGATAATCTAGCATTCTCTGTTTGGATAAACCAGTATATTTCCTCTCCCTTCCAAGATCAGAACAAAGAATCTCTACAATTTCCCGACGGGTCCATGACTGGAGCCTGTCAGGAGCACTTTCTGGGCTCTTTGATAAATCACGAACGAGTTCTCGCTTTTCATCCACACTCATCAATCGACATTTAGCAGGATCAATCACTGGTCCTGGAGTAATAAATAGCACAACATGTTACCATCCATTCAATATATACAAAATAGAATTCAAGTTTTTGCAGCACTAATAATCTTCGATAGTGCACCAATATGCTCAAAATATAGCAGAAGCATGTTTGGAAGAAACTTTGTAGTCATAAATCACAATAACAAATCAAAGTTGGAAGACCGGAATAGAAACTTTAAATTTATTATATACCATAAAGTATCCAAGGAATACTGGTTGCAAGGAAGTCATTCCAACACAATTCTAGAAACTGATAAACATACAAGAAATAGTATTGGAACAGAATCATGTGTAACAAACTTCTTTTGATGGCCAATGCACATTTACAAGTTTTATATATGGTTTTTATAAGATAACAAATATCCTAGCAAAAACGATTGTTATTAAGGCTCACTTAAGCGCCGGAGCAGTCTAGGGGTGACACAATGCCCGACAACTTGACTAACATACGTAAGTCGTCCGCTTATGGGTGTGGCGTCCCAAATTCATTGCTTTGGCGTCCAAATAACGGGAAATAACTTTTAGTGGCACTGTATGAGGTGTCATCGGCGGACAAAAGCGGGAGAAGAAAGGGGAAACAGCAGGAGATTCCGGAGGGAGACAAAGACAGGCGGAGCATAGGAGAATTAGAGCACGAGACAGGTAAAAGCGTTCGGGAGACAGAGTGGGATATCTGAAGGATACCGCCAGTAGGATTTATCCTCCCTTAATCCAGTAGCACTAGTGGACTAGCCGCAGCGGCCGCCCCTGGTCAATGCAGCAGCAGGGTACAACTCCTCCAGCTCACACTGCAGTAGCAAGGGGGCACTTTCTCCAATCCAGACTGCACAAAGGGGTTTTTTCGCCTCCACCCCATGCACCGGCGGCGTCGGCCGCCTCCCCCTCCAGCAGTAATGAGCAGACGTCTGCTGGCCTTTTTCCCCCTCTTTACCCTAGGCAGATAGGTTTGCGGAGGCTGTTGGGCTTCTATGTGTTACTTGCCCTGGTGGCATTTTTCCTTTCTCTCCTCAATTTTACATCATATTTGTAGATCCCTCCCTCACTGCTATTATGATTTACAGAAAAAAGTAATGCTGGAAAGGAAAGCATGCAAATAAATTCCATAAACATAAAGTAATAATAACTCTAGTACAATTTCCCACTATATATATAGGCCTTTCATAACTGACCATTTATAATAGACTTGCATGTCACTTCTACATAACTCAGATTCAGGCACCACATACGAGGCATTTTTATGCAGCTATCAATGTGTTCCACATATATTATTAGCTAGTGTCAGTAACATTCTACTTGTGCAGCCTCTACGTATAGACAGCAACAATGGAAGGCAAGAAATACACTCTGCTATGAGACTTAAATCAACACACGGCTGCCTCCATCAACCTAAAGCGGCCTCAACAACAAGGCAAACAAAGCAGACTGTGCGAATAAAACCCACACAGCCAGGTCAACACGGTTGGAATCACCGAATGGACATTGAAATTCACAAACCACAACAATAGCCCCCAGCATATTAGGAACATTAGCTAGTATTAGGAACCTTTTACTTACATAGCCTCTACCTATAAACAGCAAAAGTGGAAAGCAAGATACACACTCTGCTAAGAACACAAACCCTCTGTAAACCTCCGTCAACACAAGACTACCTCCGTCAACCCAAACTGGCCACACCAACAATGCAAAAAAAAGAAGCATTTGCAAATAATAATCCTACACAGCCAGGCCGACATGTAATCCTACACAGCCAGGCCAACACGATCAGGATCACCCAATGGGCATCCAAATGCACAAACTGCAACAGTATCCCCCAGCATATATTATTAGCTAGTAGTATTAGGAACCTTGTATATGCGTATCGTCAACCTATAGGCGGCATCAATGTGCAAGAAACACACTCTGCTAAGAAACTTAAACCCTCTGTAAACCTGTATATAACAAATGAAATCAACACACAGCTGCCCCCAATCAACCTAAAGCGGCCAAACCACCAAGCACACAAAGCAGTGCATCCGAATAAAACTCAGACACACCCTATCAACCTAAAGCGGCCATACCACCAAGCACACAAAGCAGCGCATCCGAAATAAAAGTCAGACATGACCAGGTCAACTTGATCTAGATCACCCAAATCCACAAACTGCAACAGTAGTTCCTAGCATAATATTATTCGCCAGTATAAGGAACCTTCTACTTGCGTAGCCTCTACCGATAGACAAGAAAGCAACAATGGAAAGCAAGAAACACACTCTGCTACTGGTCTGCTTCTGGTAAGAAACTTAAACACTCTGTAAATCTGTATAACAAACGAAAGCAACCCACAGAATCCTCCATCAACCTAATGCTAACGCGGGCACACCACCAAGGCAAACAACGCGGCGAATAAAAATCCCACAGGGGCCAGGTCAACGCGGTTGGAATCACACCACAGGCATCCAAGTCTACGAGCCGCAACAGTAGCTCGACGCCCCCCCAAGCAGCTGATGCGGCGGTAGCCACCACCGACCCATGCCAGGCCGGCCTTTCTTCCGTCGTGCCCAAAAGAGATACTATGCTACCACCACCGGTGTGTACCAACAAGGCAACGAACGAGGAGGCGGCGGCAGCCGTGGACACGTTACTACATCCATCCATGGACAAGGACGTAAAGGCACCGAATCCACCGGTCGCCCCCTCGCCGCACTCGACACGGGCGAAACGGCCGCAATGCGCGTAGCCACCACCACATGCACGCGAATCTAACGTTACCGGAGACGGAGACGGCGCCGGCGGCGCCGTACCCCGTCCCCACCCCACATGCGGCGGCGACTAGACGAACTAACCAATCCCGCCAGCAATTCAAGCGCCGGAACCACCAGGCTCCGTGCATGCACGATAAATCTCGGATTCGCGGCGGCGGGCGCGCGAGTGACGAAGGACTACCCGCCGCCGCCGCCGCCCACGCGCGAGAGAGAGAGGCGGCGCCATGGAACCTCGACCGGAGGAGAGAATCCCGCTCCGCATGGCCCAATCGGCCCCTGCCACGCGCGGAGACTCGCGGAACGAACCACCGGCCGCGCGGATCGAGACCGCGGGCGCGGAGAAGTAGTACGAGGGGGGAGAACGGGAGAGGCGCTGACCTCCGCGTGGGGGATCCATGGCCGAATTGCCCGCCCGCCGGACGGCCCGCCGAGGAGGAGGAAGGAAGGGTCGGGGAGGTGAGATCTCTCCTCTCCTCCCGCTCGTCTGCTCCCTCTCCTCGCGTGGACTCCCTCCTCTCCTCTCCTGGAGTTGCTGCTGGCTGAGGCTGCACGCGAGGTTAACGCCGAGCCTTGGGACTACTGGGCACGCGGATCAACGACGCGCCGCTTTTGCGGTGGACACCCTCGAGTCCCCACGTATTCCGGACTTGCCCCTCCAGCTAGCCTTCTCCTGCTTCTTTCGTTGAACGGGCAACGGACGTGACGAGAGCCAGCCCGCTTTGGCTTGGGATGCGGTTGGATTAATTCTGTGACGGTCAAATTTTGTTAGGCGAAAAACAGAGAGAGCGCGGTTGGTTTTAGTTTAGCCGAGGTTGAGTGGTAGACGATGGAGTACAACGTCTCCTACTGATTTGAGAGGTTGGTTGGTGGGCAAATAAACCGACGAGGCTAGACCTAGCTAGAGGTGTAGTGTAGGGGTACCACGATGATATGATGTCTCTGTGCCGTATAGGTGATGTAACAACGACAACACATACACGTGTGTGTTAGTATTGGTGAGTACGAGAGTACGTTCACGTAGTACACGTGTGGCATGTGTTGGATGCGGCTGTGTTAGGGAAAGTTGTATGATTGTGAGGTACTTTAAACGACTATTAGTGTTAGAGGATATAGATCGAATTTGTACGAATATCTTCGTTTTCTTTCTTTCTCCTCCTTCGTTCATTGCCAACAATATATACGAAGCTCATGCCTCCGCACATATGCTGAGAATGGTGTGGTTTGTTACGTTGACTCGGAAATTATTGGAGAAAATAGTAGAACGCTACTAAGCGTGCTACTACGTGGTTACAGCTATATAAAAAAAAAGGACATTTGTCCGTAGGACACCCAAAGTGACGTTCTTTTGGGCTGGTGGACATCGTCTTTCTCCATATTATTTGGTAACACATTGTCGTTTGATGTAATTTAGCCCGTGGACACCGAGGGGAGAGAAACTCACCACATAAACAATCTGCTATTTGTAAACCGTAAGGCCAATGACTATGAAATTTTAATAGCAACAAGATATGATAGTTATCTACAAATCATCTAATACTCACTTCCATAGAAAACCTAATTAAGGACATGATATGGCGGACTTAATTATTCTTGATGTCATGTCATCTCCTTAATTAAGGACATGATATGGCGGACTTAATTATTCTTGATGTCATATCATCTCCTACAGATAAATGTCCCCAAAAAATAGCAATAGATGTGGTATGTTTAAAATTGCAATGAATGTAATTGTTATTATATTATTATCTCCATGAGTATATATGGATAGCATTTATTTGGTTAATATCATAGCTTCATCTAGACATGTTGCTTTTGTCGAAGTGTATCTTGTAGCATCTAATAGTTCGGTTACCTAAAATCCTATTTGTGGTGGCTTCAAATTAAAAAAATGCTAATTGGCAGTTTCATTAATGTTACAAAGTCTACAAGCAAAAAGTGAAGCAAAATTATTGTATTATAATGCTTTGACATACAAATCACGGGTGGGTACATATTAGGATTTGTTTATTTTAGCTTCCACATATTCGTAATAGCGTGTAAGGCACATTCCACGGTCTAAAAACTAAATAAACATCATCTAAAAAAGGATGATGTACTAGCTATTGTTGTAGTTATAGATAGACAAGAATGGCATGTTACGTCCTCCTATATAGGTCGCTCTAGCTCAGAAAAGATAAATAAAATTAGCTCTAATCGTGATTACATTCATGAGATAATTAACACAACGTAGCATATATCATTCCATTGTGAAACAACCATCACACGCTACTCCTACTTCCTCCGTTCCTTTATTCTGGTCGTTTTTAGCACGATTGTCGTGTCCCTTTATTACGGGTCGTCCGCTACGAGCGTCGTAGCTGCACAGCTAGTCAGCTCACATGCGCATGTCTCCTCCTCCCTTCCTGGCCTCACATCTCTGCATGCACCCAAGCTTTTCCAAAAAAAAAAAAAAAAAAAAAAATCCCAACTTCATCCCCAACAAAATCACCGGTTGTTCCTCTTCGCCGCATCCACAAGATCGCCCGTCACACCGCCCTCCATCCACTTTCGCGGGCCAGCCAGGAACGCGGGATCCAACTCAAGCGATGTCGCGAAGGAGCTCCGGCGGCTCAAGGCATCCGCCACCTCCGGCAAAGTATTTCCTTGTCAGGCCACGGAGCCGGTGCTCAAAGCGCGCACGCGTGGTCGCCGAGGAGCCCCTCGCGTGCCACGTAGCCGCGGCACGGGTCGGGGCGCGTGTCACGCGGGCGGGCGGCGAGGCGGCGCGGGCGCCGGGACCGACGGGAATCCGGCGGCGGCCCACTGGCCGGGCGCGGCGGCGCTGGTCGTCGCGGCGGCCTCTATATGAAGCGGTGGCGCTCCTCCCGATGGCTCTTGCACTCTCTCCGACGAAGCGGCGGCGCTCCTCCACCGGATCCGACGGCCTCGAGGCATGGAGGGAGGCACCTCCAGCGCACCCATCTCCGGAGCGAGCGAGAGGAGAGAGATGCGAGTAGAGGAGAGAGCGTAGCAGATTCTGTCGCTTGTGTACTACTTTTTTATAGGGGTATCGGGGTCTTTTACCCGTTGCTTTGGTATTGATGAATCTCTCCCGACGACAAGAAATAAGGGATGGAGGGGGTATGTATTAGTACTACCCATACTGAGACCCATTTTTCTATATGGAAAAAGTCGAATTACTACCTCCATGTATACACTAAGTCGGATGACCCCTAAAGTAACAAAATGTTTATTTAACCCCCTCCTCTTGCTAAACCGGTTCATATTTCACCTTTGACAATGTTATACGTGCCACAGTAAACAATGTTACTTAATTTTTTTTTTTTTGCATGTCAAACTATTTTGAACCAAAACATGCATGCTTACCACGTCAGGTAGGTGAGGTGTCAATCCTAGTAAAAAAAACCGGCCAAAGTTGCGTCAAAGGTGAAATATGATCCGGTTTAGTAAAAGGAGGGGGTTAAGTAAACCTTTTGTTACTTTAGGGGGTTATCCGGACCTAGTGAATAGATGGAGGTAGTAATTTGGACTTTTTTTCTATATTAAAGAACCACCGTTGGTCCTCAATCTCATATTACGTATTATCGGTAAACTCTTAAGACAAGTATGACGTATGACGCCTTATACAGTTGCACTTTGATTCTTGTCGTGAATAGAGCAGATAAAGACACCGATTTAATGGGTAGCGACATATGACTACACGCAAGTGATGAAAGACAGTAAACACTAAGACAAGGATGACATATAATTGTTTGCACAGTTGCATCTTACCCTCAATACAGCTATAAAAGACAAGAACCTAGTTTAATGGGTAGCAACACATGAGTATACGAAAGCTAATGAATGATAGTTAGCAATGGAATTATAATTTGGCTAAGAGGAAAGAAAAAAAAAACAGAGTGAGTTTGCATGGATGTATGGGTTTTTGTCTTTTATTTATGCTACGACACGTATGTAAACGTTTAATACAAGTGTGACGTAAATAATGCCTTGCACCGTTGCACCTAACTTTTAAGGACTACATCTTGTTTTTGTATCATTGCTCGTAGACCTTAAGACAAGCAAAATTATCAAATTACAATGCTTTGACATACGCATCACGGATGGATACATATTAGGATCTATTTATTTTGGCTTCCACGCTTGTGATAGCATATAAAGCACATTTCATGGTCTAAAAACAAAATAAACATCATCTAAAAGGATGATGTGGTAGTTGTTGTTGTAGTTATAGATAGACAAGAATGGAATGTTACATGCTCCTCTATAGGCCTTTAGCTCGCAAAAGATAAACAAAATTATTAGTTCAATCGTGATTACGTGCATGAGATAAATCAACACAACATAGCATATCATTCCATTCCCTAAAAAAGCATAGCATTCCATTTTGAAACAAGGTACATCATAAAACTACTCCTATGTATTAGTACTATACCTACACTCCCTTAAAGGCAAGTATGACGTATAACGCTTTACATGGTTGCACTTGATTCTTGTCGTGATTAGAATAGATAAGACACCGATTAAATGGGTAGCGGCATATGACTACAGAAGCTCATGAAAGATTTTAAACACTAATTAAGACAAGGATGACATATAATTGTCTGCATAGTTGCATCTAACCCTCATTACAGACTAGAAAAGACAAGAAGCCAGGTTAATGGGTAGCAACACATGAGTACACGAAAAGTGATGAATGATAGTTAGCAATAGAATTATAATTTGGCTAAGAAGAAAGGGAAAAAAAATAGAGTGAATTTTTCACGAATGTATGGGTTTTTGTCTTTTATGTATGCTACGACACCTATGTAAATGTTTAAAACAAGTGTGGCGAGATAAAGTGACGATAATGCCTTGCACCGTTGCACCTAACTTAACTTTTAAGGACTACATATTGTTCCTATATGTATCATTGCTCATAGACCTTAAGACAAGCGTGACGTATAGCGTCTTACACAGTTATATTGGACTCATGCATCTCTTTCGTTTGTGATCAGGCCGAAGCGCATTTCTCATGCATACTCTTGATATCACTTTTGGTAATAACGTCTTAAGAGATGTGTGACTTGTAACGTCATTGTACGTGCCTGATCATCGATCGTCGTGGGCCGTGGCTAGAGAAGACAAGACATGGATTTAATGGTACGTAGCGGGGACATGAGTACGTACGTAGGTACACACAAGCTGATGAAAGATGGTACGTACTGTACTCGTGTTTCAACAACGGAACGCTGTATAATTGTCCCGGCCGGTCCATATGGCACCAAAGCCATGCCAGTGATGCCACCCGTCTCCCACACCCTTGGGCCTGGTCCTGACAGGAGGGGCCCATCCATACCATAGCCCGGGCGTGCGCAGGCAGGCAGGCAGGCAGGCCAGTCAGGTCAGGTCAGGCTTTAATCGTCCTGCTCGTGCCATGCCAACTGCCCTGCGCCACAGTGTGCCAGGAGCTCCGTCAGTTTCAGCAGCACAGCGGCAGAGGGACCGAGAAGCAAATACGCCGGACCGAAGGGGTCTCCCCGCATATATTGTAGGATAATAGGACGCGCGCTAATCATCAGCACTAATCATAATCGCGTTGGTCAAGCCCGCAAGCAAAATGACAGCAGGCAGCCCCAATATGAATTGGGAGTAGGGTGGGATAAAATATTATTTTATCTATCCTGATGAGAGAGTTTACGGGAGGGAGGGAAGGGGACTAGTAGGATTTGTTAATTAATTAATTAATGGCATTATAGAGGAGGAGAGGAAGAGGAGGTGGTGGGCTGGCTATTGCTACTGGTGCAGTGTGAGTGTGTGACCAAAGAAGAGGATGGAGAGGCCGTGGGTTAATTAATTAATGGAGGTGGTGTGTGAAGATGCGGGACAACGAAGGCGACTCCAACGCCGCCTCGCGAGTGGCGTTGGTGTCTGTTGGTTGTTGGTGCTCGTCTTCCGTGCCAGCACGCGACGTGCCTTCAATTCACTTCACTCGTGTCCTGTCCTGTGTGTGCTCGTTTCCGGAGCCACGGAGTCGTCGGAGTGGCTGCCATGTGGACCTTGCTAGCAGGGGACCACGGTGCAGTATCCCGACGGACGGCGTTTCAACCGTTCCGTTTCCGTGCTTGTCTGTTTGCTTTTCATCACCAGGGGCCAGGGCAGGCATTTCCATGCAGATGCAGGCGATGGCAGTTGGAAATCATCGAGTTGGCCCGGCCGCCGCCCGGCCGGCTTATATTAGCGAGAGTTGCTTACACGCCATGAATTGAATTGAAAGAGTAGTACGTAGTTGGAAAATGGTGACATGTCACATAAGTCTTCTACGTAATCATATCATATATCCTCCTCCTACGTACTGTGTACGTACGTAACACCTACACCTATACCCATATAATTAATCTGATGGATCGAGAGCCCAGTGTTGCTCCTGCTCGATCTATGGGTGTGCTAGGCACTCACAATGCAGACTCTACCATAGAGTCTAAGTACATTTATTATCTTCATTTTTACTGTAATTTATTGATGTTGCGCTGATGTGACAGTATATCTATAGAAGAGATGGGGAAAAATACGACTCCAAGTCTTATTTAGACTCCAAGTCCACGATATTCAAGATAATAAATAGTCTTAGACTCTATGATAGGAATCCGTGATTATAAATGCGCTTTTAGATATTACTCAATAATCTCTCCACTCCACAAACTCACACGTCATGACCTCCATCAAGTTCCACGATTCGCCAATGCAGTCCCATCTTCTAGCTAGCTATAGGTCGGGACCCATGCGCGAGCTCTTCCGCCCGCGCGATGCATGTTGGACATGGACCATGACGAAGTTGGAACTGAATGGATTGCCCGAGCCTTGAACGGTTGTGCTCCTCGATCAGTCGCACAATAGTTTCCTCACTTGGTACAACCGGCTAAGCTTGTTCAAACCGATGATTATTGTTAGTGTTCAACCCGAGTGGCTCATGGTTGTTCGTTGTTAGGCCTACTGGGGCGGTGTAACTTTATTCTCACTTCTCTTAACGAAACACGTGCAACACACGCTTCCGAAAGTAAAATTAAACAACTTCACCACAATTTCACCATTTTCCCCTTATTAAGCAGAGTTTGTTGAGAGCTACATTTGTTGGGCTGAGAAACATAAAACAGAAGTTAAAAAGCGCGGAGCAAAGCATCACAAACAGACTGTAGCTGTATATATATACCCTTGAAAAAGATTTAAAAAGAATTACTCCATATCGCAGTCATCAGCATATCTAATCTAAGTAGTATAGTATAGTGTATCATTGAATGGTTGCGCCGCCGGCGGGTATATACAAATTATCTCTACTAATAGTAGTATAGGGAGAGGAGTAGTAAATAAATAGAATAGTGTAATAAGAGGTAGTAGTGGGCGGCTGTTGTCGTCGCTGTGGCCGCTATAACCGCTAGCTACTTGCTACTGCTGATGGAGATGCAACCAGTACGTGTGATGGGCTGATGCAATAGATCAATAGCTGGCAACGGCAATGACACAATATAATGGCGTGTCGATCGCCACCGGCCCCACCCATACATATATCTCAACCTCTCTTGTTGCACGGAGAGGCATGGACACGTCGCTTTCCGCCGGGATATTATGGATGCCCAAAACGAGAGTTGAGTGATGCTGGTGCTGGGTGCGAGTGCCATTGGCATGCCAATTGACATGGATGGATTGGATACAAAAGCTCTCCCATTCCTGGCAATGGCATGGTTTTGGAAAGGGAGGGCGGCGCATCGTATCGCATCTCTCTATCTCCACTCGCTCACCTCACCTCACCTCGCCGGCGACTTTTTGTTTGCGTGTCCCGTGTTCATTCTTCTCCCACGGAATCGTTCACCGTCTCGAGGCAGGCGTGTGTGCAGTGCAGTGTGCGTGCATGAAAGGCAGCAGCCATCAGTGATCAGCAGAGGGAGACGACCGGCTCTGATCCGATGTGTCCTGCATGCAGGGCAGGCCGGCCCAATTTTTAGCAGGCCTCCGTGCGTACGTGTCGCCGATGGAGGTGCCTGACACCATACTCGTACAGGGAGGGATCCTCATGTACACCCGTTTCAAATAAACCAATTTTCAAATTTGTTCCGAGTTACTCCCTCCCTCCGTGCCAAAAAGAAAAGACAGACACTACGAGGTCCATGGGTATTTTTTATCAAGCTCACTAGATCCATAGAACATACCAGAAACATTAGGAGAATACATTTCATGATTCTTCTTAAAAACAATTTTGTTGTCACTGTCTTAATTCCAAGGCCACATCAACATTTTTACTTAAAGTTAACATATTAATTATTATAGTTTCTAGGTTAGTACTATCCAAATTATATTGTTTCAGTGTTATAAATTTGTGTGCTATTTTCTACAAAATTCGACCAATCTTAAGACACTTTGACTAACTCTAAAAGTTGATTTATTTTGAGATGGGAGTACTACTAGTTCATACTCCTAGTTGTTTTGACCTCTTACTCTCCACCATGGACCTTTTATTACTGCAAAAGCTTATAAATCTAGGCATATAGCGACGTTCCGATCCATGCTCGAGTGTTCGGAGTCCTAGCTATAGGGGAGAAAGCAACAGATTAATGTAGAGTGTACGCTACTAAAATTATGGGGTGGTCATCAAGAGAGGCTGTAATGTTCGCGTCAACATCCATCGTATTCATGACCCAAAGGCCAAACATTTTTGGTACCACACGTACTATCACAAACTTATCACTAGGTCCTTTATTGCTATCCGTACAAATTTTGGAACATCCATCATACCTATTTGGCGCTCCATTTATTTTTTTTGCCTTTCACTTTTGATGAAGGTCTACGTAGATTCTATATATACCCCGCCTCTATTTGGAATCACATAGTGTAGCCATCCCACTAATTAACCATATCCCTACTAGTGTGGCGGATCTAGGATTTAATGGAACAAGTGGCTGAAGTCATCTTCAAATCTCTAGAGAGAGCCTCTCTTTTCTCTCTTTCATGTCTAAAAAATGTTAAGAGAGGCTCTATTGTTATATGGAGGTGGTAGGATGAGCTTCACACCCGCCCCCGCCGCTAGGCCGACAGGTCTAGGTATGATCAATGTCGGATTAATTATCTTTGTTTTTATTAATAAATTTATAAAACATATTTTCAACATGCATGACTTGGAATATATTTTTTTATTAAAAAACTTCAAATTGATAAATTAGCATGGTTTATGAGATGGTTGGGACGGAGGGAACACTTGTTATAATCGCAAAATAAATGTTAGTGAGGATGCCTCGCTCCACGTCGGGGGATGCTCGATCGGATCCTCCTCCCGTAGGGACGGACTGCAAGTAAGTTGGAGCCCCTCCCTGCATTTTATGTCTAAATTATATAGATTATTAAGGGCATGTTTGGATGGAGGGCCTAGAGACTAATAGAGATAGCCCTCCCAAGAGTCTAATGAAATTGGGACTAATTGAGACTAAAAATTAGTCTCCTGGTCCTTATGTTTGGTTATTTAGTGACTAAATGAGACTAAAAATTAGTCGGTGTCATGGAAACCAAACAGGCCGAGTTAAGCATGGTTTATTAGCTAAGCATGGTTAGAGCTTGTACAAGTGTACGGTTGTAAAGAAAACGCAAAAAAAGCATGCATACACTTCTCACGTCAACCTTCTGCATCATATTCATCTACAGTATCGTATTCGTATCCGTATCGGATCGTTGCATTGCAAGGTGGCTGCTGGTGCTCAGGTAAAGCCGTAAAGGTTGCATGCAAATAGGCCATGCAAGTAGCTAGGGGCGTCCCCATCCGACACGATGCAGCAGAGCAGCAATGCAATCTGCGCCCAGGATCGCCACAGAAGCCAGCGTCGCTTTCGCCTTCGGGGCGCCACACCGCCCACTGGCCTGTCCACTGCACTGTGTGGATAAGCTTCAGCTTCAGCTCAACAGCCGGCCATGCTTTTTTACGTACGGCCACGGCCAGCCACCCGGGCCCCACCTTGATCTCCATCATCTGCCAGTCTTGTCATCATAATGACCACGATTAAAACACGTTTCAATGTAGAACAAAAAAAATAATAATACTATTGTGCAAATTAGACTTTCTTGTAGTCCAGTAGTGAAAACTTTTCTTCCTCTTCTTCCATGTTGTCAAAGTTAGGTTTGACTGCCGACCTTTCTTGTAGTGCAACGGCGACGGGGCCGGGCAGCGGTACAACAAAGTGCAACACCGGTCAAAAGTCAAAGTGAAAAGTTAGTCGCCGCCAAGCCTTCGTTTTTTCAGTCACTGACGAAAAGCGTATGTACGTACTCCACGAGGACCAAAGTGCATAAGGTTCAGATGTATACGTACATAAAAGGCAGTTACTAGTAATAAGAATTATATCTAAGGTCTAAAGACAAAAAAAACACACTTGATGATCGATGCGATGGTCAGATAGATGTTGAGCACAAGAACAATAAATTTGGTACGACATCATCATGACAAGAAAACGTACTCGCATTTGTAGCAACCGGGAAAGGAGGATCACCATTCTCGGTTCAATGGGCTTTTGGTGGGCCGTCGCCAGACAACTAACTAGGCTTGGCCCATACCATGCGTTTTTATCTTTCTTTTTCTAGACTTACGGCCCGGCTTCGCTTCGCCGTCATGAACTGAACACTCTGATTTTGGTCCTGGTCACTATTGGGTAAACTTTTACATACTTGCGTTAAAAAAACTTGCTAGATATGCGTTGCACGGAGTTCACGATTTTTTGACTGAACCATAGATTTTAGAACTCATAATGCAATATAGACATTGACACCACGATTTTGACCGAACCACAGATTTTTACTTTCACTACCTTTGCCAAATATAGACATTGATTGACACCATGTAGAATGTATTTTCACAGATTTTTTTTTTTTTTGTCAAAATAAGGTTTGACTTTATCGAAGTACAACGGCCGGCAACAGGCAGCAGTACAACTGCATCCGTCAAAGTCAAAGCAAAAGGCTACTCGTTCAGTTAAAAGTCACGACTTATAATTTGGAACGGTATCATTTTTTACTTTTTTTTTAATCGATCAAGCACGTCACGAAGACCAAACACCTAAATAAGACTCATGTACCCGTCGTAGCATCAGGGGAAGGAGATATCTCTACTATAACGTCCCACTTGAGGGTGACAAAATCAACGGCCCACCGGAACAACTACATCCGATTGAAGGGCTGAGATTGAAAGTTTGATGTAGGGTCGGACACCCTCACATCCCCGCACGCCCACGCTCGCAAACCCTCTTCACGCGAACGATGGAAGAAACAGGGTCGAAGGTTCGAAACCTGATCTCAGCAGAAAAAAAAAAAAAAAAACACCGTACATATTGTGTGGGTGTTTCCTGCGAAGAAACACCAGGAAACACCGGCTTCCGCCGCCACCTCCTGGTCCTGTTTGCCGATGCGGCTAGGGTTAGCTCCTCCTCCTGCTCGCCATTGTGGCCCCGGTTCTCCGCGCACGGGACTCGTGGCGCATGGAGCCTGGCCGCGAGTGCTCGAATCCCGGCCGCCATGGCAGCTTCCACATGCATGGCCACTCGGGCCCGGAACGGCCCCTGCTGAACGCCGCTGTGGCTTCGCCCGGGGACGAGCGACATGCGGGTGATGCCGCCGACCACTGGGACGAGGCTCCGTCCGCGGGGAGCAACAATGGTTAGGGCCACGACCGCGAGTGTGGAGGTCGCACAAGCCATGGCGCAGGAAACCACCTGTCCTGATGGATCTCCAGGTTAGTCCCATGATCATGCTCCCATCTTGAATCGTATGTACAGATGACATTTTTTTTTTCGGTGCCTCTCCTTGGCACGTTTGAATGGATCCACCTGTTCTTCAATTACGGATCAGGTTCTGACCACTCCCTTGCATTCGTCACGCACATCTGTTGTTATGCTGGAACTCTCGCTGGATGCCAAGCGAGATAAATCCCATTGTGTGCGCTGCACAAGATCTTCTCACCAAGGTAAAACTCTGAATCCAAATGATAAGTTGCTGATTAATAAATATTTATTCTTTATCACTATTCCCATCTTGAGTCAATTTTGTGTCACCACTGGGAATCTATTTCTACTGACAATAAACCCTGATGCAACAAGCAAACTGGCTTGCTTGATTAATGTGTTGAGACTATCATCGGTTGATTCCAGAAAATGGCAAAAGAATTGCAATGATAACTGTAGAATGTGAAGTAGGTCAGTTATAGCCTTCATTGTTCCTTTGTTTGAGACGAGGTCTTGCATGTGGTCATTTGTCCGATTAATGCTTGCCAGGAGATAGGTTGGTACAGCTGGTAGTTTATTTGTGCTTCTCCAATTTTTGTTTGTCCCTATCGCATGACAAATGAGTAAATTAATCCATTTTCTTGATCTATGACCACAGGTTTATATAAAACTTTTTTTTCTTCTCAAATTTGATTAGTTGTCTTTTCCTTTTGCAGATTTGGAAGAGGACACATATCTTTAGTTTATGACTGCCATGATGGTTCGAATGATTCAGGGATGTTGAAGGAGCCCCATTATTGAGATGGTTCTTGGGTTTTGGTTACTCATCTCATGTTCCGAGTCCATATGGTAAAAGATGTTATCTTTGAAAATGACATCTAAACAATGTGCATTGCCAATTCAGGATGGAAATTCATAAATTAAAAGTTCATAAGCACAAGTTAAGAAGATGCTCTGTGCTTGACGACACAACCAAGGTGAATTTGGAAAATATGGAATGTATTTCCAAGTTTTCATGAAGCGAGTTTCAGGTAGCAAAAGAAGGAACTGAAATATAGTTACCATGTAGTATTTCAGTATCACTGCATCAGCTATTTACCTCAGTTCCATTGTAGATTATTGTTTAGGTCATATATGGAGTCCAAATACTGATTGGTGTCATTTTGGAGGCCCTGCTGTAAGCTGAAGGTGATGAGATGGTTCCAATATCAAGTAGACAGGAGGGATGCAAGAAAGAAGCTGGAAGAAGAGATTGGTAGGCTGAAGAACCAAATAATTGAGATGCATGGTTTCTTTCCTTCGTTGTTTGCTAGAACCTCTGCACTATCTAATGCACCACAGTAAGTTTTGAAACTTGTTTATATTGGTGTCTTGGCTGTCATTTTCATATGGACACTTGTGATGTGATTTTTGAGTGATTATTAGAGCAATTATTTCCTTTTTTTAAATTGATTTATCACTACATTGTCAGATGTCCTTCAGAACTGTGTCTGACATGTGCCTTCATATGGTTGTGTAGTTGCTTGTGCACTTGCTTGGCCTGGTGCAGCATGAACAAAATTCAGAAAAATCATACCTCTTTTCAGTTTCAGCATGTCATTTGGTGATGTATGGTCAAAAGAATTATTTTTTCCTAGATTGTTATGTACATGGTCATATACAAACACGTGAAAAACTTAGAATATGAAAACCAATATTATTGTGTGGTTGTTTTTACTTTTTATGTGAATTGATGGAGTGAAGCCGTGGCGTTAAGCACGGGCATTATACTAGTTTATTATAGTTCCTTAGCATCTCGGACCAATAGTCTTGGTGGGCCGGCCACAGACACTTGACCAGGCCTGGCCCAGAATGCGCATTCCTTTTCTAATCAATCAACTGGCCAGGCCTGTTTTATGCTTTTAAGGACCGAAGTGAGATTCAATAATATATGCTTGCATCAAAGGAAGTAATAAGATTCATGTCCAGAAACAGGAAAAAAAACAATTTGGTAAAGACCGAACATTTCACAACCGAACAGTGTATTTGAGAATAACACAATACAAAATTCTCAACCCTACTCTTGTATTTGTCGTTCATTGATCCCAGCTAAAAAATTCTGACAGGAGTTGGAGAGGAAGTAGGCAGCTAGCAAAATCACAGCTGCATCTCTATTTACATGGTGGGAATAAATGCCCTGGGCTTCAACAGTTTCTAATGTCCTCATAGTCTCAGGGATCATGGCACTAGTGGCAGACTGGTTTGATACATAAACAAGAAAAACTGAAGCTATTTAAAAGAACTCCTCATTTGACTGCGAATTGTTAGTGGCTCCATGCAACTCTTGTACCCTTAATCTCCAAATTATCATTGCTCATAGACCTTAAGACAAGCAAAATTATCAAATTACAATGCTTTGACATACGCATCACGGATGGATACATATTAGGATCTATTTATTTTGGCTTCCACGTTTGTAAAAGCATATAAGCCGCATTTCATGGTCTAAAAACTAAATAAAACATCATGTAATTAAAAAATATAATGTGGTAGCTGTTGTTGTAGTTATATGGATAGACAAGAACGGCATGTTACGTGCTCCTCTATAGGCCGCTTTAGCTCGCAAAAGATAAACAAAATTATTAGTCCAATCATGATTACATGCACGAGATAAATCGAGACAACATAGCATATCATTCCATTGTGAAACAATTTACCATCACAAAACTACTCCTATGCATTAGTAATATACCTAGACTCACTTTTTTTTTATTAAAGAACCGTCGTCCTCTTATTACTATCAGCAAACCCTTAAAGAAAAGTATGACATATAACGCCTTACACGTACGGTTGCACCTGATTCTTGTCGTGACTAGAACAGATAAGACACCGATTTAATGGGTAGCGACATATGACTACACAAGTTCATGAAAGATTTTAAACACTAATTAAGACAAGGATGACATATAATTGTGTGCATAGTTGCATCTAACCCTCATTACAACTAGAAAAGACAAGAAGCCAGTTTAATGGGTAGCAACACATGAGTACACGAAAGCTGATGAATGATAGGTAGCAATGGAACTATATTTTGGCTACGAAGAAAGAGAAAACAGAGTGAGTTTGCACGGATGTATGGGTTTTTGTCTTTTATTTATGGTACGACACGGTATGTAAACGTTTAAGACAAGTGTGACGTACTAAAGTTGTAATAATGTCTTGCACCGTTGCACCTAACTTTTAAGGACTATATCTTGTTCCTATGTGTATCATTGCTCATAGACCTTAAGACAAGCTAGAGTGACGTATAGCGTCTTACACGGTTATATTTGACTCTAATATTGATATATGACTCGATATCACTTTTGGCAATCACACTTCTCATCGACTTGTAAAGTCTTGCGCGGTTGTTGTATATACTATGCCTTGGCTGATCATCGTCGTGGTTATGGCTAGAGAAGACAAGACATGGATTTAAGACTATCCATACGTAGCGGGGACATGAGTACGTAGTACGCACAAGCTGATGAAAGATGGTACGTAACGGACGCTGTATAATTGTCCCGGGCGGTCCATATAGCACCAAGTCGATCCTGCCAATGCCACCCGTCTCCCACGTGCCTACACCCTTGTGCCTGGTCCTGACAAGTGGGGGCCATCCATTAGCCCGGGCGTGCGCAGGCAGGCACGCCAGTCAGGTCAGGTCAGGCTTTAATCGTCGTCCTCCTGGTGCCATGCCAACCAACTGCCCTGCCACACCGTGCCAGGAGGTCCGTCAGTTTCAGCAGGCAGCAGCCGCAGCACCAACAGAGCTGGAGAGGGAATGAGAAGCAAATACGCCGGACCGGAGGGGCCTCCCCGCATATATTGTAGGATAATAGGACGCGCGCTAATCATCAGCACTAATCATAATCGCGTTGGTGAAGCCAGCAAGCAAATGACAGCAGGCAGCCCCAATATGAATTGGGAGTAGGGTGGGATAAAATATTATTTTATCTATCCTGATGAGAGAGTTTACGGGAGGGAGGGAAGGGGACTAGTAGGATTTGTTAATTAATTAATGGCATTATAGAGGAGAAGAGGAAGAGGAGGTGGTGGGCTGGCTAGCTACTGGTGCAGTGTGAGTGTGTGACCAAAGAAGAGGATGGAGAGGGGTTAATTAATGGAGGTGGTGTGTGAAGATGCGCGCCAACGAACCCCACCGCCAAGCGCCAACGCCTCGCGAGTGGCGTTGGTGTCTGTTGGTTGTTGGTGCGCCCGTGGGGCATCGTCTTCCGTGTCAGGACGCGACGTGCCTTCAATTCACTCCGATCCTGGGAGCCACGCCTGCAGCGGCAGCCACGGAGTTGGAGTGGCTGCCATGTGGACCTTGCTAGCAGGGGACCGGGGACAACGCCACCACGGTGCAGACGTGCAGTATCCCGACGGACGGCGTTTCAACCGTTCCGTTTCCGTGCTTGTCTGTTTGCTTTTCATCACCAGGGTGCAGGCGATGGCAATTGATAATCATCGAGTTGGCCCGGCCGCCGCCCGGCCGGCTTATACTAGCGAGAGTTGCTTACACGCCATGAATTGAAAGACTAGTACTTAGCGTAGTTGGAAAATGGTGACATGTCACATAAGTCTCCTACGTAATCATATATCATATATATCATCCTCCTACGTACTGTGTACGTAACACGTACACCTATACCCATATTAATAATATGATGGTGTTGACACTCAAAAATGGCGTGGTCTAAGTCACGGTAAAAATCCAGACTTAGCCATATTTTCGAAGAGCTAACCCATCGCGTAAAATTCCGCACTTAGCCATATTTTAGAGGTCCAAGTCACCGCAAATTTCCGGACTTAGTCAAATTTCGAGGAGGTTCGAAAAGGGCTCTCGGGAATGCGACCGGACTTCGCCGGGCGCGTCCGTCCTAGCGTCCGATCAGGTCGCGCCCCACGATCGGTTTGCGGACCTTTCAGTTAAACCGACGGACGCGCTGATCGGAAAGGCCCGGCCAACCCCTCGCGAGTCCGGCCGGCGGCTGGAACCAGCTAATTTCGGGCCATCGGCCGACGCACCCATGGTCCGTCCAGCGTCCGTCCTGGGATCCGGCCGGTCGCGCGTCCGCGAGCCGGCCGCAGATCTTATCGGAAATTCGGCCGGACCGTCGGCCGAGCGGCCCGGCCAAGGCCGATCGCGGCGTCCGGCCACCCCGACGCAGGCCCGTGTCCGCACGAGATCCGAACCGATTTGTTTCCAATCGTGTTTAGGTCGGTTTTTGATGCTTGAAAACGCCCAAGGACGGTTTCCTAAAAGCGATAAGACCACCCTCCTCTATATAATAAAGAGGTTCATGGCCGATTTGATCCCATCTACATCCAATCGACAACCAATCTATCTCCCGTCCCGTTTGTAGGTCATCTTCTTCCCTCAACCCCCTACGTTCTTTGTTCGGGCGGCGAACTCCGCGTTCTTCGTCGGCGGGCTCTAGGCGGCCCACGCTGGTCCTAGAGCACCCCGCGTGCATCCTCCCCCGGGTCTTTCGGAGGTGCGTTCGAGGTTCTTCCGGCCGTCACCCGAAGCTCCACGCGCCCCCACCGATCCCTAGATCGGTTTGGGCTGCCACGCCGCGGTGCTCGCCGCTACAAGGTCGATCGCGATCTTCGCGGGCGCCCAAGGCCCTCCCGGTGTGTTGGTGTGAAGCCCTAACTTCGGCGTCAACGGATGGAGAGCCCACAATACCGATCTTGTTTGCTCCTGCTTTCGCGATCTATGGGTTTCGTAAACTCCGTAGTGAAACAACTTTACAAAAATCAGTCGCACTGCAAATTCAGTTGCTGACTCCTTAGCTAAGGAAGCTCATTTACAAGTCGACATCGCGTTTTATCAGCCATGCTTCTTAGAATGCTCTACAGAGCTCACTTTTCTCAGTGCCAATTACTTCAATTCTGTACCAAGGCCATGTACTTGGATTCTAGCAGCATCTTGCTGTTGAAATGAAATTATGTTCCTTGTCAACAAAAAAAACTTTACCAAAAAAGGAACTATAATTTCTGAAGCATTATTTCTTCATGCATGTGCTCTCACCTTTTTTTCCTCTTCTTGGAGAAGAATTTGTGGAGCTACGTTCGTGTGGGATCAAAAATGTAAAGTTTAAAAAAAACGCGGGGCGAATCGTCGCAAACAAACAAACTCTATATATACCGTTGCAAAAGATTAAAAAAATCGAATTTCTTCTCACCGTCATCAGCATCTAATTAATCTAAGTGGACTGCACATACATTGAATAAATGAATGGTTGCGCCGCCGGCAGGTATATAGAAATTATATCTCTACTAGTAGTAGTAGTATAGAGAGAGGAGTACTGTAAATAGAATAGTGTAATAATCTACTACGTGTGCGTGACAGCGAGAGGTGGTGGTGGGCGGCTGTTGTCGTCGCTGTGGCCGCTATAACCGCTATCTACTTGCTACTGCTGATGGAGATGCAACCAGTGTACTGTACGTGTGATGATGGGCTGATGCAATAGAATAGCTAGGCAATGGCAATGACACAATATAATCCACCGGCCCCACCCATGCATATATATCATCCTCTCTTGTTGCACGGAGAGGCAAGAGGCATGCAGACGTCGCTTTCCGCCGGGATATGGATGCCCAAAACGAGAGTTGACTCAGTTGAGTGATGCTGGGTGCGAGTGCCATTGGCATGGCAATTGACATGGATGGATTGGATACAAGAAAATTAAATTTACACCTAGGTGCACACTCCCATTCCTGGCAATGGCATTGTTTTGGAAAGGGAGGGCGGCGCATCGTATCGCATCTCTCTATCTCCACTCGCTCACCTCACCTCACCTCACCGGCGACTTTTTGTTTGCGTGTTCCGTGTTCATTGTTCTCCCACGGAATCCTTCTCCGTCTCGAGGCAGGCGTGTGTGCAGTGTGCGTGCATGAAAGGCAGCAGCCAGCAGTGATCAGATCAGCAGAGGGAGACGACCGGCTCTGATCCGATGTGTCCTGCATGCAGGCAGCCAGGCCCAAATTTTACCAGGCCTGCATGCGTACGTGTCGCCGGTGGAGGCGCCCGCGCCTCACACACACCTTACCCGTATAGGGAGCTGGGGATCCTCATGTACTACTACGTACTCACCCGTTTCAACGAAACCAATTTTTAAATTTGTTCAGAGTTACTCCCTCCCTCCGTGCCAAAAAGAAAAAAGAAAGACACTAGAGGCCCATGGGTAATTTTTTTCCAAGTTCAGTAGATCCATAGAAAATATCAGAAACATTTGTATATCAGAAACATTAGGAGAATATATTTCATGATTCTTCTTAACAACAATTTAGGTCACTGTCTTAATTCCAAGGTCACATCAACAATTTTACTTAGAGTTAACATCTTAATTATTATAGTTTCTAGGTTACTACTATCCAAATTATATTGTTTCAGTGTTATAAAAATGTGTGCTATTATCTACAAAATTCGACCAATCTTAATTAAGACACTTTGACTTTGATTAACTCTAAAAGTTGATTTATTTTGAGTTATTCTCTACTGTGCACCTTTTATTACTGCAAAATCTAGGCATATAGCGACGTTCCGATCCATGCTCGAGTGTTCGAGTCCTAGCTATAGGGAGAAAGCAAAGATTAATGTAGAGTGTACGCTACTAAAATTATTGGTCATCAAGAGGTCTGTAATGTTCGCGTCAACATCCATCGTATTCATGACCCAAAGGCCAAACATTTTGGTACCACACGTACTATCACAAACTTATCACTAGGTCCTTTATTGTATCCGTACATTTTTTGGGACATCCATCATACCTATTTGGCGCTCCATTTATTTTTTTGCCTTTCACTTTTGATGAAGGTCTAGATTCTATATATACTCCGCCTCTATTTGGAATCACAAAGTGCAGCCATCCCACTAATTAACCATATCCTTGCTGTGTGGCGGATCTAGGATTTAATGGAACAAGTGGCTGAAGTCATCTTCAAATCTCTAGAGAGCCTCTCTTTTCTCCCTTTCATGTCTAAAAAAAGTTAAGAGAGGCTCTATTGTTATGGAAGTGGTAGGATGAGCTTGAGTAGGTCTACCTCTGTCCTAAATAAAAAGACATAATTTTTGATCAGATCAATGTCGGATTAATTATCTTAGTTTTTATCAGCAATTTTATAAAACATATTATCAACATGCATGACTTGGAATATAATTTTTTTATTAAAAAACTTCACATAGATTAATTAGCACGGTGTATATATAATCCCAAAATAAATGTTAGTGAGCTTGCCTCGCTCCACGTCGGGATGCTCGATCGGATCCTCCTTCCACAGGGACGGAGCAGCACCCGGGCGGCCCGGGCTCCAGCCCCCCCTACGGACTGCATGTAGGTGGAGCCCCTCCCCTCATATAATTATATAGATTAAGAGGAGTTTTTTTGCACACAATTAAGAGGAGTTAAGCATGCTTTATTAGCTAAGCATGGTCTACAGTGTACGGTTGTAACGGTAGGGATCCAACAAAACGCAACAAGCATGCACACACTTCTCACGGCAAGCTCCTGCATCATATTCATCTACAGTTATCGTATTCGTATCGTATCGTATCGTCGTATTGCATTGCAACTAGACCCTCGAATATCTCTCGACTTTGGGAGCTGGTGATGGTGGCTGCTGGTGCTCAGGTAAGGTTGCATGCAAATAGGCCATGCAAGTAGCTAGGGGGCGTCCCCATCCGACACGATGCAGCATCTGCGCCCAGGATCGCCACAGGAGCCAGCGTCGCTTTCGCCTTCGGGGCGCCACACCGCCCACTGTCCACTGCACTGTGTGGATAAGCTTCAACTTCAGCTCAACAGCCGGCCATGCTTTTTTACGTACGGCGACGGCCAGCCATCCGGGCCCCACCTTCATCTCCATCATCTGCCAGTCTTGTCATCATAATGACCACGATTAAAACACGTTTCAACCCTACATGTATACACACAAAAAAATACTACAATGGTGTGAATTAAACTTTCTTGTAGTCCAGTAGTGAAAACTTTTCTTCCTCTTCTTCCATGTTGTCAAAGTTAGGTTTGACTGCCGACCTTTCTTGTAGTGCAACGGCGACGGGGGGCAGCGGTACAACAAAGTGCAACACCGGTCAAAAGTCAAAGTGAAAAGTTACTCGCCGCCAAGCCTTCGTTTTTTCATTCACTGACGAAAAGCGTACGTACGTACGTCTCACGAGGTCCAAAGTGCATAAAGTTCAGATGTATACATAAAAGGTACTAGTGACTAGTAATAAGAATTATATATAAGGTCTAAAGACACAAAAAACACACTTAATGATCGATGCGATAATGGTCAGGCAGATGTTGAGCACAAGAACAATAAATTTGGTACGACATCATCATGACAAGAAAACGTACTCGCATTTGTAGCAACCGGGAAAGGTTGGATCACACCATTCTCGGTTCAATAGGCTTTTGGTGGGCCGTCGCCAGACAACTAACTAGGCTTGGCCCATACCATGCGTTTTTATCTTTCTTTTTCTAGACTTACGGCCCGGCTTCGCTTCGCCGTCATGAACTGAACACCCTGATTTTGGTCCTGGTCACTATTGGGTAAACTTTTACATACTGGCGTTAAAAAAAAAACTTTTACAGTACTAGATAATTAGATATGCGTTGCACGTTCACGATTTTTTGACTGAACCATAGATTTTAGAACTCATAATGCAATATAGACATTGACACCACGATTTTTGACCGAACCACAGATTTTTACTTTCACTAACTTTGCCAAATATAGACATTGATTGACACCATGTAGAATGTATTTTCACAGATTTTTTGTCAAAATAAGGTTTGACTTTATCGAAGTACAACGGCCGGCAATAGGCAGCAGTACAACTGCAACAGTCAAAGTCAAAGCAAAAGGCTACTCGTTCAGTTAAAAGTCACGACTTATAATTTGGAACGGTATCATTTTTCTACTTTTTTTTTTTTTTTGAATCGATCAAGCACGTCACGAAGACCAAACACCTAAATAAGACTCATGTACCCGTCGTAGCAATCGGGGAAGGAGATTTATTATAGTTCCTTAGCATCTCGGACCAATAGTCTTGGTGGGCCGGCAACAGACAACTGACCAGGCCTGGCCCGGAATGCGCATTCCTTTTCTAATCAATCAACTGGCCAGGCCTTTTTTTATGCTTTTAAGGACCGAAGTGAGATTCAATATATGCTTGCATCAAAGGAAGTAATAAGATTCATGTCCAGAAACAGGGGAAAAAAAAACAATTTGGTAAAGACCGAACATTCCACAACCGAACAGTGTATTTGAGAATAACACAATACAAAAATTCTCAACCCTAGTCTTGTATTTGTCGTTCATTGATCCCAGCTAAAAAAATTCTGACAGGAGTTGGAGAGGAAGTAGGCAGCTAGCAAAATCACAGCTGCATCTCTATTTACATGGTGGGAATAAATGCCCTGGGCTTCAACAGTTTCTAATGTCCTCATAGTCTCTGAGATCATGGCACTAGTGGCAGACTGGTTTGATACATAACAAGAAAAACTGAAGCTATTTAAAAGAACTAATTTGACTGCGAATTGTTAGTGGCTCCAATGCAACTCTTGTACCATTAATCTCGATCTGACTAGCAGAAGAATTTTACTGTAAAAACCTCAGAGAAACAATATGGATGTGATTACGGAAGATCCCTGTACTTGACAACAACAATCTTGTCCAAATCATACTCCTGGCATATACTGAAATGGTATCACAGTCCAAACCTTCATCCAAATTTTTACTCTCAAGAAACCTGTCAAGCTTTTCTGATGGCCGCAGCTTCTGTTCATGGGAAAAAAAAACATTAACTAAGTAGGTTTGTTTGCCATTGATGCAGGGAATTAAAGTAATTCAAATCTAGAGGATTCATTTAAAACAGACCCACACCCAAACAGCCCTTTGTTCCACCACCTCTCTGAGAACATGTACTGCCCATGCAATATGATTTACTTATAATACAAAACATGGAACCATGCAGGTTTGTTTGCCATTGGCTTTGCAATCATTTGATTTTTCATAAAAGATTGGGAGCTGATGTGGCCCATGTAATCTTAACTTATACCAGAAAGGCAAACTTATACTCATTTGTGCTACCTCCCAGCAAGGTTTTACTCATTTGTGCATATTCTAAGAGGCATGAACACATTTAAAAAGGTGGCCCATTGGGAACATTTGAATACAGAACTACAGCCAAATCAACTCAACAGCCTAAGATGCTCCCATGGCATAATTTAACAAATGCTTCATTGAGATTTCATCCAGGCCTGACCGACATGATTGCATTACGTTAAATGACAGGACCTCAGTGAAAGAAGATAGGCGATTAGGTGGAATGAATTCTCTATTGCTGTAGGCTATACTTATACAACAGTGAGTGTGCAAGCAAGGAAAGAATCAAAGCTATTCTCCTAATGTCCTCTAATCTAGCCTAATTAATACAGTCTATAAAAGTACACGCAGACAATATCTTCTATTAGTGCCAGTAATGACTGAGATAGGAAGACCAGTAATGGCTAGGATAATGCCATTCTAACACTTAGTTTACAAACAGTGTTGAAGTATCTGACTTATATGGTTATTATGTTCCATCTATAATGTAAGATTTTATATTTGATCAGAAATGACACCATTAAGGAAACACTGTGTGTAATGAGGTGTAGAAGCAGAAACCATGTTAGTTCAATTAGCAGGTGAAGCTTCAAAAGATTATCAAAATTCCAGTTGCCCATTACATTGCCTCATTGCAAAGCTGCCCCAAGAATGCAACAAAATGAAAGTCTCACATATGTAAAGTTTGCGACAACATACCCAAGGAGAATACTGTGCATTTTCACTGGGATTATCATCCTTAACTGAATTAATCTTCTCTTTCTCAAGGACTTTCCACTGATATGAGCTGTCAGAAACTAGTAACTGGAGCCTCTCACTTCCCTATACCAAAATAAACATCAGGCAAACCTAAGAAGAAACAATAAACAAATGCCAATTGTCATCATCTGGATGTCTGTATAGTACTTAACATATTGGACTGGTAAATTGAAGAACTTGTATCAAACAGAAAACATTTGCACAATTTAGGGGTCTTTCACTTCACATCAAAACTGAGCATATAAACCACATTGACTCAAAAGGCAGAATTAAGAAAACATGATGCATAGTTCACAAATCAATGAGTACCATAACAATGACAATGAAAAACAGTGCACACAGAATTTATTTACTAGTGAAGCCAAAACCTTGTATGACTAATTGAATAATTTCACAAACCTGTAGAGCTCTCCAATGAGAATAAGCACGAAATAGCACCCAAAAGAATGGTATGTTTGGTAATGGTAGTACCTGCAATCGGAAAAAAATCAGGTAGAAGACAGTTGCATCATGTTATAGCCCAGAAAGTTAACACCACTTGCACATGTAAACTTGAAACTGTGCAATAATGAAGAATAGTCACATCCTTTGACCCTTAGGCCTTAGCAAAAACTTGACATGGTAAAATTAAAAAATAAATAAATCTAAAATGATAATATCAGAAGAGAACATTAAATCCTCCAATTGACAGAGTTGTTTTGAATTACTAGTTGAAACCACCACCCAAAAAATGATTATAAACCTACCGTGAAAACACTAGTAACTGGAAGCAAACAAACTGAGCCATACAGAAATTTCTTGTGAACTGACGCACCCCTGGTTGTCAGAAACAATGCACAAGCAAAAGTGTCAGAAAATACACTAATTAAACTAGACAATGCACAATGTGTGCATTTTAAGGGCATCAAGCATTCACCTAATAGCAATATGCCGCAACCGTCGACGCACAAGACGAGAATTTATGCTGCATAAGAGATTGCAATTTAGAATTTAACAATCATATATAAATATAAATATAAATGAAGGTGTGCAAGTACAAAAAGCGCAGGCCAACTGTGTTGCAACTGGCAGCCAGAAGACTTGGCAAGTGATGCTTGGTAGCACCATAGTGGTTTTTAAAGATTTTCTTTTGAGGGCAATGACTCTTAAAGCTCATATGCTAACTTCTAATCACGTCAAGCATATGATTAGTATGGCATACATGAGGGTACACAATTACAAACAAAGACAATGATTGTAATTTGTAGATGATATGACAATTGACAAATAACTTATTTCTCTGCTCTTGGGGTAATATACCGTAAAAAACATAGTATACACAACAAATAAGAAAGCATAAAAGTAATGTTTACCACACAGTTACTATATTTAGGCTTTAGCAAAGTAAAGATGCCAACTTATCTGCTTACAAACAGTCATATAAATACCCTAAAGCCTTAAGTAAATAAAGTATTAACCCGCAACTAACATTCTCCAAACAATTTGCAGATAAACACATAGATTTTAAATTGCAAATACTTATAACTAAACCTAAATCCTGTTTATCAAGATGCTGTCAGGCATGTCATGTGAGATGCCAACACCAAATGAGCGCGCTAGACTTTCAGTTATAGGTTTCCATGCACTTGTGGACACATATTAACAAAGCTATCTTTTTACACACACACAAAAAAAGCACTTAAGGTTACTCTGTCATGTAAGAGAATGAGGCAACTTCATGAGATAGGGTGAAAATAAAGACAGCCAAACTAATGTAATATCTGGCTGTTTTGCAGGACACGTGTATGAGGGATTAGAATGTACTTCCTCCGTTCCAAATTATAATGCATGTCACATTCACATAAAATTTACTTGAAATTATGTTATTTGAACAGGATGTCTAGATACACAGTAAAAAAATGCATCTAGAAAAAGCCAAAAGTTGATAATTTGGAATCAAGTATCAATCAACATAGCCTTTAGTCATTTAAAGTTGGGGTGCAGAGATTGCTACATATGAAACAATTATAAAGGACCACACACACAAAAGCGTAAGACAAAAGGTAAAGATGGTAGATAGAAAACAAAACTAAGGTATGTTGTGGAACCTGATAGCTAGCCTCCAAGCGCTTCTATCCATAGCTAAATCCTTGGAGATTTGGAATGGAGGTAATATAAAGCAAAAAATAATGCATGTCACATTCACATAAAAGTACTGTTGAAAAGGATGTAACAGACACTAAATTTGATTTTGAAGGACTTAACATGGAAGTCAAGTATCAATCACATCATATCATTTAAAGTTAATGTTAGTCAGCTGTGTTAGGCTGACTCTATATAACAGAATAGGGAAGATTCATTTAGTTTAAGGAGAAATAAATATAAAAACTAAGAAAGAGCCTCTTCGAGGGTAAGCCCAGTCTATCCTGCCTTACTACTCCACAATCAATCCACGTTCCACAGATCTAGCCATATTAGTATACGTCTATCCTCGATGAACCATACCTAAAAGTCAAAATAACAGTGTAGTAAGAAAAACACAGATTAGAATCATGGAAAAAAAACAAATAGACAAGCAAGCACTGACTGACCATGCACATGCCTACACACAAACAGCCATTGACCGCCAACATAAACCAATGCCAATACACATCCAGCAAAACCCAGCGTGTGTCACAACTCTTGGTACCAGGTGGCAAGATGGTTGAGATTCTTAGGAAGTTAGAGCACAAGGTCACCGTACAAAAGTATGAAACCAACACTAGGAAACAGGGTCACATCGGTATTTTTTTTTACCCTGTTATGTTACTTCGTTAGTGTCATTCATTGCTGACAATGTACATAGGCTTAGCCTATGGCAATGGCAATTGCTCTAACAACTCATATTGGGCAATGAAATCCCCAGAACCTGAAGACACTTTTGGCAAGAGAAGTGGAAATGCAGAGATTATCACATCATTACAACTGACCTCGCCGGGTGCACGATCTCGAGGGCGCTCACGTCCTTGGTGACGGACTTGAGGAGCACCTCCGACGGCCTCACCCGGGAAAGCAGCTTCAGCCCGAAGCTGTAACACAAGAGAAAAAAAAACAGACAGCGCATATATAAGCCCAACGAACGACCCAGCATCATTTCGCCATCTCCAAACCAAATCAATCCCAGCCGAGCTTTGAACTCACCTATGGATCCGGCTCTTCATCGACCCCTCCGGCGCGGTCCCGAACCCGATCCACGCCCTGTTCATCTGCGCATCCAAAACAAATCCATCAGAAAACCCCGAATGCAGGCAGGCGACCCGCGCGAGCGTGGCTGTGGGGTGGGGGGAGGCTGGGCACCTTGTCAGCGACGAAGTCGACGACGGCCTCGGCCTTCTCCGGCGCCGTGCGGCCCTCGGAGGAGATGCCGCGCCAGAGGTCCCTCAGAGTCGGCGGCGGCGGCGGAAGGGCGCCATCGGCAGCGGACGCCGCGGCCGAGGCGCGCGGGAGGGCGAAGCACCAGGCGCGGCCCTTGACGGGGAAGACGACGACGCGGGCCTGCATCGCGCGGCGGCGGCACGGGTGCACGGGGAGGTGGGAGTGGGAGCAACCGAGAAGGGGGGAAGGGTGGGAGGCGGCGGCGTGGGGCGGCGGTGGTGGCGACTGGCGAGGCGGAGCGCACTGAGTGAGACTTGAGGAGGAGGAGGCGGAGACACTCAAAAGAGTAGAGACAGAAATGGCTTTCGTTTGGCGGCCCAAACGTTGCTGGTTGGGCCGTGGCCCATGGGTGGCCGGGCAAGCGCATCTGGACGGCCTGGATGCTGGCCTAGCGAAGAACGATGGCAAGGTAGCAGCAGCAGCAATCGCCAGGGATGCAACTGGGGTCTTCCTTGGCGCATCGGTGTTGATTCTGAAAGGTATAACGGAGCTTTAGCACAAGACATCCAAGTGTCACGAGTACGCTTTGCTTGCGACAGTTCCAACTAGACCTGAGCAGTTCCAACGTAGTGAGCAGCGGGCTAAAAATCCTACCCATGAACTGCGCAAAGTCGGGCCTAAGCCAAATTTTACACTACAAAATACTAAGATTGTATTTCGGGCGAGTTCGGGTCTATGGCTTCAAAATTCCAAAGAAGGTTCATGGGCGGGCCAAAACCCGTCGGGCTCGGGCCGGGCCTGCGGGCCGGGCTACTTTTGCTCAGGTCTAGTTCCAACGTAGTGAGCAGCATAAAGCAAGGAAGCAACGGTGTCTATGGCCAGATTGTGAAGGAAATCCAAGCAACTTGCAAGGCCCTAGAGAGCGTAGAGTTTGTCTATGAGAGAAGAACTATGAATATGGATGCACATAGGATAGCTCGTAGCTCCCTCTATGAGGAGGAAGGCTGCCATGTTTGGTTCTTGTATCCACCTTATGGTGTTTGTAATTCCTTTGCCGAACCTAGTTAATGAATAAAGTGCAAAGGTTCCGCTCAAAAAAAAAAATCTGGACCGTTACATGAGTGAGGATCGAGGGCCAGACGAGGTTTTGGATGCCAAATAAACATGGTTAGGTTCATTGCTGTACAGAGCACACCGTGCATCCAGCTGAACTTCATCACATCAAGCACTGTCCAGAGCGAGCAGGTTCAAGAAAGTGCATCCTTCACATTCAAAATTAAGATAGATCATTGAAGGTACATAACAGCCAAGGCCAAAGTGCATATCTGTTCACCAATCTAATTAAATTAAGGTAGATAACTGACTAAAATTGATAACTAATAAGGCAGATAGCAGTTGTCACAACTCAGGCCACAAGGTTTAGTTCTCTCGAAAAAAAAGACTCATGTGCCTCCGTCATGCCCAGAAACCAATTGCTGGGCAAGACCTGAAATTCACAGACAATTCACAACTCTGGATGATCCTTAAATCTGTAGAGACTTGCATCAATTAGAAACAAAAACCAGATGCTACTTGTGGAGACCTAAAATGCAGATAGGATTCACATTCACCTACTTTCAGGCAAAAATGAGATTGCACATACAGATAGCACGCATGCAGACACAGATAGTAAGAACAGCATTAAGCCTTTTCCTTTCTCAAAAACAGGAAAACTAATAAAGCATGTTTGCCCGCGAATGCAGATAGTGAGCTTGAGTCATACACCATTTTTTAGGACCTAAATAGTATTACTTGAATATGCGGTCGTAGTTTTTTTTTTTCACACTTTATTTCGCTCATACGGAGTATTTTCAAACACGTGCACCAGTAATGACAGCAGCAGCTCAACCTGGTCATCCCTTCATGGCACGTAACGTAACACTATCAACAAGCACATCTTTGGAGGACATAGGGCAGGGCTGATTTGATCCACCTGACAACCAAACAACCGCACCAAACATGGTTTCCTCAATTTTACATCAGCCCCAGCAAGCCACAGCCCAGAAACCATCACAATGTTTCACAGCAGATGGAGGAACTGATAACAAACGTGGGGACCAACTACTCAACTAGATACAGCTACGACAGACGGGATAACATTGTTCTCAAGGATTTACATAGTTCCCATCAGGACTGAGGCAAAAGGACAAGAAAGCGACCACTAAGGACTAAATGTTTGCCGCTACCGCCTCTCCAGATGAAGTCAGGGGAAGTTACCGACGACTAGCAAGGGAATGCTCACTTGCTCAGAGCACAGGTCTGGCGTTTACATGCCGCAGTTTCACACAACCTAAATATCAGTCAACTTCGAATCTGTATCTGCAGTCGCTTGCATAGCCTCACCTGGAGAAGCTGGAGTCAGATCAGGTTCCTTTCCTAGAAGCTCAGTATTGTCGGTTGGGTCTGGCCTGGGACTGTGAGTTCCTTCCAGAGTCACTGCAGGAGAACCCAGAGTCTCTTGTGGAACCTCTATTGGAGGGGCTGGAGTGCCTTGCTCGGTCTCAGCTGTGGTAGACGGTGGAAGCTCAGCCTCAGCACCCGGTGCTGTCCCAACATCAGGCGGTGGTGGTGCTTGCCGGCGACGAGGCCTCACGTACTTCATGCAGAATGAGTCAACATCCTCCTTGTAGTTCTTCCTCACAAAGTTCTCCAAGCACTTCAAGTAAGAGAAGTCTGCTTGGGATCCATCTGTGGACACCACGAAAAAGCACCTAGTGTCCTGGAAAGTCTGGTGCTTGTTGACCTGTCAAAGCAATGCAATTAAGAAATCAAGGTAAAAAATAAGACTTATTTTCGCTATGGAATCTTTGATGGATGACAGAACCCAAAAGTCAAATGCAAAACCATACCATTATATGGTCAATTTCACCAGACACCTTGGATTGCTTTTTCCGGTGGTGCTCGAGAACTTTCTCCTGGATAAACTTGTCATCTTCCGCTTAAGTCTCACACCATCACTGAGAAATTTAAGTTAGATAAAATTAGAATTCAAAATTGTTATTGCATAAAACAATATAGCTGTCTTGCATATCGCATTCTTTCATGTAAAACATCAGTCACACTTCATTGTTTAATTAAAGAAAATTCAAGTACTATGAAGCACATAAAATCAGCAAGCGACTGTGAGTTAATTTACCATGCTTCACGGAAGATCCTTCTCACACGGAATATTATAGGTTCAACTTCTAGAAGAATCTTCCTCTCCTCTACTGTTAGTTCAAACGGTTGTCTTGGTGGAGGTGGACCCCTCTCATCTGGCCTCCTTGGGGGTCTCCCAGGATTATTTCTTTGGCCGCTCCAGTTACCAGATTTGGCACCCCATCCATCTGATTTCCAGTCCTTGTTACCAGAATCAGTTGTTTCTTTCCATTGAGCAGTACCTTCAACAGGCACAGCATTCCAGCCATCCCAAGAATCTGATTGCCTAGCATCTGAATTGCCCACTGGTGTTGCAGCCAGATTACCCCAGGAGTCTTGTGCGCCAGAATCCAGGGCCTTATCTGCTACATTGTCCCATGAATCATTCTGTGCATCATTCTTCTGGATTGTCACATTACGATCTGGCTGTGAATCAGGATCCTTTACAGCTACTACTTTGTCCCATGAACCATCCTGAGTGTTGTTATTGCGAGTTGTATTGTCAACCCAGGAATCCTGTGGACTTTCATTTGATTTCCATGTATTCCATGTGTCAGATTCTTTTGGGACTTTTGGATGCTCATCAAACTCCATCTTATCTTTCTCACCCCAGCTGGATCCTGCATTAGACTTGGCATTTGGTCTTCCAATTCCCTCTCCAGCATTCCAAGCATTGTCTGATGGTGGCATCACATTGTTATAGGAGGAATCATGATCAGCATTTGTCTTCTTCCGTTTGTAAGTGCCCGGCTGCTCCTCCCATTGACGGTTATCATCTGCCTTCTTTTTGCCCCTGGCATTTCCCCACGTGTCCTGATCTACATTCTGCCCATTCCAGTTGCTGGGATGCTCCCAATTGCCATGGCCATCATCAGACTTCTTCTCCCAGGCACCATCTCCTTTTCTTTTGTCCCATGTACTTTCTGATTTGCTCCATGGATCATTTTTATTTGATGCCTCAGGAGTGCTGGACTTCTTCCCCCAATTATCATCACCTGCATCTGATCCCATTTTAGCACCCTTATCAACCCAAGTATCCATGTGAGCTGATTTGCCCCATGGGTCGTTTTTATTTGATGCCTCAGGAGTGCTGGACTTCTTCCCCCAATTATCATCACCTGCATCTGATCCCATTTTAGCACCCTTATCAGCCCAAGTATCCATTTGAGCTGATTTGCCCCATGGGTCGTTTTTTTATTTGATGCCTCAGGAGTGCTGGACTTCTTCCCCCAATTATCATCACCTGCATCTGATCCCATTTTAGCACCCTTATCAGCCCAAGTATCCATTTCAGCTGGTTTACCAGATACAGTTGCCTCGACTGTTGGCTTCTCAGTGCTCCAGCCTCCCCAATCAGTGGAGTTGTCCGGCACCGTAGCACGCGCTTCCCATGAATTATCCTCATCTGCTGGCTTTGCAGCAGCTCCACCTCCACTACTCCAGCCTCCCCAATCAGTGGAATTGTTCTGCACTTTATCATGCACTTCCCATGAACTATCTTGATCTGTTGGCTTTGCAGCAGCTCCACCTCCACTACTCCAGCCTCCCCAGTCACCAGAATCATTCGCAGCACTAGCATTCTGATCCCAATTTGAGCTGCCTTTCTGAATATTTTGCTCTTCGAAATTATCCTCAAAGGTGGGCTTACCAAGGGTACCATCAGGCTCAGGGGATAAGCACATGTCATCTACTGCATTCTCTTCTACAAGGTAGTCAACATCATCCAAGAACATGTACCCTGTCTTTTCTTGGTCGGTTCTGACTAACGCTAAGAAATCATACAGCCCATCACCATACTCCTTGCTGCTTTTCAGCTGCAATAAAGAGAAATTAAACATTTTAGTGAAAAATCCATATGCTTAGATCATATCAACCAAAAGAAGAGCTTTCTGGAGACACGAAAATAGTCTGGCCTGATAAGATATAGGCTCAACATTTGCTACTTACATAGTGATACTTAAGCAATAAACTCTTGATGATAAGATAAGCATACCTGATTTTCATTCCAGAGAATTTGAAAAGATGACCCAGTACCAACTGCTGCATGCTTGCCCCATGAGGATGATGAGACCACACATCCCAATGAATCAGAATCACATTTTTCTGCAGCCTTCTCAAAGCATTTCATAGGGGTCTACAAAAAAACAAAATATGTTATTCAAGTACAAAGCACCAATGACATGTAAGAAATTATGGACAGGATATTTCGACTACAAACTTACAAACAAAGTGGACTCAGTGAAAGGCACTTGAACTTTCAACGAACGGAAAGTTGCCTTGTAGCCAGCAATGTTGAACCCAATCAAACTTCCAGTGCATGTCATGCTGTTTGCCACAAGTATCAAGTGGTCCTTGAGAACTCCTTTACTGACCATTTTACAGTCATTGAAAGCCGCTGAACAAATAAGAAAGCATAAGAACATCTATGCAAATGATGCAAGATGAATAAGAAAAGTGTTCTCACTGTAATAAGTATTATATAACACGAGCCAATCAAACTAGAATAGACACTGATCTTAAACAAGGTAAGATCCACCAATCCCCACAAGTCCTTGGGTCGGGAATATAAATGTCCCTGTTGTGTCGCTGCAGTCAAAACTGATGACTTAACCATTAATATTAAAAGATGTTTGATTGACAAACCTGCACAACTTGATCAAAGGCACATGAGATGCCAATAAGTTCCTTCACTTGTTGAATGCCATACGGAATAGATCTCCGTGTGTCAATGAGGTTAAGTACAGGTAACTAGGCATCACTTGTTGTTCTCCAGGCATCACCATTGCTTACAGCATCATCTTTTTCAACAATGATTTCTAACGCTGGCTCGCCCTTTGATACCTTCCTAGTGTTTTCCATCAAAGAGGTTGCATCTGATTCAACCCAGATAACTTTCACCGCTTGAATTCTAGGATCACCTGCAGAACAAATGAACAACAAACAATTAAGATGAAGGTCACTTCCCTTCATTAGGGAACACCTAACGGTGAATTTAGGATCATCAACGAATTGACAAAAGAACACGTATGACCTCAAGCATAGTTTTACACCTATAAAAACAGTAAAACCCAGAAAACTGTAACATTTCAGTCACAGCTAGCATTGCAGATAGCGAGTGTAATATTTTCCCTGTTGAACTCAAAGATGCCATGATGTAAATATTGTGATCTTATAAGTCCAAACACGTATCAAACACATTCACTTTATTAATTTTAATATAGAGAAAGATTGACTATTATATCAGCAAAATAGAAAACATCTATTTGGTACATGGGTGCATATAAATCTCATAAGAGTACTGAAGTATGTTCAGTGTATCTGAGTTGATAAATATGGAGTAGGCATCAGAAGCCAAAGTTCTGCTGAGTTCAGAACTCATAGTCCTACATTCTGAAAAGAAAAACAAGTGTTTCTGTTGCATGATACTCCAGACAAATTCTGCCCAGTTTGTCGATTCTGCCTGCTGCCTGTATACCCCATAATTCATAACCATGAACTGGGACTCAGGATAAAATCCAAAGTTCTAAATGCTAGAAATGGGGCCACAGGACTAAACATAAAGAGCCTATTTATTGGAAAAATTTTCCCTTCAGCCAATATAGTATTTTATGGAGATACAAAACCAAGCTGATGTTCCACCAATGATCCCACATTAGAAATAAAGAACCATGGTCCATTGGGAATGATGAGTTCAACTAAGATGAACTCACAGGTATCCACATTACAACCTCTCTACTCTACATATGTGCCATTATTGTGAAACAAAAATTAGGCTCGCAGCAGTCCTCTCAATAAGATAGGAAAAGTATTTGAATGGATAAAGTGAAATTTGAAGCTATCCAGTAAATGAAAGTACGAAACTTAGTTTGTCCAATTCACTATACCTTTAATAATTGTATCTAAAAGCACTGAGCAGACAGAGTCAGCTATCACATTCACCGCTCTTTCAACAGACTCAGATAATACAGTCTTGTCATCTGAGAAAGAAAACTGCACACATGGAACATTATGTAGCTTTCCATCCATTGCCATCTGAGTGAATGAACAATCACTGCAAAGGATTAAATTGAAACCTTTTAGATCAACTATAACTAATGTAAATGATGTAAGGATCATCTCAAATAAACAGCAATGATCATAACTCATAAAAAAGGTCACAGTGAAAAGACAGCAATACTTATAGATGTAATATATATCGATAACCAATGTGCAACATCAAACCCACTCATTAAACGTACTAAGCAAACAAACTTTAATAAATGTATATAATGCAACTAGCAAAAGATGATTCCTTTCAAATTCAAGCACAACTTAAGCTGTTGAGCATGCCCTTGTAATGCTACAGAATAGACAAACTCACACCCAACTAACTAAAGGCAAAGGAAATGTCCAATTTTCATGCTGCTAACACTACTTTGCTATTGTATCACTTCCCCTTCTTTCATGTCAGCTGTAGTCTAGTGAACTGAATCCATTTTGATCTTCTTTGCCACTTGTCCAAAAACGAGACGGCTCTAGTTTTCAAGGCAGCCTCATTTTTTTTCCTTGTGTACTACAGGAGCAAACCTTTGTAGCTTGATTACATTCCTAGCTGGTAGCCTGGTACTAACACTATAACCAGAGGCATATCTAAACAAATCATGATGTGATATCTAGGGCTGAACAAATGAAAGCTCACAGGATCCTAGTTGGAAACTAAGAAAAAAAAGTTACCAAGTAGCAAAAGTAATTGTTTTTAAGAGGTGGCAAAGTTGTCCTTTCTTCTTTCCATATCTCTCAGAAACTTCTTGGCATTTTTGGAGAATGTCTTCAGTACTAATGTTTATCCTTTCTAAATATCCCTGCAAAAAAAGTTATGAGTTTTTTTACAGAAACAGTTTATGCCAAAAAAAACAGTACAAATCATATACCATTATACCTTGTCCAGGTGAATATGGCCGACAAGAGTTGGGGCAGCTTCAGATGTTCCATCTAAATTTATTTGCTTCTGGTGCCTGAAAATGCAAACAACATATTTGTGGTTAACCCCAAAGAAATAAGCACAAAATCTGCACCACAAGAGCATCATGCATCTATTCTCACTTTAAGAATGGTCAGACCATGCCTTTAACCACTTTGATTAGAAGGGTTACTAAGTTTTATCATAACAACTGCTGCTTCAGTAAGTAGGCATGTCTCACCCAAGTGCATATATAAACAACCAAGTGCTAAACTATCTGTCAACTTGCATAGCATTGCACAATCTCACAGGGAAATCAGAGGACTAAGGAATGCTGCTTACTCAAACATGGAAAATAAGCATCTAATTCATAGGAACATGGATATATGATCATTAAACAATCAAACAGAAAGGAGAATAGAAGTTTATCTTGAGAAAACTGCTTAACTGCTTTTTTACATAAGATGGGATCTCAGAGCAATCCACAAAAAGAAGGGGGTAATGTGGCAGTGATATTTGAGGACTTCGTTTATGGTAACTTACTCGATGCAGATATCAGTAGCACAATCCCCAAGTGTGACTCTCTTAAGACAGCTTTGTACTGCCAGTGCAGCTCTCTCCTTGCAGAATTTCTTAGCACAAGAGCAGTCATTCAGAAACAGGACAACTTTCCGATCTTTAACGTCATTTTTATAGGAAGTTTTCGTCTGGAGAATTTCCTGTATGGTAATAATAAAATATAACGTGTTAAGCAGTATTCCCCTTGATTAAATGCCAAGAAATATTTATAAAGTTACTACCTTCATTGACTCCCATGAAGCATTGTTACTCTGTGAGGAATCCAAGACCGCCTTGTATGCAGGGTTTGAGATAGCTGTGGCAGCTAAGACACCCACAGGTTCACCAGGAGGTACATCACTTGGAGAGTCAGTCTCATCATCTTCCCCATATTTAAGTTGAATGATGGAATTGCTACAAATATTTCTGACAGTTCCATCATAACATATGACTACATCCCTCAAGATGGCCATTAAGTTCTTGAACAATGTTCCAGGTTCTGAGAGGCCTCTAGAGGAGCGGATCATGGTCTCTCTAGTTGATATAGCATGTACCAGGTCTTCGTAAGGATTTTAAACCGCGAAAATATGAACTTTGCACTAAGCCATATGCTTCTGGTGGATATTCATCTCCAATGGATGAGTGTTTACTGATAAAGTTTGAGAAGCAGTCCTCTACCAAGCGCCTTGAGTACAACTTTCCTTCACGATAAAGTTGCAACCCAACAAAACCAACTTGTTGAACTACTTTTGACATTGATGATTCCTTCTTAGGATCAATAAGCACCCCAAGGCCAGATAATTTCCCAACATACTCAGAAATCTGTTGTCTGACACTTTTCAAATTGTTTTCTACCCGTAACTCTACGAATTGACTTGTAGAACACCTTGACTGCTCAAGAATAAGGGACTGATTCTGAATGTCCTTTTGTGCTTCCTCCAATAGAGCCTTGGGAACATTGAAATCCCGCAGGCTTATACTCAGACCGTCTAGAAATAAAAACTCCATCAACAAAGGTTCCAGCACATTCAGAAATTGCAGAGCCTCTCTTGGACCCTTCTCACGAAGGATGGAGGACACCAAATCTGGGAATGAATCCTGAACAGATTCTTTGTCAAGATCCAGCTTTATGATTGTGCTGTCCCTAACCAAGTGTGTGTCCCCTTGGCAAGTCAATTTATCTGGTAGCGCACCTTGCACTATCTGTGTGATTGTCCAAGCCGGAACTGGCTTCATTACAGCAGGGGCCAGAAGTGAAAACGGCACAAACATTGCCAGCTGGTTTGCTAGTTCCTTGTGCAACACTGTTCTGTGGGACATAGCTTTCATAGCTACCAACGAATCGTTGCCTAGCTGGACGTTAACCTTCCCACTGTGGGAACTAATCAGCTGTCTCTCAACACTAAAAAGCTCCAGAGCTTCAGCTTTTGCAGCAAGCGATTGCGGATAATATATATGCACACAATCACCATCAAAGTCAGCAGAAAAGGGGCCACACATGAGAGGGTTTATTTTTACCGTATGGTCATCATGCACATACGCGTAGAATGCTTGTAGAGAATGCTTGTGTGTGCTGGGTGGCCTATTAAGAAAGACTACATCCCCATCTACTATTCTCCGACTGATGGTTTGACCAACTTTAAGTGTTGTATGGCCTTTCGATCCAACTGTGATGGCATAGGTTGCCTGACCATCTCTGTAGGTCAAACAGAGTCCCTTATCTACCACCTCTTGTAGTCTGTTAATGTTGATGTCAGTGACCTGCTCTTCAAATGTCATCCTCTTTGCAACTTCTGAAGGAAGCCCTACTACACCTAACCCAATATATGGATCTCCCGTCAGAACGCTGCGAGATGAAAAACCTGACCCTTTGCTGATAAACAGTGTCCGCATCTTTTCTAACCACTGTTTAGTTGACAATGCAGCTGAATCAGCACTGCCAACAGTAAACCGCTTGGTGTTGTCTTGAGGGCCCTTCATATCGTGGAGAATACAAAAGATAATTCAGTTCGAGGTTGATCAGAAATAAATGCCACCGTGCACTATAAAAAACGGATCAAAGCACAAAAAGGTACTGCAAAGGTGCAGGGCTTTCTGTAATTCTAGTGGTTATAAACAAATTGTGACTGTTTTCCATGCACCATGTAAAAATGTTTAAATTATCTATTTTTACACATACCCTTGTAGTGCCCCTTAGACGTATGTACTGGCCAATCGCAAGCTGCAAATCACATGATTCAGCATCATGTCCTTCAAAGTTTGGGGAACCAGATCTTGCTCTTTTAATTTGTTCTATCTTCTGAAGAACTTTCTTCAACAAAGCTATTGAAATGTCCTGATATGAGAAGCAAGTAGATCAGGACATCAGATATGACTCAACAAGAAGTAGAAGAAGACCAGATACGTGTACTAGAAAACTCACATATGACATGATGCTCTGCCCATCGGTGAACTCTGGAATATAAAGACAGTTCGGAGGTACTGGAAGGTACTTCATCACATACCCAGTCTGAACAATGTATCCTCGTGCAGCTAGCTTTCTCCTAGTATCATCAGGAACCTTCTTCAATATATTCAGAGCCTAATAAATAACTTGAAGGAATGAATCAAATCAGTGGGTTATTCAAACAACCTGGAATTGATCAAAGTTACCAAAAACAAATCTCTTCAAAACATAACTCATGACTCATGAGAATATCACCTCTTCTGCAAGCAGTATCCTCTCATGAGAACATCCACCATGATGAAATCCATATTTATCCAGAAAGTTCCATGAACGTTCTGTCATATGTCTCTTATGAGGCGCCCTCAACTCTAAGCGAATCTGACCATCTGGATTTTTGACTTCCTTCACAGACAGAGCTGGAATATCCTATAAACAACAAGTTCTGGGATGATCAGGAAACATGAGTGGACACTCATCCAGCCAACACAGGTTTAGTGTCAGCACTAGCACCAGACCAGCAGCGAGCAAGGTTGCAAATTAGGAAGCCATCCACTAATCAACAAGGACATATGACTGACTTCAATGCTAATGTTATATTTGTCAGCTGTACTGAAGCTATTTATGAAGGGTAAATTTTAGCTGCATTTTAATAAATTACAGTGTGAAATGACACCTCCCTAAAGTACTGACTCAGTATATCCTGTTATGTCTTCTTTCTCTTAAATAAAACTCATGAATCATTCACAACACAGAGGAAGGTGGTTTAATTTGAAACACTGGTATAGTTTATTTTAGCTTAGGCATTTACTTCGATATCCCTACATATACCAGTAACTAGTAGCCCAATGTATCTATTTACTCATGCTTCAAGTCAGAAGAAAAAGAAGAATACTAGCATGTACCCGGCAATAAGAGCACAATGTCGCTGACACATTTCCTTTGCCGTTACTTTGTTTCACCTGCAAAGGTGAAAAATATTTCATATGTAGTAACCCAAGGTGAAGCATCAATGTAAACACACATAAGGTTCAAACAAATCAGGAAAAACAGTACAGAAAAATAACAAAGTAAGGTTATGATGTTCTCATTTACAAGTACCTTCCCTTTCTTGATTCGAAGGCACTTCAGACATATCAAGCTCAGTAGTTGCCTCAGTTCACTGATATGACATGGATGGTATATGGGTACAGGTAGCTCAATGTACCCAAAATGCCCTACATAAGCATAGAAACTTAACTATTAACAAAGAAAAAAGGTATCCTATTCCTCGCTGTCACTATCTAGAGCACAATGTATCAAGGGTTACGAACAAAAGACCATTGTGTACCTTCACATTTGTCGTTTTCAGAAGCACCACAAGATTCACATTTACCAGCTTCAAGGGGCAGCCCAAGGAATGGATTTCCAAGCTGGCTAGGATGGGTCACCGGGCATTCGTTGACTGAGTAAGTGCGCTTCAGAAACCAAAAAAAAAAAGCATGTAAGTCATCATTGGAGAAAAAGCAAATGCAATATTGATTGATTTAGTTAGTGAAATGTGTATTCACAAATTGGTCAGCAACTCATCAAATTATCCTACCTCCAAATAAGAAGACACATATATGTGTCTCTATGATATCGATGGTTTCCAACCCTTCATGCATATTGGTATGAAAGAATTAGTGGTAAAAACATCAGATTTGGATAACTTACTATCTCTTCGGCGGTAGAGAGGCTAAGTTTGATGCTTTTAATAGCACCTTCAGAGACTAGTAACGCCGACTGATCCTCCTCCATTTGTCTGCGGCCAACAAATGCAGGAAAGGTGTCAGAACACAGCTCGCTAGATAGAAAAAGGTAGCAAGAATACCAACAAATAAACAAACTAAAATGGCCCATTTGTTGAAATGAAATGACCCAGAAAAGCAGGGAGAATCAAACGTGATGCTTAGCAGCCCACGGCCAGAACAGACGACACATGACAATGATGCATCCCACAAAACATGTGAAACCCCTCCAATTCAAAGCGATGAATCTCCCAGCACCAAAAGCGCGCACTGCAGCCCCGAGAAAAAACCCACCACAACGCTCAGCGAAGGGCAAAAGACACACTGCCCCCGAACCCCCATTCCCAGGGGCAGCTTGCGTCCAGTACGGACTGACAGAACCCCCACCCACACTGCACGGACACGGCCGTGGCCCTTCCCGTGGGACCAATCAAACCCATGCTTATCAGTACCACCACCACCACCCCGCGGGGCGGCGGTGGGGACCGATTTTGCCGCTCTTGGAATAATATATGTAATCAACATGCAAGAAGGCATAAGCACAGAACAGAAGTGATGTTTACCATACAGTTCAGTTTAAAGATGCCAACTTCTCTGCTTACAGGGAGTCATATGCTTACAAGGCGCTTATGAGTAGTTAAAGGAAGAGAGAAAAATACCATATCAGCAAGCGCCTATAAAAAAACTTAATTTACAATGGAAAAGATATTTTAGCAGTGCTTAACAGGATCGGTAGTCTACGTGTAGTGTTTCGTGTGACAGTTAAGTGCACCCGCCTCAACAGGATGACACAAGAGCCGGTTCAAGCAGCACCGCTTCACTGAGCGCCGCTTCCATCCTCAAGCACTCGACTTGGACCATGCTGGACTCCACATTGGCAGAAAAGCAACCCAACAACCTGTAACTGTCCACAGACGCCCAGCATTGTACAGGCCCTTGCACTTTAATCTACTCATAGGTGGACAATCTACATGCGCAGATGTGCTAGCCTATGGCGATGGCAGTTGCTCCAAGAGCAAATACTTGGGGACATTTTGATAGGACCCATTAATTCAACAAGGAAACTTGACAAAGAGTGGAACTTTGCTGTCATTCAAACACCAAGATGACTACTGAACACATAAATCGCTTTTTTTTGCCAAGACAAGCCGAAATGCAGGAGATTATGAGCACAACTGACCTCGACGGATGCACAAAGCTCCCAGCTCCTGAGCCGACCCAAGCCGGAAATCAAGCGAGCGAGCCTCGTTACGTGGATCCCGCCATCTCCCCGCCTCCTCCTCCCTGGACCCGACGCGAGCGGGAGATCAGGCGGAGCTTCCCGGCAGAGAGCCGCTCGCGGTGCAGGATTATAGAAGAAGAAAAGGCCGATTGTTTTCACAGCTGCAGTCAAACAAATCGAGTCCAAATCAAAGCAATCTCTCGGCACCACAAACAAGAACATGCTCCAACGCTCCACGGACCACCCTAAATAATCATTCCCCCGCGAGAAAGAGAGAAAAAAAAAACCATCAAAACCCTCAAACAAAGGGGGGGCAAAAGGCACACCGCCGCGGCGGAACCAGAACCCCCCATTCCCAGGGACGACGGCTCGCGTCAATCCACGATCACCGGAACACGGAGCCCCACCCGCATTGCACGGCACGGACACGGCCGCGGCCGCGGCCGCAGCCCTTTCCGTGGGCCCACCCAATCAAACCCGCCACTTACCAGTACCCGCCGCCGGCGAAGACCCCCGTCCGTCTCCTTGGCCGCCGCCTCCGTGACGCTCCGTCGCGGTCGCGCTAAAACCCTAGCGCGCGCGGGGAGATGGAGGGAGGGGTTTTGCTCCGCCACGGAGAACACGAGGAGGGGGAGGAGACGGTCACTCACTGTGCGTGGGGGGAGAAGGGAGGGAGGGAGGCGAAAGTGGAAGGGGGACGACGGACGGGTCAGCCGAGGCCCGAGGTGCTGTGCTCGGTCACAAAAGGAGAGGGCGCGGGGCGGGCGCGGTGAGCAGGTGAAGGCTGGAGCCCACCCCAGCTGCGACTGCGAGAGCGTGTGACTGGCGCGGGGAGCGCTGTGCGTTACACTGACTGGTGGGGGAACCTGCTGGCTGGGACCTATATGGCAGACAGTTGGGGTGGATTGGGGGAACGTCTGTCTGGGTAGCGGCGGCTGGCTGATTCGGGTCCCGTCTCCGCCGTCGGGAACCGTGACCAGCTGACTGACTAGCTGACTGGGTGTGCTGTGTGCCCGTGCCACGTATCCACCCATCTTAATTGTTCATCATGGATCAAAAAAGAAATCAGCTTATTAATTGATTAATATTATGCCATTATGCCCGGGATTGTCTAATAAATATAATCAGCTGTCCTTGTGAGATTGTAGAAAAATAAATAAATACCCAATCTCTTCTACAAAGTAATAATAAGGGCGTCTCAACGGGGAGTTTCACCTTCCAGGTTTACGAGAAATTTTGATATAAAATGATTCTCTCTCACAATGCAAAGTTTCATCAATTATTTTACTATTTAATGGATCCCACCTACCCTATTATCTCTCTTTCCAATCTTTTTGAGCGTTTTTGATGTGTGTAAGGGCACTCTCAATGCTAGAAACTATGAGTGTTGCAATACTCGTTCATCTCTCCCTATTTTTCTCTATGGTTGGACTCTTCCCTCTTCTTCTCCGGCTCCGATGGGCTTAGAAGTGATTTCGAGAAGGCTAGCTAGCTAAGTAGTAGAGAAGTAGAGAAGGCTAGAGAATGATAGCGTTATCGTTGTAGCGGAGGAGGCATAGGCGGCCAGAGGAGCGGGTAGGCGTTGGGCGGCAACAACGCGTTAGTGGGGATGAGGAGGGGAGGAAGAAGATGTGAAGAACAATATTGAATGTTTTGATGGACTCTTAAAATTTGTTGAAGGATACCTTTCTCTTCACTTTATTTTCTAAAAGCAGATGTTATCATCAATATAATTAATGGTGGTTAATTAATAAATAAAAATATTTAATGCAAAATTGTTTTTTCTCTCTAGAATCCATTTTATTTCAATACAAATTTTCGAAGGCTAGAATATGGTATATTGACAAAAGAGTATTTACATTATGAAACATGATGACCTTTATTCTAAAATTTCAGTGTTTGTTAGGCTAATAGATGTTAGTACCTACAAATTTATATCTCATCAATGCCTATCCGATTTGACTCGTTGAAAAAATGACTTATGTGAAAAATACCACTGTAGATTATCTCATAACTATATAAAAAAATTAACTTTCCATTTAAGTTGAAAGTGTATCTAGCTATTTTAATGGGTTTTTGGTGATTCGAATTAAAAACACTAGATAGATAACATGTTTTCTAAGTGTAGAGCATGTATTGATATTAGGAATTGATATTATAATGTGTATTTATGATATGGTTTATTGAGTAAAAAATTATAAATTATGAATTAAAACTATAATTGGATAACAAACATACATGGTATTACATAAATGTGATCAACGTTTAAAATAGCGGACTATAGCATCGTTTATAGTTATATGAAAGACTCACCACTAAGCATGGCATTTAAAATATTCATATTTCATATTTCTAGTATAGCGCCACTATTTACAACTATTTATCGTTTATTTCGTATTTTATTTGCTACTGATTTTTTTATTTTGGACAATTAAACTTTTCTAAACCATGTTGTAATGTCATATTGGTATTCTATAATGTGTATTGTTGTTATGTCGGCCTTTCGTCGTACCCACACCCGGGGTAAAGTTTGTGCTCGGAAGAAGAGGAGAGGAGTGATGAATCAATGGAAAGTCCCCTCTTCCGCTTTGGCTTGGGTTCTATCTATAGAGGAAGTGGGAGGAGGCAACTTTCTATGCAACCCTTTTGATTCACAAGATTATAAGTAGGTCCTCAGACTTATTGGTCGGTGTGCCTTTTTACAAAGTGGGGGTAGCACGTAGTCACCCCTATCCCCAACACCCAACAGTTATCTTGAGTCATGACATATTTGTGTTTACCAAATATCATATTTCCCGTGTTTTTTAATCAATTATTGGTGTTTTTATGTTTTCTTTTTATAAAAAAACGATATCTGTAGTAGCACCGCTATAGTTGATGAAAAAAAAGTTGCTACAGTTTTCAATAGCCCGCTCTCTATACACTTAGCAATACACATACACTAAATTAGGACTTAAACACACTTTCATAAGGAGACTCTAGTCCTCTCTATCTTATGTATAAAAATCTATAAACTTTATTAGATGTGGAGGCCAATCGTTCGCACGGCCGCCTTCCTCCTTGCACTCCTTGTCCCCACCACAGCCACCAACCTGCCGCGGCATGTTAGGGTTTGGCTGGTGTTGGCTGCGAAGGTGGGACTAAATCATAGTGTGCCCACGATGGCCTCCTTCTTTCCCTCCTCTCGGGTTGCGTGGTCTAAGTCATGGTAAAATTTCAGGACGTAGCCAATTCTATGAAGAGCTGACTCACCCGCAAAATCCCGGACTTAGCGCAAATTTCTAGACTTAGCTAGATTTTCGAGGAGGATCGAAAAAGAGCTCTCTCGGAACCCGACCGGCTCGCTCGACTCCTGTCCTGCTCGCCCCTCTAGACCCTACCAATACCATATCCCGTTGAGATAGCTCGAAAATATTCCGTCGTAAACACTTAGGGCTGTTTGGCAAGGCTCCTCGGGAGAGGCTTCACTAAAGGAGCCGGAGCCGCTTTTGAGAAGCTTCGAAATTGGGGCTCCTCCAAAACGGCTCCGGCTCCTCCCTTTTCCACTTAAAAACGGCTCCTCCTCCTAGACCGTTTGGCAAGGCTCCTCCCGGAGGAGCCGGAGCCGGAGCCGGAGCCACGAAGAAGCCCTGCCAAACAGGCCCTTATTTACATTCGCCATGAGATAAAATATGAACCTCTAGCTTTTTATAAAAATAGAAAACATGACACATATTTCGATCTTTAGCCATCATTGATCTTAAACATATCACACACCTTACTGTATCAGGCCATTAATAGCCAGAAATTACTCCACTATCAACCCAAAATCCATCTATCGTGAGAGTAGGTTCGTGCCCTCACACATTCACGCTGCCCGCTCCGCGCCCAACGTGCCTTTTTGAGTGAAATGTATAAGTCCAACTGTGAGCGCTGTTAATCCCGATATGGTAAAGTACAGGGAGATGGCTTTCCTACAATCCTACTCCTTAGGAGCTTCAAGTGTCAACGGATCTTGTTACTTGATCTCAACATTATAAATTCAGTCAAATGGCTAAAGTTTGATACTTTCTCACTACAATTCCTCAAGAAAAATTCTCAGTCTTTCGATACATTACCTAGCAAAAAGCTTACACCAGCAAAGCACCGAAGTGAAAGTGTTTGCTAAACATGCTCTCTATGTTCTTTTCCAAACCATTGATAAATTAATCTACTGTGGTGCAAACCCATCGTCATAATCACTACCCCTCCGTGGCCCATTCTGCAGGTTCCTCTCAAACTCCTTCAGGTAATCCAGGAGCAAGACGATCACAAAGAGGATGAACCCACCAGAAGACTTGCCGCCACCACCGCCACCGCCTCCTCCTCCTCCACCCGAACCGAATGGCGGGAACCCAACGCCTCCATCATCAAGCCTCGGCTTCACCTTCTCTGCAATGAGAGATCACCAGAGAAATAAATGAGAAGTTGTGACTAGAGAGCCACTGCAAACCCAACCGTGATGTACTATGGAGTTTATTCAGTTCTGCAATGATGGTGGGGCGATTGGGTGAACACATTCAACAAGGTTGTGCTGGTGACTGCTTTCATTACCTTTAACTGAACCTGATGGTGGAGAGGTAGGTCCCGAATACGATTTGCGTTGTGCGGTCTGTGTCTGGTTTGCACAACATGTTATGTTCTGCAGAGGGATTTAAACAAGCAATCTTTGTTAGTTGGTTTCTGATTCCCTGATTATTACAGTTAAAAAAAAGTGAACAGCCCGTACGACTAGTTCAAGTTATTTGTAACCTTTCTGAAATACACGCTTATGCATGATCTAAAAAAAGAGTTATTTGTAACCAGCTTTAACACTTCAAATTCGATCATCAGAATTCAGAGGCTGTTAGAACTATGTTTTCTAGCCAAACTAGCTTGAATTCAGGTTCAGTCTTCTTTAGAGGTAAATGAGTTTCCTGCCTTGAAATTCAACCTATGTCCAAACTGAACCTGGAAGTTCGTTTCTTCAGCGTTTACCATGGTCACCCTGTCCCTGTGTGGCTAGATCCCCAGATTCCTGGCTCCCCCAGGGGTGCTTAATCCAATTTACCGTCGTCACGTTCTGATTTGAAGGTTTTCAAAATTTGGATGATATGCTTATTGGCCTCAATAAAGTATTAAACTGTATGCTGTCAGTCCCCAGAAAAAGAAAGAGGTGTCTGCCTGGGCATACCGTCCTATTTTTCAGTCAATTGAAGGCTGCAATTAGCAACAAATAAGATTCTCCTTTTTCCCCTGAAGAAGTTTTAACTTTGTTCATTTGAAAACATGGTGTGCACATAAGATATTCCTTACAACTACTACTTTTTTTAGATGATGATTCCTTATGTTTACTACTAGCAATCAAACTAACCTGCACACCATCTGACCAAGTAAAATTACTTATACTGCATATACAAGGCACACCATCTTATAATTTAGAACAGGGAGTGATACAAGGCAAGCGCAGGAAAACAGAGGAGCACGCAAGCATGTCACACAAAAGGCTCACAAGCACACCCAAGCAGGTAGGCGTGTCTTACCATGGAAGCTCTAGCAGAAACAGTGGCGCCGCGGATAGCCCTCTGATGCCGTGAGCCGTAGCGGCACCGTTCTCCCCAGACTTGTCCTACATTGAACAACATGAGCTGTTGGGTGAGATCTCTGAGAAGTAAACGCTTTCAGTTCTACTTCTACGTGTAAGCAGCAAAGACTGAAAGACAGTTCCTTTACTCCCAAAAAAAGACTGAAAGACAGTTCCCTGACATTAAACAGAGCCCAAAAAAAAATCCTAAAAAGAAAAGTTGCCGAGATTAATGGTGAGCTGCAGAATGCGTACCTCCCCCGATCATCCCCTGGCGCGAGATGTGGAGCGAGGTTGGAGCAGACACCGCCGGCGCCGCCATCGTAGGCATGACGCGTAGCTTGGAGCAGACAATGCTAGTCGCTGGCCTGGGCGCCGGAGAAGATGGGAAGAAGCGCGTACGTGAGACCTCAACTGAGAAGCGCGACGAGGAGCGAGTGAGGAAGAAGGCAGCCAAGCGCAAGCAAAAAAGCAAAGGCAGGGAGGAGGGAAGCAAGGTCACCTCGCACTTAGCTTGCAGCAGCTGCGGATGGATTCCAGCAGCGAGACGAGAGCGGTGGCCAGTGGGAGATCGAGGGAGGACTGGACTGGGCTTCCCGTGCTGAGACTGAGAGAGAGAGGCCGGAGAGCAGCGAGCGTGAGCGGCTAAGGAACGTTATCCAGTGAGCCCTGTCAACGAGCCGAGGTCGAGCGAACCCAGCCTTCTTCTTCTAGGTTCCAGCTCAAGCCGATCTGGGTGAAAATGGGTTGAACGAGATGCCTCTCCCGGCTCTCGGATGCGTGTTAATATAGGCCAGGAACAGCCCCTTGCGTGGCTTGTACAAGAGGTAGATTACATGTTACTTGAGATACAAGATCATCTAACTAACTACCTACATTACACGTCAAGCAAAGCTTGATTATACAACCGGGATATACATGAGCGCATGGCTCCTGGATATGTTACATATCCTAACTAACCTGATCTTCTAACACCTTTCCTCAATCTCAGCCACTCTTGAGGTTGAGATTGCGTCTGAATTGTTGAAGCTTCGCCACTGGCAACGGTCTAGTGAATCCATCTGCTACCTGATCATTAGTATTGATAAACCTGATCTCTAATAATTTCTGAGCAACCCTTTCACGAACAAAGTGAAAATCGATCTCAATATGTTTAGTTCTAGCATGGAAAATGGGGTTAGCTGAAAGATAGGTAGCACCCAAATTATCACACCATAGCCGTGCACGTGGAGGATGTTGAATCTTCAATTCACTCAACAACTTTTGTACCCAAAGGATTTCAGCAGTAGCGTTCGCCAGGGACTTGTATTCCGCCTCGGTGCTAGACCGAGAAACGGTCGCCTGCTTCCGAGCAGTCCAGGAGATCAAATTGTCACCCAAATACACTGCAAAACCGCCCGTGGACCTCCTATCATCCACATCACCTGCCCAATTTGCATCAGAGAAAGCGCTAATCATCATAGATCTTGACTTCAGAAGTTGCAACCCAAGGTTTATTGTCCCATTAACATAGCGCAGTATTCGCTTCACCGCACTGAAGTGTGTCGTCGTTGGTGCATGTAAAAATTGGCAGACCTTATTCACGGCAAAGGAAATATCAGGCCGTGTCAAGGTTAGATACTGAAGTGCACCAACCAAACTTCTATACCGTGTCGAGTCAACTGGACCCAACGGATCACCCGACTGTATACTCAGCTTCTCAACACTTGACATTGGTGTGGCCACCGATTTACTTTTGTCCATTCCAGACCGTTTCAACACATCACGTGCATACCTTGCTTGGGACATCAGCAACCCTTCCTTACTCCGTTTGACTTCAATACCCAAAAAATAATGTAAGTCACCCAAGTCTTTCAAGGCAAATTCCTTCTTAAGATCAGCAAGTCATGCATTCACGGCCTCTGAAGATGAGCTAGCAACTATGATGTCATCAACATACACCAACACAAACATAGTGTACTCGCCTTTACTGTAGTAGAACAGGGACGTGTCTGCCTTTGATGAGACGAAGCCAAGCGCTTGTAACTTCCCACACAACCTTGCAAACCAAACGCGAGGAGCTTGCTTTAATCCATAAAGTGCTTTCTCCAACTTGCACACGTAATTTGGGTGTGCCTCATCAACATACCCAGGTGGTTGACTCATGTAAACTTCTTCTTCCAACACACCATGAAGGAAAGCATTTTGTACATCTAATTGCCGCAGACACCAATCCTTTGACACAGCAAGTGACAAGATAAGACGTATCGTTGCCGCCTTGACTACCGGACTGAAAGTGTCCTCATAGTCGATCCCATATCTTTGCTTGTAACCCTTCACAACCGGACGAGCTTTATATCCGTCGATGGATCCATCGATTTTCTTTTCACCTTGTACACCCATTTGTAGCCGATGATATTCTTCCCTTTTGGCTTTGGAACCAAACGCCATGTTTTATTTTGCATAAGTGCTTGATGCTCGCGGTTCATCGCGCCAACCCACCGACGGTCACTAAGAGCAGCTTCAACACATGTAGGCTCCTCCTCGAGACATGACTTGCACTCATTCCCCAACGGATGGTACCGTCGGTGTATCTTGCTTAGGCCTTGAGATCCCGCGCTGAAGTCGTGTAACGGACCTTGCCGATTCGCCACACCGGAGGTCACAGGACTGGAAGCCGCAGGCGATGGGGAGGACGCCGCAGCCGATCTGTCGCTACCGAGGCGAGGGACGATCCGCTCCCCTGGATCGGGTGTGCGGCCACACTAGGAGTCGCGGTCGAGGGAGACCCCCGAGCCGGCCCGCAGGAGATCCGGGCGCAGTCGACGCTGTCGGGTGCAAAGCGGGATTTCCTCCGATCCCGAGGACGATTCAGCGGACGCCGTCGGGTGCAAAGCGGGATTTCCTCCGATCCCGAGGACGATCGGCGGCAGAGCGTGCAGGAGTGTCGGGAGGATCGACATCGACTCCCGCTGCCTCCCGGAGCGGCACATGAAATGACGATCGTTTGCCACCGAATCAACACCAATTTCACCAGAATTTGTACCGAAAGCATAAAATCTCGAGCAGAACTTGGTGAAAGGTTAGTAGGCGATGGAGAAACAGTATGTTGATCAGGTGAATGTGAATCCCCTAGGCTAGACGTGGGATTGAGTAACATGGCGGGCAAAAAAGCAATCTCCTTTCTAAGTTGTGCGCCGGCATTGGGATGCATGGATGCAAAGGGAAAAACATGCTCGTCAAAAATGACATCTCTAGAAATATAGACGCGTCCCGCCGATGGGTCAAGACACTTATATCCTTTGTGCTGGTGGCTATATCCTAAGAAAACACACTTCTTTGATCGAAATTCCAATTTCCTATCATTGTAGGGTCTCATGTTTGGCCAACAAGCACAGCCAAACGTCTTTAAGAAGGTGTAATCTGGGTGTTTGTCATATAAACGTAGGAAGGAGTGTCATTGTTGATTACTCTAGATGGCAATCTATTTATCAGGAACACAGCCGTTAGGAAGGCTTCATCCCAAAACTTTAATGGCATGCTAGCATGAGCAAGAAGTGTAAGCCCAACCTCAACTATGTGTCTATGTTTTCTCTCGGCAGAGCCGTTTTGTTGATGGGCATGGCGACAAGATACATGATGAGCAATTCCCATGCGTTTGAAGAAGGAACTAAGGGCTCGATACTCCCCTCCCCAACTGTTTGGATTGCACGGATTTTTCCGGTTGAATTGACGTTCAACCGCAGACCGAAAATCACGAAAACATTGAAACGCCTCAGATTTTTGTCGCAACAAATAGATGCATGTAAACTTGCTACAATCATCAATAAAACTGACATAGTATTTATTCCGTCCTACTGAACAAGGAGCAGGACCCAATACATCTGAGAAAATAAGATCTAAAAGTCTAGCAGACTCGCTGGATGACTGCGGGTATGGAAGCTGGTGACTTTTGCCCATTTGACAAGTGTCACACACACCGACTTTATTGGACTCTTGAACGAAAGGAAGCTTGTGGAGGTTGAGCACACGCTGGGACGATGGGACGATGCGGGATGCCCTAACCGATGATGCCACAAGGACGCAAGAGGCTTGGTCACACCAAGTGCACTTTTATTCGACGACCGCGACGGGGTAAAGGCCATTCTTACATGGCCCGGTGAGAAGAGTTCTCCTCGTCTCCTGGTCCTTGACACAAAAATGTTTTGGATGGAATTGAAAGAAAACGTTATTGTCATTGGCAATGCGATGCACAGATAGAAGGTCTTTATGTGTAGAAGGAACATGGAGGACATTATTTAGATGCAAATTTCTAGTAGGGGATCGCAAAACACCATGACCAATGTGCTAAATCTCCATACCTGATCCACTCGCGGTGTGGACTTGATCGACGCCGCTGCATGTTCGCTCGTGAGCGTCGTGAGCTTCTCCGGCTCGCCCGTGATGTGGTCGGTCGCACCGGTATCCATATACCGGTTCGTGTCCACGCCGTATCCAGTCATCGCCGACGACGCCGCTGCCGGTGGTGGGTCATTGTAGTTGTTGTCGGCGCTTGAAGAACCGGGAGCGGGGTGCCCCTCCTTGCCACAGATCTGGCAAAGTACACCCCGCTCGGAAGGTGTTGCGCCCACCACCGCCACGGCCGCCGGCCGCCGCGTCCACGCCCGCCGCCACCATTGCGCGCGCCGTTGCCACCACCACGTCCACCACGGACGAGTTGTTGTTGGTGCGGTTCCCTTTGGTGGCCGTGTTCACCGAGGACTGATTGCTCCGTTGCGCATCTCCAAGCGCCGCTCATGGGCCACAAAGCCGGGTGAACAGCTCCGACACGAAGATCGGCTCCACGCCGCGCCGCCACGGCTAACACAACCGGATCAAAATCAAGATCCAAGGCGGTCGAAGACGTAGGAGACAAGCTCCTCATCTTCAAGACGACGTCCAGCCGCCGCCATCTCGTCAGCCAAGCTTTTCATCTTGGCAAAGTACTGGCCGACGGTGGAAGTACCCTTGGATGCGATGGCGAGGGCCATCCGGTACCGATGATCTTGGTGCGTGACTGCGATGCAAACAACGCCTCAATTGCCGCCCAAGCTCCTTTGGCGGTAACCTCCGTGTTGACGTGACCCAACATTTCCTTGGAGAGATTGGTAAGGAGGTAGCTCAGCACCGTTTGGTCCTTTGCTACCCAGGTGGCGTACTCGGGATTGGCCACCGGCACTTCATCGGCGTTGTCCGGCTTCTTCTTGGGCAAGTGTGTTGCCGGGGGCACGCGAGCTGGCCTCCAGCCAGTCGGCAAGCTAAAAGCGCCTCTCAGCGCTGAGATGATTTGCGCCTTCCAAGACTGATGGCGCGGTTGAGTTTCTCCATCACCGGCAAGAAGGTGGTGAGGGAGACGGCAGCAGATAGCGCGGAGGATGATGATGCGAACACCATGGAAAATCTCGGTGGAGAAGATGGCTCTAGATACCATGTGAAAATGGGTTGAACGAGATGCGTGTTAATATAGGCCAGGAACAGCCCTTGGCGTGGCTTGTACAAGAGGTAGATTACATGTTACTTGAGATACAAGATCATCTAACTAACTAACTACATTACACGTCAAGCAAAGCTTGATTATACAACCGGGATATACATGAGCGCATGGCTCCTGGATATGTTACATATCTTGACTAACCTGATCTTCTAACAGTTGCTGTCGTTCTCGACTGCGTAATCGTTCGAGCAATATCGGGCTTGAAGCCAGGCTCCCGAGCTCGGCTCGGCTCAGCCGAAAGCTCCCGCCCACTATGACCGTGCTAAAAACCCACCATCTGCGATGGCGACCGACCGTTGTAAATCGTGCTTCATTGTGTGAAAAAAAACGAGACCTTTTTTTAACCGTAATAATTTTAGAAAAAACGCGATGGAGAAGGAGAGGCCCTCACCTAAAAAAATTTCGCTCTCGCAACGAGTTAGGGGGTGTTTGAATTTTTTAGTCGGGTGAAACTTTAGTCACCCGACTAAAAATATAAAAGTTGATAGTACCTCGACTTCTTAATTTTAGTCACCTTTTTAGATTTTAGTTACCCTGTTTAGAAGTGAAGTGACTAAAAGTGACTGAACCGAGAGATGACTAAAGTTTTAGGGTGTGTTTGGTTTAGGGACTTTTTAGTCATTGGGACTAAAAAAAGTCTCTTTTTAGTCCCTACCAAACCAAACAGGGAGAGACTTTTTAAGATTTTTTCTCTATATTAGTCCCTAAAAGACTCTCTTGGAGAGACTTTTTTTATTAGTCCCTAGGACTAAAAAAAAAAAGTTTAGTCTCTAGGAACCAAACACCATCTAGTCACCCAATCCAAACAGGCTCGGACTCATTACCCAAAAGAGTGCTAAGTCACCTAACCAACTCAGGGGGCTGTTTAGTTGGACTAAAAAGTCCCTAGAAATCAAACAGGTAGGAACTTTTAGAGACTTTTCTTTTTATTAGTCCCCAAAAAAAAACTCTTTTAGAGAGATTTTTTTAAAAGTCCTTAGGACTAAAAAGTCCTAGGACTTTTCTAACCAAACACTCCCTCAGCTTCTGTGAGTCGACGATTTTCTGTGCTAGAGGCTAATCGATCCAACTGGAGTAGTTCAAAACAAATTTTTATTACTTGTGTCATGTAGGTATGGTGTTATTTATAGGTGCCTTTCATCCTACTCCTTTTGTCTTAAATTATAAGATGGTAGATTAACAGTAATATTATTATGTATATAACATATATCTAGGTGGTTAACAAAAGCTATGAAACTTAAAAGAAAGCCAAAACATCTTATAAGACCTTATCACTCTCTTATTCTCTTATAGACATCATCGTATATAAGATCTATTCCATCTTTTTGCAAAGGTAGGTGGTTAGAGACACTAACGTGGTCCTCAGGACCACACTCTAACTAAAATAATACTTTTCATAAAGCGTACTAAACCTAACAGAGAAAGATTTATTTTATATAAAAGAGACATTTTCCATAACGAATGTAATATTCTTTTAGTAAAAAAAACAATTCTCACTTCCAAGTAATCAATTTTTTTTCAAAATTAACAAATCTACACAAAATGCACAAACATTTATGATTGGTATCATTAGTTTTTATAAAACATTTTTATTGTAACTTGTGGTAATATTTTTAATAAATTGAATAAAACTTAAGACCGTTTGATTTGTCTAAAATTGCTTTTTTGGTCGTGGGAGTAGCATGATAATGTGTTGCTAATTCATGTATTTTTTTAATAAGAATCAAAGCAACACTCAGTGTGATAGAAGCAACAAATGCTGCCTTATTGCCTGGCATAAGAATCGTTATGTAACCATTATTGAGTTAGTCGTGACATTCTTACCGTGTGTTTGGTTGAGGGACGAAGTGAACCGGGTTGGAGCCGACCCACTTTTGGAGTGTTTGGTTGCATGAGAGGTGGGTTGGGTTGGACCCGGAGGGAATGTTCGCAGTAGATGCGGGTTCGCTCCATCCACCGAAATTCGCGGGACGGAGCGAACCCCCCGTTTCGGCCGCGGGTTCCGCTTTCACCGCGAGGCGATTCCGTTTCTCTCGCGCGTGACTGACGACGAGGGTTGCGGGGCCACCGGAGGGACCGCAGAGGCCGCGCGCGGGCAGGGCCTCCTCGCCGGCGCCGCCGACGGATGTGGCCGGGCCGGGGGCCTCCTCCGTGTCTCCCCGAAGCGGCGACGGGATGTGGCTGGGCGGCGACGCCGCGGCCTCCCCGACGACGCCTGGTCGGCGCTACCTAAAGCCGGGCGCGACTCGCCGGCTGGTGGGTTGGCGCGGCTGGCCGCCAGCCGGGGCGCGTGCCGCCGCCGGCGTTGGGGCGGTGGATGGATCCGCCGCGGTGGCGGCTCTTTCCCCGCCACGAGATCAGAATGCGGAGGAGGGGCATGAATAACGCCAGCATACGATCCATTCCGTTCTTCGCTCCCAATCCCTCCAACCAAACACCGAGATGGAGCCACTCCGGCCCCCCAAAATCATGATTGCAACCAAACACAAAACGGAGCGGCTCCGTCCCAAAAACAAGGGTTGGAGCCAACCCAACCCGGTGATCCCCCGATCAAACACACGGTTAGGGTAGCCACAAAAGTAGCCACAACAGTAAGAGTTAGCCGCTACCTCTAAGCCAACCTCCGCAATAGAAGGCTTTTAGCATTGACTCATAATATGTATAGGCACACATGACTCTTTCCCATGTTATCAGATCGTGTGTATTTGCGTAGCTGTTGATCCAGGGCTAGTTTTTTTCAATCTCTTCTATTAAAATATACGAAAAGAAATATTTAAAGTTGGTTTATGAGTAACCACTGCGTTTGCTCTGTATGGTACTCGTTTCGTTTACGAAATTTCATAAATGATCTAAGTTTGTTCTAAGTTACACTACCCCAAATTCAAATAAATTTATTCATAGAGTAAAGTAGCAACAAGCAATATGTATCACATCAAACAGATAAATTATAAAACTATACTTAACGTACCTAATAATGATGTTAATTTCATGTTATAAATATTATTTATTATATTTTACAAATTTATTAACATAGCTTGACTTTAGAAGATAATTTAGTTTTTTTTTTATTTTAGGATGGATGGCCCACTTGTCAGTTTCGTTGCATTCCTTGTTGTTTGCTGTCCTTGTCAGTTTAGTTTGGAGAGCAGCCGCCGTCAGCCCGTCACCAGCAGGATCCAAGTCGCCAGCTTCACTCACCACCATCCTACTCCTACTCGCCCCCCCACTACTCTTCCTCCTCCAACCTCCCTCCCTCCCCCTCTCCCTCCATCGCCGTCGCGGTGGCAGCGACTGCTCCCCACCTACACGCACGCACGCGCGCCGTGAGCATAAAGCCGTCGCGCGCCCGCCCACGCGCCCTTGTCATTTCCATCGTTTCCCTTTCCAAATTCAACGCCGCGCGCGGCAGGGGAGCAGGCCCGGACGGTCACCTCCCTGACCCGTTGAGCCGTCAATTCTGTTCCGCCGATCGAGGGGCCGGGGAGGCGCATTGCCTCCGCTTCCACCGGGAGGGACTCGCCTGACCGGCGCCGCCTTGGCCCCCATGACGTGCGCGCGAGCCGAGGACGCCATCTCGCCCGCCGCCGCCGCCGCCGCCGCGGGCGCCGACGACGACGCGGCGGCCGCCCCAGTGTGAGTGGAACTCCCCTTCATCTGATGCGTTTGATGTCTTGTTCGTCTTGCTGAATCTTTCTTGGACTGTGCGAATGCCATGGTTCCGCGCGGGTTTCAGTTCCAGGGGCGGCTTGATCCAGAAGGTGGCTGCCGGCGGCGGCGGGCGGAGATCGGCCAGCTCGGCGGCGCGCTCGCTGCAGCGCTCGGCGGCACATCTGGCGACCGGGGACGGCGACGCTCCGGCGCCGGCGCCGGAGGCCAGTTGCTCCGGGGTAAGCTCTCGGTTGACTTGCTTCTTCTTCCTCCAATTAGCGATGCACAAAATTCACACAATTTCTGTCTGGATTCAGTACGACATTGTTGAGATAAAGTTGAAAGTTATTTTTTTTCGGTGGACAAAAGTGAGAATTTAACGGCAAGCGTAGCAAAGTTGGTGTCCTTTCGCGAGTGCGTGTGCCGTGCTGCGGAGGGCACTGTCGGCTTCGGCCGTACTGTGTGTGGGGGACCTGAATGAACTGTCTCTAACCTCCCTTGTCCCTACTTCCCATTGATTACCAGTCTGTTCAGTCAACCAACAATCTTGTTGCTTATTGGTTCATGGATTTGGTTTCTTCCCAGCGAAATAATGTGGCAGTAGTGATTATTGTTTTTGGTTTATTACTCGTCTGTAGGATGGGATAGGTAAGAGCAATGGTGGTGGGAAGAGGGAAGATAACCACAGGATGCGGCAGTACAGGTCACAGCTTGAGCAGGAGGTGGGTGATCCTCTTCATCCCTGTGATTTGTTTCTTGCTATGCTGTAATGATGTCACCTGATGTGATTCACTAACCCTGTGAAAATTGTGCAGGTCAAGAAATTACAGAGGCAGCTTGAAGAAGAGGTCGATCTGCATATGGCGTTGGCGGATGCTGTTACGCAAAATGCTGCGCCTATATTGAAGTCTTCTATGAAGCTTCCACACAAGGTGCAGGCTTGCATAACTCTGCCGATTAATTTCACATGTTTTCTTGTTTTTATTTGATGTCATATCCTAGCCAGTTAACACATCCAGTGACCATGCTCCTTCAACCTTCCATTCTGCAGGCACAGGAGCTACTGACCAACATAGCCTCCTTGGAGGCTACTGTTTCAAAGCTTGAAAAGGAGCTAAATGATCTGTACTACCAGCTTTGCCACGAAAGGAATGAAAGGTTACTTGCTGAAAATAATCAGGGATGCTTGCCATCTACATCCTCAGATGAGCATCAGTCCTTGTCAACTTGCACGTGTACATGGGAAGAAGTAAGTACCATCTGACTAAATATTTCAGCACCTTCTTTCTGCTTTGGTAATCACTGTCAGTTTCTTGATTACCAATCTTAGCACATATCATCCTTGAGAGATTTGAAGTTTGGGGGCTCGGAATCGATGAGGTCAACGAGAAAGGACTTGTTCCCTGAGCTCCAAGATGACCAGGATATGGGAGAAGATTCTGAGGGTCAACAGATGGTTTCTTTTAAACAGGCTGCTAGAAAAGCACCGAGATTCTTCTTTAAATAGACTTCTTGAAAAGCACCGGGATGAAGAGGTCCCTTTCAAGCCTACCTTACCTCTATAGTTTTAAGAACCAACTTTGGAACATAATAGAGTATCAATAATTTGTTTATCTTTCAGCAGATGCAAGAATCATGCTCCGTGGAAAATGAAGGCAATGGAGATGAGCAGCTTGACGTCTTATCCTTTGAACAGTCCATTCTAAAGATAACTAGCATGAAAGGAGGGAATCTTTGGAGCGACCCAAATGAGCTCTCGAGGAGATGGTTCGCTGCATGAGAAACATTTTCCTATGCTTATCTGAATCCTTGAAGATTTCGCCGAAGGCATCTTCTGATTGTTCATCTTCCTCAGCGGAGCGTCTATCAGGCTCCACATTAGCATCTTTCTCAGATTCATCCATAATGCCTTCAATGCTACGGAGTCCTTCAGTTGATTCTGACCACAACGATGAGACAATGAAGGAAGTCAGGAACTTTGATCCGTATAAAGTTAATGGAAAGGAAACCCGAAGAGATATAGGAAACTATCGTTCAGCAGCTGAAGTATCTTGGATGTCTGTTGGAAAGGATCAACTCGAATATGCATCTGAAGCTCTAAAGAAGTTCAGGTTTGCTGCTGCAACCTTGGCTAAACTTATGAGTCCTCCTAGATATATCACATGTTTACAGACTGTAGAAATGTTAGTGTATATATACATAATTTTTTTCTGAACGAGCGGGCACGAGACTGCACCATTTCTATTAATATAGGAGGAGTGCATATTATACATAATTGTTAGCATACGATGTAGACTTTTAAATTTTGTTTAACCTTGTTAATGCTCTAAAAGAATACACAGACAATTGAACCTGTCTAGGGATTTGGAGGGGAACAAAAGGATGCTCTATTCTTGTCCGCTTGCAGTAAAGGAATTAGTTTCAAAATTGATTTGCGTCTATTTTTTCTCTCATGTTGAGCCGTTAAAGAACTCCTGTCAGCATGAAATTTGCTAATGTGTGAATGAATTGTGGAACAGTCTTTTCCGTCTCCATTTTGACACACTTCCTGTGGTTTATGTTACATTTCTGACCCTGGATTTTTAAAAATGCCAATGAAAGTTAGTGTATCTTAGTCAGTGTTTAGATGAGGAGACCACTCTTGGAATTGAAAGATTTTGATCCAAATCAACAAGAACTTATGAATTAGTGAATCCCCTACATCTCATAACAAACATATTCTTCTCTGTTTTTAAACTTGCATGGTGCAAATGCTGCTGCCCTACATTCTAGACCATATGTACTCTGCTAGTTTTTTATTTTAAATGCAGTTGATATACTGATCTTTAAGCACGTTTTTTTCTCTCTCAATATTTTGTAGATTTCTAGTGGAACAGTTGTCAAAGGTTAATCCTAGCTGTATGAATTGTGATCAGCGGCTAGCCTTTTGGATCAACTTATACAATGCTTTGATAATGCATGTAAGTTACTTTAAGATGCTGGCTTTGCCGACAAGGACAGGATTTAAATTTCTGTTTATACTTGGAAATAGTAACTCGTTTCAATTCATTGCATCTTTCCTCAACATTAAGTGTCATGCACTCACCGATTGCTTACCGTGGCATTTTTTTATCGGAATCTATTAGGCGTATTTGGCATATGGAGTACCTCGAAATGACATCAAGCTTTTTTTCTCTAATGCAAAAGGTTTGAGCAGTATATCTTCTGCTGTTAGTCTAAGATCATACATCGGACTGTTAATCGTGTGAAATGTGCAGGCTTGTTACACAGTTGGTGGCCAGTCCTTCAGTGCAGCAGAAATAGAGTTTGTGATTCTAAAGATGAAGACTCCAGTGCATCGGCCCCAACTTGTATAACTTGTTTGTCCATCCTAATCTTCACCTTCTGGGTTTTATTGTCTTGTCTCTTATTTTTCTTTTGCTTTCTTTTCAGTCTTTGATGTTAGCTCTGAATAAGTTCAAGATTACTGAGGATCACAAGAAGTACTCAATCGATGAATTTGAACCCCTTTTGTTGTTTGGACTTAGCTGTGGAATGTTCTCTTCTCCTGCTGTAAGTATGCCTGCTAATCTTACTCCTGTTAAGATGTGCATGTGCCTCAGCAAATTCGTCACTTAATAAGTTGTTGGACAAACTAGAGCCATGATTGTCCTTCAGTGTGCTATCCTTGTCCTAGCGAAGACCTGGCATCCTTCAGATTTCTTTGTCCAATTTATTGTTGCTTGAGCTGGATGATTATAAGATTGCTAAAACTAAGTTATCTATATCCATGTTGCTGGGTCACCCTGTTGTGGTACAGGTGCGTATTTTCTCCGCCGCAAATGTCAGGCAGGAGCTCCAGGAATCTTTGAGAGACTATATTCAAGCGACTGTTGGTACAAATGACAAAGGGAAACTGCTTATCCCAAAGTTAGTGCAGAGCTATGCCAAGGGAGCTGTTGAAGACTCTCTGCTTGCAGACTGGATCTGCCATCACCTTGCTCCTGATCAAGCTGCAGTCATCCGAGATTCTTCTTCACAGAGGAAGCAGCGACTTCTTGGATTTCGAGGTTTCACTGTTCTCGCATTTGATTTCGAAGTTTCGTACCTCTTCTTGCCTGACAGAATTGGCTCTCAGAAGCTAGAGGCAAAACAATCTTACAAACTTCCTGAGCCGTGTTCAAAATAGATAATAAAACCTCAGTTGGTATATTTGAGCCATAATACCATTCTTTGCATAGCGGGACATGGGATTGGTGGTTGTATATGATGTAAATTTTGAAGAAGGAAAGTATATCATTCAACCAAGCTCAGAGATAGCTTGGCATTGCCGTGTTTGCAAAATCGAATCCTCTCTGCAGAGTTGGTGAGAATTTGGGGTTGTATTGTCTTTTTTTTTTTTCATATTCACTTGCCTTTCATACTGAAGATAAACATCCTTTTATTGTTTCTTCTTTTTTTTTTCTGCATATCTTTTTTTTCTTTTTTTTTCTTTTAAGTTCTTTATTCAAGTGGTCCTGATTTCAAATAAAGGTGTTGAGCAGTCTTTACTTTGGTTTCTTTGGATAACTGATCTTCAATTGATCTGTAACTTTCTGCATACCTATATGATACGTTTTCATTGCAAATCTTCACTTTAGTTTCCCTGCTTGAATGAGGGTGAGAAGTCTGCACATAGCGGTTGGTGGTGTTTACTACTACTCATGCCAATCTCTTGTATTCTTCTTCTTAATGCATGCTGTACCTGGTCTGAATGAGATTTGTCTCCGTCCATTTTTGTACTAAATATAAAATATTATCAACGATAATAAAATGTTTGAAAACATCTGTTGTGTGTGATTTCTGCACACACAAAAGTACAATTCCTTTTGTATTTAAATTTTAGTGAGGATGAGTACAACACACGTTCATGCATATCCTATGTTTTTATCCTACTAAGAAGTTAAGCGTCCGATTCGTCTCGTTTGCTACCTCGAGTCAGCTAGTAATCGAGAAAAAATAAAAACATATTATAATCAATATGGAGCATGATCAAATTATCAACATGATTTCATTGAAGACCGGAATATAGCATGCTGGCTGGTAGTCATTGTGGGAGCGTAAGGAACAAGACAAGGATAACAGTGGAGAGAATACATGAATATTGAGCGACAATGTAGCGATAGACGTCTCTTCTGATCAGGAACAAATGAAATGTTAGGAGACACGTCTCAGAGTCGGCGACTGCCGCCGCCTCCGGGCGAGACCTTGACTCCGGTGAGCCCATGCGCCGGAGAGCGAGGTCGAGGCACCCCTCCGAGGAGGGCAATCACCCGTCCCCATGGCTCCTCCCATGCGAGAGTCTGCAGCGAGGGCCCGCGAGGGACACGAGTGAAAGCAAGGACCGGAAAGCCGAAATTCAAATCCGGTGCGGGGATTGGGCACAGGAAGACGACGAAGAAGGGGTAGTTCAGAATTCTATGGCCAACTCGCCGTTCCTCGGCCCTTCCCGTCCACGTGCCTCGCAGAGGTTCAGAGCTAGGGTTGGAGACCGAGATCCAGATCGGGAGAGCTTGTTCTGGGTCTTGAAGAAATTATGGGAAGAGAGGAAGGCTAACCACAGCGATTTCCATCCAGTTGGAGAGGGGGATCGGTGGGTGAGAGCTCCGGTGAAGATCAGCTTTGCTAGAGACATTTGGGGGGAAGGGGAGAGAGAGTCCTTCGTCACAAAGTTGAAGGAATCCATGGCGAATAGAGGTCGAGGCGGTCAAGGCCCTAACCGTCCCGGTGAGCCCCGAGGAGGAGTGGGGGCCTTGGGGAGGAGGAGGATGCACCACCGCCACCACCATACTTCCATCCGATGCCTCCTCCACCCCTCCCGCCGCAGCATGGACCTTTCGGGTACTACCCACCACCGCCGCCGCCGCCGCAGTTTCACCCCCAACCACTGCCGCAGAATCAGGGCTATTTCAACCAGAGGCGACCCCGTGGTGGTCAGCAAGGAGGAAGAGGAAGGCGTAATCAAAACCCAATCCGTGCTCAGGGACCAACCCAGAAGGAACCTGTGAAGGAACAGATACCTAAGAATTACAAGACAGAGGGGAGCAGTACCCAAGCTATTCCTGGGTCGTCTGAAGACAAGATAGCTGAAGAGAAGGAGAATCCCAGTGGCAATCAAGTAATCTGTTATAACTGTGGTGGGCAGGGTCATTTCAGTACAGCCTGTACCAAGCCAAGATTATGCTTCATCTGTTTCAAAGAAGATCACATGGCTGAGTTGTGCCCAAAATGGAAGGAACCAATCACTCCAGCTCAATACCTTGGTAGTGCTAGCAGAGGACTGGGTTTCTTCCACATTGATGTAGAGGAAAGGGAGAACAGATTCAGGCTTTGGAATGGCTTCGACAATGTGGTTTTGTTCACTGTTGAGAAAGGAGTGTTACAGCAAGAGGAAATTATCACCCATCTGAAGAAGGTGTTTGATCCAAACTGGGCCTGGAATCTCAAAAGATTGGAAGGCAATAAGTACCTAGTCAGATTTCCTCCTGACAAGAAGGTAGAGGCCTTTGTGTTTGCTGATGAAACTTACTTTCATCTAAATGATGGAGAAGTCATGGTATCTCTCAAGCTGTGGAATGGAAACATAATTCCAATTGGCAACCTGGAAGAGGTTTGGGTACAGGTGACTGGGGTTCCACCCAAGTGGTGTGACTGGATGACCTTGAGGCAAGTGGTATCTACTGTGGGAAAGTTAACTGAAGTGGACTGGCAGTATATGTTCACTAGCTCCTTTTCCATGGTGAGGACAAAGGTAAAATGCAGAGATCCAGTAAAGGTCCCTACATCCAGAGTGATGGAGATGGGGGATGAAATCTACATCATATACTTCAAGGTAGAAGGTGTGATACAGTTAGAGGATGGAGTGGATAATGGGGGAGATAATGATGGTGAAGCTGCTGAGTTTGATGAGGATGAAGATGACTTGCTTGGTGAGGATCCAAAAAGTGACAAGTCTGGTCCTAATGAAAATGGGAAAGAGAAAGAATCTTCAAACAAAGAACAAGACAAGAGATCATACAACACTCCAAAAGGCAGCAAAACAATCAAGAGCCTAGCTAATGTGTTTGAAGATGATTCCAACCTGCTATTCAATCATGATTATGAGAGTTCAGTATGTATAAATCTGCTCAAGGCAATGGAAATTGAAGAGGTGGAGGAAATGAAAGAAGAGGATGAAGTAATGAAAGAGCTTGATCTGCAAGACAAAGAGATGGTATTACTACCGAGGGGAATGGACATATGGAAGCCCTGAGAAAGAAGTTGACAAGACTGACAATCAAATAGTGAAAGACAAAGAGGAAACTATGGCACAAAATGGAAGAGATGACATGGTCAACATCCTGTCTAGCAGTAAATTGGCAGATGACAATGTCCAACCCCAAGAACCGATAAAGAGATAGGATTACAAGAGGAGAAGCAGATGCACAAAAAAAGAAACAAGAAATGGGGACCAATGATCCCAGAAAGACAGAGCAAAAGACACCCCAGTAGGGAGTGGCATAACTATGTTAGAGAAAGCTCAAGCTCTTAAGAAACAAGTATAACACGGAGGTTACTGGAGGTAACAAACAGAACTCTGCTCTTATTGAGAAAAATTTAGATGGTAATATAGTCTCTGATGGTTTAAATTCTAGCTCAAGTGTTACTACAAATATTGATAGTTCTTGTCATCACAGTCTAGATGTTTTGGAAAATAGAAATGCTTCTCATGCTTTATCTAGTGTTACCTTACAATCCATTGCAAATACTGTGGGTCTGAATACTATTGTAGAAAGTGAGAATGGCATGGGTAGCAGTAGTGGTATTCAGGAGATTTTGCAAATAGATACTGAGAGAAAGAAATCCTTTAGTGAAATCTGTAAGATTCCTTCATGTGACTTCAAAAAGGGTTGCATTCAAGCAGCCCCTAGTCCTACTAAAGCTGTGTGTGGAGAGTTGCCTCCAGTAGATACACAAGCTACAAGAGTGCTTAAGACTAGGTTTGTAGAACAACAAGGTAGTAGAAACAATAATCAAACTGAGATAGATAGTCTAGTTAAAAATGATAAGGTACAGGATACTATAGAAACAGAGGAAGAGGGAGTTGACCCAGATCCTCTAGTACATAATAATAGTCCAGAATTACAACTGAGCCTACAGCTAGATGAAGCTGCTTGGTCTCAGGTTAGAAATAGGAAAAGTAGGAAAAATAAAAAGTTTAAATGATAGGTCTTATATGGAATATAAGAGGTTTGAATAAAATTGGTAGGTTTTCGGCTTTTGGTAAGTAGGATTAAGAGCACCCATGCGGAATATAGTTGCTATTATTGAAACTAAGAAGGAATCTTTTACACCTAGATATCTTAAGGATCTTACTGGTAACAATCCTTTAGATTGGTTTGTCCTACCTGCTAAGAGAACTGCAGGTGGGATATTAGTTGGATGTAATAAGGATAAGTATAAGGCTTGTATAGCTGAGATAAATAGTTTTTCTATTAGTATTATGATCACAGACTTGAAAACAAATTTCTATTGGAAGTTGATTATTGTCTATGGGTCCCCATATGAGGAAGGAAAATTAGAATTCATTGAAGAATTAGATAGAATCATGCTTAGTTGGCAAGGTCCCACCATGGTTTTGGGGACTTCAATCTAGTAAGATTTGTTCAAGACAAAAGTAATAGAGTAATTAATTTTAAGTGGGCTGAGGCCTTCAATGAGTGGGTAGACAAATGGGCTTTGGTAGAATTAGACCCAAACAACATTAGGTACACCTGGACAAATAAGCAAGACCAACCCATCTTAGCAAAGATTGACGGGATCTTTGTCAATACTGAGTGGGATCAGGTCTTTCCTTTAGTTAGAGTCAAAGGTCTAGATAGACCACCTAGTGATCACAACCCCCTCCTGATAGACTCGGGAGACAATTCTCATTTTGGCAAAAAGATTTTTAGATTTGAAAAGTGGTGGACCCATAAAGAAAATTTCAGCAAGTGGTAGAAAAGGCCTGAAATTCCAATGTCCAGGGAAATAGTCTGGACATTTGGCAAGGTAAAGTTAGGATTTTAAGAAAATCAACTAGAGGGTGGGCAGCAAATGAGTAAAGAAAAGACAGAATTAGCTTTAGAATACAATGACCTAGAGAGAGAGATGGAAACTAGGATCTTGTCGACTCGAGCTAGTTAGATTTAGACAAGTGTCAAAAGATCTAGATAAGATTTGGGCCTTAGAAGAGATCAAAGCAAGACAGAGGTCAAGGGATAGAGATATCTTAGAAGGGGATAGGAACACAGCCTACTTTCATGCAGTAGCTAATAATAGAAGTAGGAAGAAAAGAATAGAGGCCTTAGAAGGTCCACAAGGTTTAGTAGAAGACCAAAGTGGCATGCTGAGAGTAGCTCTTGATTATTACAAAAAGCTATTTGCCAATGAGGATAGGCCAAGTGTCAGACTAGCTCATGACTTTTGGAAATCAGAAGATATGGTTTCCAGTGAAGAAAATGACTTCCTAACCAGACCTTTCTCTGAAGAGGAGGTTAAGACAGCAGTGTTTAGCTGCTATGTAGATGGAGCTCCTGGCCCAGATGGCATATCTTTTATTTTCTACCAAAAGTATTGGGACATAATTAAAAAAGACCTAGTTAGTATGTTCAATGACTTCCATTCTGGGAATCTTGACATTTATAGACTGAATTTTGCCATGATCACATTAATCCCAAAAGAAGTAGGAGCTACAAATATGAAGAAGTTTAGACCAATTAGTCTGATTAATTGCAGCTTTAAGATCTTCTCAAAAGTCCTAACTCTAAGATTAGGAAGTATTCTAGATAGATTAGTCTCACAAAATCAGAGTGCATTCATTAAAGGTAGGTTTATTTTAGAAAGTGTAGTAATTGCTCATGAAGTAGTCCATAGTGTACACAAGGAAAAGAAGCCGTGGTGTGTGATCAAATTAGATTATGAGAAAGCCTACGATAAAGTTAAGCTGGGACTTTGTCTTAGAAATCCTTTCTTCTAGAGGTTTTGATCCAAGATGGATAAATTGGATTAGTAGTATTATGAAAATGGGGTCAGTCACGTGTTATGGTCAATGGAGAGGAGAGCACCTACTTCAAAACTGGTAAAGGTTTGAAGCAGGGGGACCCCCCTTTCCCCTTTACTTTTTAATCTAGTAGGAGATGTCCTAGCTAGAATGGTGCTTAAAGGTGCTGATAATGGCTTAATAAAAGGTTTGGCAACAGACTTTAGACCACAAGGCATTATTGCTTTGCAATATGCTGATGATACCATTCTCTTCACTGATAACAATCTTGATCACCTCTTGAACACGAAAGGGATCTTAATGTGGTTTGAACAAATATCTGGAATGAGAATCAATTTTCATAAGAGTGAAATAGTGCCTCTTAATGTTTCAGAGGAGGAAGCCCATGATATGTCCCATATTTTTTCTTGCCCCTTAGGACAATTTCCTATTAAGTATCTAGGAGTACCTCTTCATTATGATAATCTTAGGAGAGAAGATATCCAACCTTTAGTAGACAAACTCTTAGATAGGATAGCTGGATGGAGAGGGAAATTACTATCCCATGCTGCTAGAGTGGCTTTAATTAGATCTTGTCTCTCAAGTATCCCCATCTACCTTCTGTCCTTTATCAAATTTCCAAAGTGGGCAATTAAAATCCTGAATACTCATTTAGCTAACTGCCTATGGAATGATACTGAGGAGAGACATAGAATTCATTTGGTAAACCGGGACAGTTTGTCAACCCTTAAGGATTATGGAGGCTTAGGTATCCCTAGTCTTAGAGATTTGAATCTATGTCTACTAGCCTCCTGGATTAGGAGATACAATCTAGACAAAAACAAACTTTGGAGGCAATATTTAGATTTCAAATACAAGACAGAGGATCCTAATATCTTCTGTGCACCTTCCCGAGGGAGCTTCACAATTTTTTAAGGGAATTATGTGGGCTGCATCTGCAGCTAAAATGGGATATAAATGGAAATTAGGTGATGGAAAGAAGGTGAGGTTCTGGGAGGATAACTGGATTGGTCCATCAAGTTTAGCAATTCAGTTTTGGGAGCTGTATGTTTTGATTCATGAGAAAAATGAGTCTGTAGCCAACCTGTGGGATGGTGACAATCTAAAATGCACTTTTAGAAGAAGTGTAAACCAAAGATTATTAAACCAGTGGGATGAGGTCATCCAAATAGCCACCACAATTGTCTTCATAGAGGATGAGGATACTCTTATCTGGCAGTATGAATCAAATGGGGTATATTCCTCACAGTCCTTGTACAAAATAATCAATTGTAGAGGTATTTTACCAGTTCATGTTCCTGCAATGTGGTAGATCAAAGTGCCCCCCAGGGTACACTTTTTTCTTTGGTTACTCTCAAAAAACAGAAATTTAACCAGGGACAATGTAAATATTAGGAAAAAATTGGATGACTTAACCTGCTTGTTTTGTGCAGAGCCAGAAACTGGCCAACATTTATTTTTTGATTGTACTGTGGCTAGATTAATGTGGACTGCTATGTCAGAAGTGTTAGATAGAGAAGTAGGACATGATTTCCTTTCTATTGGTCAGATGTGGTTGAGTAATAGAAAATACCTTATTCATAATGTTTTCTGTGTTGTTGCTTTATGGGGCTTATGGAAACTAAGAAACTTTATTTGTTTTCAGAAAGGGCCATGGCTAGATATGAGGAACTTACTTTTCAACATTGCAGCTCTACTACACACCTGGTTGATACTGTGCCCGGAGGAGAAGAGGCTGGAATATGTCACAAGGCTATCAAAATTGAAGGAAATTGCTTCAAGAACAGCAAGAATCTGCTGTTGAATCAAGTCAATGATGTGTGGGATAGGTACATGTTCCAAACTGCTTTTGCTGAGATGAGTAGCAACTTACCAGCAGAGGTCCTGAAGAAACTGGGAGGAAATGCTGAAGGGAAAGAGAATTCTGGGAGAAGCTGGATGAGTCTGATCCCGGGAACTAATGAGTGCTCACCTGTTGGTGACAAGGTGTCTGGTTACTGAAGCTATGTGAGGAATAGGAAGTGCTGTTTCAGTCTTTGTTTCTTCGTATTGTCATGTAATATGTGAGGGTGTGTCGTGAGTATTCTGGACAGGGGCAACCCCCCTAAACGCTTGAACTGGATGTTTTGTCCTTGCTATGAATGCAATGACAGGGGCATTGCCCTTTAATTCAAAAAAATAGACGTCTCTTCTGTACTATAAGGGATGGCATGCGGTTTCCTGTACTACTAGTAGTGCACCCTTAGGAAAAAACACATCATGGATCCACGCGCTGAGGATACAAGACACTTTTACCATTGCCTGCTCATAGGTTCGACCTTGACACATGTGCTTCGGTGAGACCGTGAGAGGGAGGATGAGATGGAGGTGGAGGTGGAGGTGGAGGCGATAAGGCTAAACAAAGGGAGTGTGAGAAAAAAAAGAGAGAAACATGCTATTATATATGGGTACACGCTGGTAGGTGGGCCTAAATTACCTGAAAACCATCAAAACCAATTTGAGAGGGAAAAATTGAATGGGTCAAGAATTGAGATGACAATTTACAAGGTTTTATAATTTTAGAGTTAAAATTAGAAAAAAAACATAAGAGTTGGGAAACAAATGAGCTCAATCCAAATAGCAATAATGGATACCTGAAGTTACATGGACCTATGAACACTAGGCAAAAATCTTAATTTCTGAAGTGTATCAAAACTTTCAATGGAAACTTGGAACATCTAAAAATTTGCCGTAACTTCTAGCTCTAAACTCTGATTGCAATGATCTTGGACTTCTCGGAAAGCTTATTCAAAGGGATCACCATTTTTTTGAGCAACAAAGGGCTCACAATTGAAAACAAGCTCTAAGACTAACAAGTGAAAGTGTTGTGGCATGTGTTTATAACTCATGTTAGCTTTTCGGATTTTTGGTTGGTTTGAGCACTTGAGCTTTCAAATTGTTCATATTGCATCCCTCTTAATAGTACAACATCCATATTCTCAAGATAAAAAGACATGTATATTTCCATTACTTCAGTCTTCAATATTTTCATATGTTAATTCTTCTCAATATATCTTCATAATGGTTTGGAACAATCTTTTGTCTCATTCTTCTTACGAAAATCCACCTTAAGTTTGTAACTTTAACCATCTCAACACAGTTAAGTTTAATTCAATGGCTTCAAGCTACTTCACTTGTGATATAACAAAGATTTGATGCTTCACCAAGAATGACTTCTTGTAGCTTGATTAGTCCTTTAGGATTAACTAGTGCTTCTTCACCTTAGCCTTAATCCCTTGACATCAAGACACTATTTCCCCTTCATCAATGCTAAGCACCTCGAAGCTCAACTTAGTAGATTCCTCCACTCATCTTCCCCACCTTATCAATCTTGATTTGTACAAACAATAGGAGCACATTGAAATCTCATATTATTAGCATCGTTCTCGCTTAGATTGTTTCATCGAACTTACTACTCGACAATGCTTATATTGAATTACTATCGCACAACTTGACCGAGCTTCACATTTGAGACTTAATTTGATACCCATCAACACACATGTCCTTTTATGTATCCATACCATGCTTGTCAAATTGCTTAGTTCAATGACATTTCACAATGTTGATGCCAGCGAACATAATGAGCTCATATATATGCATAAGTTCGTGTCTCTTCTCCTATATACACTTTGATTTGCTATTTCTCCACTTAATGAGCTCATATATATGCATAATGAGCTCATATATATGCATAAGCTCATATATATGCATAAGTTCATTCTTCTAACCTTGATCAATACTAGTCAACTATCAATCTCTTCTTATTCATATAATAAAGCCATCGTTGAGATCAAATCATACCCATTTCTTTATCCCATTTTTGCTTGATCAATTTGCTTATCTTTTATTTATTGATATGAGATTTATATGATGTAATGAAACCTATCAAAAATCTATCAAACTCAATAGTCATTTAATTGATTTTTTTTTCAAAATTCACTAGGGCCCTAGATGCACGTTCATTGTTCTAACAGAAGGGAAAAATATTCTTTGAAGAGGGAAAATATCCTCATAGAATAAAAAATTGGGCGTGACCGATTTGCTTCTACAAATGCAATAGGCAACTTTCACATTAGGAACTTTCTTCTATATAAAAGGCAAGAAAATATAAGACGTATTTGGCACGCTTTAAGGCTGAAGTATTGATTATTTTGGAATTAGATATTTTGCTTGATACTAATTATCTAGTAAATGAATAAAGATGAGGAGATTCTATAAATATAGTAAAGTGTAAGGTTGCCACCAAGTATCATTGTAAGTCTATATAAACACCTAGAGATTTAAGTGGCCATTCCATACTTCCCCATTCATGATGAGTTACTTACCATAAAAGATAAAAGCACCCACCAAATATTTCATATAACAACCTTGAATTTGTAGAAATCAATCACTATTGTATGGCAAAAAAATATGAATTTCCTTAAATAGAGCAGAATAATCAATAGTTATACACGAAGGGATGAAAGCTATCGTCAATTAAACATACAAAGAAATAATACTACCACGAGAATCTAAGCTTGTCAGCCGCTCGAGAAAATATAAATTAGTTACTAGTAGACATAGTTAATAGAAGGAAAAAAGATCATATTTTTTTTGAATAAACATCACTACAAAGTTGCGTCTACACTTGCTCGAAAATGGAGCACATTTAGTGCAGCAATCATTCCCTTCGTACAAAGAAAGCCTATGGTTGCACCGAGGTTAAGCGCGAACTATGGCTAGTGCGGAGAGTAATATAGATAGATCGAGCTGTTGCATGTTGGATGGCTTCCAAGTGGAAAAGAAGGCGGCGTAGTGCGTAGTGACCTGGCCGTACGCACACACTAATCATAGAACAAAAAAACCGAACCACTGCAACGGTAATAACCGAGAACAGATGACTAAACTGGTTTGGTTCAATCAAAATATCAGTTATGCAATTGGACTGGCGATGTTAACCGGCATGAAACAGTGAAACCGGTGGTTTTGTATCGAGCCGTGAACCGGTTTTTTATGAATCAGTGCATTGTTCGACTTTCCGACATTGGTTTTGGAACTTTGGTTTGCATATCACTCTACCAGCTCGAGCACACACAGGGAATGCTACGGCTTTTCCCAGCGCATGGATCTGACTTGCTGAGAGGCTGAATGACTCCCACCGGTCTGTAAGATGTTTCTTTCACTTTGATCTTCTCGTATTAATGTAAGCTAGTGATTAGGCAATACTAGCCAGTCTAGCCTATCACTCTACCAGCTCGAGCACACAAATTTTAAAATTAAAGATGTATAATAGTGTAGTTGTAGTTTCCTTTCCTATCAGATATGCACATGTCAAATTGCAAATTGGGATGATTTGCATCAATTATTGGTTTAGGGTTTAATATATGAACTATGTGGCCGGATATGTAACACTTCAATATATGAACTACATTTTTTTGTGAGATCTGGAGGAGAATATATGTGAACTACATAGGCAGTGACACTATTCTTCTTGTTTGTTAACTTGAATGTAACAAAGCTCAAGGATTACAATTCTGCATAAATCTTTGTACTTGCATGTCTGCATTTGATGGTATACATGAAACTGTCATGTTCTCTGATAGCAATTGTGGCAAAGAAAAACACAATAAATGAAATGACAGAAGGTGCTTTCATGAAATTGTTGTGGGCTGCAGTCAGCAATGATAAGTTGTGTCACTTAATTCTCTATTATTCAGTAGATTGACGGTGCTTTATCGAACTTTGTACTTACATGACCCATCCTAGAATTTGGAGATTTTTTCCTAGAGGAATATTGGAGCTTTTTTCCTAGAGGAAGCGTGCTATGGCTTCCTGTTCTTACATGACCCATCCTAGAATTTAGATACAATAAAGAAGAGAAGATTTGATCTTAGACAGTACCGAAGTTTCAGAAAGCATGCATGCTATTTTCATAAAGCATACATGCTATCTTGGACTAATACTGGTCTGCAATCATTTGCACTGGTTATAGTTAGTACAATGACGTGCTGGATATATGTTTTGCCAAAGGTAACTAAATGGTCTAGTCTCATCCAACATGATCCTTGTTATAAATGTTTAGGAATTAATTAACTGCAGCATTTTGATTGCCGAGTCTTGATTTGGCATGATGTAATTTACTTACAATGTGCCTGGACTCTGGACTGCCTAGTCTTGATTTAGGCTGTTGCATTCATATGCAGTGTTTGAAGTGAAAGATCTTTTGTACTTATGTTGCATAGTACTTTGAAGGGGAACTATAGTCTCACTTTTCTTTCTTTTTACCATTCATGAAAATGCCAAATATGGTGAGCAATCATAGGTATTTGAAGTGGAACTATAGCCTCACTTTTATTTTTTCACAGGTCTTTGAAGTCTTGAAGAGGTTTCCTGGTGAGCTTGACCTACAGCAGCTCATTGGCAGCAGGATACCGGATTCTCATATTGTGGGGAAAAAGATCAAGTCATAGATGATGCTGATGCTGAAGCTCATGATGCCATGAGACTTGTTTGCCTGTTTGTTACTAAATACACAGAACTCGAGAAGTTTTCTGTTGAATTCGTGTGAACTTGAGCAATATTACATCTCGGTTGTAATTCTATTCTTAGTATTCTGTCTGTTGAATTCGTGTGAACTTGAGCAATATTACGTCTCGGTTGTAATTCTATTCTTAGTATTCTGTTATTATGTTCTTTTGAATATTGAACCAAACAGATGTCTGTTATTTGCCAAGGCGTCTGTGATTCTGTTCTGCCTGTTACCGTGTACAGACAGCTGCTGCACCAAACAGGGCAGCAAGCTGGTCGTTGCTTCCTTGATGTGTAGTATCTCTCATTAAATAGGGGTAACAGGTCTTGTGTGGAGAGATCTCTGTCGTTGTCCTTACCTGAATATTGAACATGTGTTGGTTGACGTTAACATGTGGTTTACTTGATCTGTTAAAAGATTGGCAGCAATTAACATGAATATCGTCTGTATTTTCCTTCGTTCTATGATGACTTCACCTGTCGTGCCATCTACTGGGAGTTGAAGCATATATTTGTCAGATAGGTAGTGGAATTAGTTACAACCTTACATGGATAGACCAAGTGTAGATTCAAATAACAAGCAAAACCTAACACGAAATCTTTTAACATGTACGTACAAGTTTCTCAGTGCATCAAACAGAGAAATAAAGAATATTAAATGGTTCCATATGATATACGACTGCATAAAAATGAAACAACACTGGATGTTCTATCTTCTTTCGGCGACTCTAACATAAAACTACTTTTTTTTTTTAAAAAAATCGGCTGTGGTCCTCTCGGGAGGCAGTTTGCTCTCGTTCAGGAAGGTTGCGCTCGCCTTCAGGTCTGCCTCAAGGGTTGTCTCCAGCTCCATCGCTGTCCATCATCTCCAGATTGTCTGCATTAATAAAATTTCAGCTTCTTGTCACACATTGAGTGCCACGACTGATTCTAGCGTTTTAACTAATATATATTTGAAAATATATCAAATATCTCACCTTATGCCCTCAGTACGGTACCACGTTCGAATTAGATGTTCCGTCAGCTTCCTCATCGGACTCATCAGATGATTCCAGTCCATTAGATGTTAGAGAATCAGTCCTGCCTGCTGATTTGCTGAACCAGGATGACGAAGTGGTTAGAATTGTTGGATTTAGTTAATTTAATTAGAGGGACATGCATGTGCACGCGGAATCACGTTGAGTGCTGTCATGTGCTTCACTAGGATCACGACAGTGATTTTTTTTTTTTTTTTTTTTTAAAAAAGTGACGACACTGATATTTTAACGCACTCCTTTTGTGTTTGGGATTTATGAACTTAGATAAAAGTAAAATCCATTTTTAACACGTAACCTTTTATAAGTTAATTAAAATAAATCATTATATGGAGTATTATACAGTGATGAGGATTTGAGAGTAAAACATCGTTGTACTCTCTCCATTTCAAATTGTTTGTCATTCCATCATTATATTATACAGTGATGAGGATTTGAGAGTAAAACATATTATACTGTAAAATTCAACTTCCTCAGAAATGGTTAAACCTTAACATTTTTTAAATAAAACTCGTAATACTTTTAAAATCGTTACCAATTCCCTCCAGCCATAAGATGGTTGTGGAAATGTTTCTGTCACCAAAACACAAGATTTTTGCCTGGCTTCTCATCAAAGACAGATTAAGTTCCATGAACATACTAAGGCGAAAAACACATGATGCTGCCCAACTACAATTGCATCTTATGCAATCAGAACGTGGAAGAGACGGTGGAGCATCTCTTTTTCAGTGCAACTTTGCTCAGCAATGCTGGGGCCTGCTCAACCTTGTGATTTCTGATGATGATGTACTTCGGAATTTGGATCTTATGAGAATTCAGCTTCATTCTCAGTTTTTCATGGAGGCCCTCATTCTTATGAGTTGGACCATTTGGAAGGCTCGCAATGCCCTGATTTTTGAGGGAGTTCAACATTCGATTCATGATTGTAAAAGAAATTTCTTTGGAGAACTCAAGCAGGTGACTTTAAGAGTAAAACCAAGTTCCAGATCAGTTTTTGAGCAATGGATTATTCAGCTACAGCATGCTTAATGAGGGTCCTTAGCATCATCTTTTTTGTTTCTTTTTATGTTTCTTAAATTCCCTAGGTTCCTTTGCCGTGTTTGCCGTGTTCGCCCTGTTTTTTCCTGTTTAGTTTTTCCTCTTCTTTTTATTTGTATTTACAACTTTTGATTCAATAAAGTCCTATCTGTAGGAGCCCTGCCCCCTCCAGTTTCTTAAAAAAAAAAAATCGTTACCAATTTATTTGTGGATGACAATTTTCCATCCCAAACTTTTAGTTGCATATTCCTTCCTCCAAAAAAAAAAAAAGTGGGGAGAAAATACATTTTTTGGGCCAAGAAGGCCTATATTGCTCAGTTTCACTGCCCACCACTTCACATAATATGGGCTTCTCATGGGCCAATCCTTCCATCCACGACCTTCTCCTCTCTTCCGTTTTGTTCTTCCTTTCCGAGACAAATTTCTCACCGGCGAACGGCGGCGCCGTCGTCTGCGGAATCCCGAGCGGACCCATGGAGATTCAGCGGCATTCTTACCAGGTAATGTGCTTCCCATATGCTCGTTGCTTCCGAGATGTGTTCGCAGTAATGTGCCTGGGGCTACATTTTCTTTTGCGCCCCGCCCTACTGCGTCAGTGGTTTGGATACGTTGAGATGCCACGAGCAGATAGGGTTCAGCATAGGACTCGAATTTGAGGTCGCTGCTTTATGCAGAGGATAGATACGCAGTACATGGAGGTCGTGCCTTCACGGTTCTGGAATCAATTAACGATTCTTTCATTTTGTTGATGGGGGTCACTCTTTAGCTTCCTTTCCACTTCTATTCTTGGAGCGTTTGTTTATTAGTCTGTTTTGATGTTCTGATCATTGCCTTTTGGAGCTAGTATTTCTGTTTAATCTTTAATGTAATCATTTCCTTTTTTATCTGGAATTCATTAATTATATCTGAAGAGGAACCTGAAATTCATGAGAACAAATTCAGTAGGAACAGAATGTTTGTCCATACATATTTGTATTTTTGTCTCACACTCACAGTTCACGGAAAAGAAATAAAAAGGAATGATTTTTCTCTTTATCAAAATTGCAGTATGCGCTAGCTAGGCTGTGTGGAAAGTACAACATCAGAATTGTGAAACAAAGCTAGAGAAGAGAAGAAAAAACAATTAATTAGTTACAGTGAAACTGAGATTTTGATACCACAATCATGTATGAACCGCTTTTGGTTTACTGATCACCGGTGTAAAAGTAAAGCTTGTTTCACATGACTCGGCATGGACAACAGTACATGAGAGGGAAAAGGAGATAAATTACAAGAGAATTTAGCAGGCTATTATTGTACAAAAATAAGTGATGTGATCAGATAGCAGGTAACTCTACTCTGTGCACTCAAAGTACAATTTATCATGTAGTTGTTACTCTATGCTGATTGAATTTTCCATCCATAGGTTGACATCTATGCTGTCCAGGCAAGAGACCACTTCCTGTATCGTTGGCCTCATGCTAGGATTATGGTTCACACACTTGCAAGCGGCTTCAAGCACCTTCAACATTTGCTCTTCATTCCCTGTGCCTCGGAGTGCTGGATCCAGGACTTCTATCTGCTTTCCTTGGGATCTCATATCGTGCACCCACTGGACGAGTTCTTTGGATTTATATGAGATTGGAACAGGCCGCTGGCCTGTGAGCAGCTCTAGCAGCACTACCCCATAACTGTACATATCACCTCTAAGAGTAGCCACCCAACCTTGACAATACTCTGGGGGGATGTAACCAAGCGTGCCAACCAATTCAGTCGTGACATGAGTTTTATTGGGAAGGATCAATCTGGCTAGCCCAAAGTCTGCTAGATAGGCTTTGAAGTCTTTATCCAGCAGGATGTTACTGGATTTGATGTCACGGTGGACAATGTGAGGCTTGCAGACATTATGGATGTGTGATAGACCCTGGCCTGCTCCTTGTGCGATCTTTTGATGTCACGGTGGACAATGTGAGGCTTGCAGACATTATGGATGTGTGATAGACCCTGGCCTGCTCCTTGTGCGATCTTTAGCCTCATTGGCCAGTCTAGAAATGTGCTGGCATCATCATCCCTGTTGTGAAGCCAATCATCCAGGCTGCCATTCTCCATGTAGGAATATATGAGGAACCTTGAGTTTCCCTTTATGCAGTAACCCCAGAGTGGCACTAGATGGTCATGCTGTGCCATGGAGAGCGCCTCAACCTCTACACTGAATTCTCTATCCATCAGGCACATTTCACTGTTGAGCTTCTTGATTGCAACCTTGGAGCCATCAGGTAGCTCAGCCTTGTACACAAGCCCATAACCTCCACATCCAATTATATTCTCACTGTCAAAGTTATTTGTAGCCTTCACAAGATCAGTGAATTTGAGCTTATTTTTCTCTCCCTTGCGTTGTGGAACAATCACCATTGATTGCTCTGAGTTAAACTTGGATGGAATTGCTTCTATGCCATCCTTGTTGTTGTTCCTATTTCTGGCCATTAAACTTGTTCTCCTGAACAATAAAAGGAGGCAAGCTAGCAAGAAAATGATGGAAATACCTCCAAAAGATACACAAAATGCAAGGACAAAGACGGCCTTTTCGTTTTGTTGTTTCTTTGAGACCTGTGGTGGTTCAGTTGAACCACAATGATTTACAATCATGGGCCCACACAATTTTGGGTTACCATCATAGCTTGAACTTGGAAAAGTGCCAAGCTGGCCTGCAGTTGTAACAATCCCTTCTAGATCATTATTAGAAACATTGAACTGAGACAGGAAATGCAGGTTGTTCAGTGCAGCTGGAATTATACCAGTGAAATCATTACTTGATAAGTCCAGCACCTGCAAGTTTGTGATGTTGCAAATAGACTCGGTATCACTCCAGTTAATTCGTTGAAGCTCAAATCAAGTGAAAGGAGCCCTTCCAACTGACCAATCTCTTTGGGGATCTCACCAGTGAAGTTATTAATGCCTAGTTTCAACAATTTAGGAAAAGCACTAGATATGCGGTATTGAAGTGATTGAGGTGTATGAAGCTTATAAACAAGTAGCTCAAAGATCTCTGGTGTAACACTGCCTGTTTTTAGCATTGGCATCTCCATTAGGGCTGTTGGAATTTTGCCTGTGAAGCTGTTGTTTGACAAATCTATATAGAAGAGGGAGTTTAGGTTCCTTATCCAGTCAGGTATTGATCCGGACAATTGATTGTTGGATAAAGATAACACCTCCAAACTTTTGAGCTTCGATAACCAAGGAGGTATTTTTCCAGACAAAGAACAACCAGTTATGGACAAAACCTGAAGATTCTCAAAACCATCAATTCTGTCATCCTCTGGCATGACTTCATGCTTGAAGTTGAGTCCAATTAGCAAGGTGGTCAGGTTCCTGCAACTCTTAAGGATCTGAAATGCACTTGTGATATTTGTAAGGGAGATGTCAACAAGGGATAGGAATGAGAGGGACATCAAATTGCTGATTTTTTTTGACAACTGGCCGTGGAACCTATTGGAAGATAGTCGCAGTGCAGTTAGATTATTGCACGAGCAGATGCTTTTTGGAATTGTTCCATTGAATTTGTTCCCCATAAGATCTAAGGTTTTTAGACTGGGTAAGTTGGAAAAAATTGACCTTGTTGAGTTCTCCAGAGAAACTGTTGCTCTTGAGGTCAATAATTTGGAGTTTTGTGCACCTGCTCAGAGCTGATGGGAGTTCCCCGGACATATTGTTGTTGCCCAAACGAATCTCGTCCAATATCGTAAGTTCACTTATAGAATCTGGTATACTGCCACTGAACCCATTACCTTCAAGATTAATGGTTACCAGAGTTTTTAGCTTGCTGACCTCACCAATCAATCCTTCCAACTGATTATTTGGAAAAGAGAGGTGTTCCAACAGGGCAATATGGAGGTCATCTGGAAGAGTCCCATTGAGGTTGTTGTCCCCAGCACTTAGAGATGTCAGCCTGGAGCAATTACTGAGCCCTGGAGGGATACTTCCACTGAACTGGTTGTAGCTGAGTTCAAGCACAACAGAAGGTAGCTGGTATCTGCCCAGTGAAGCTGTTGTTGCTCACATTTAGCGCAGCCAGACTCTTCATCACCTCCCATGTGGTGGATGGAAACTGCCCTGAAAACAAGTTGCTCGAGATGTTCAGTACCTTGAGAGGCCGGAGAGGGATAGAAGATTGCAGCTCTTGCAGGCCTCCATTGAGTTGGTTAAAGCTGACATCAAGGACGATGATGGTACTGGACAACATCAATTCCAATGGTAGGACACCGGACAGCAAATTGTAGGATAGGTTGAGCCTCAGTAGGCCACTGAGATTGCCAAGGAATGGTGAGATTGCCCCCTCAATATTCCTGGATGCCAAGAAGACATCAGTGACCATCCTGCCTGGATTGCAGGTGATCCCTTCCCAAGTGCAGCAATCTGTGCCATTTTGCCATGACTTGGTGAGCCCACCGTCATGTGAGAGCCCTGCGAGGAAGTGTTGGAGGGAGTTACTCTCCTGCTCGGTGCAAGAACTTGTTGGAGATGCCAAGAAGAAGAGCAGCATGAGAGCAAGGCCAAGGAAACTCATGGGAAATCTGTTGCTGTATTTCATGAATGAGAAATGGAGAGTCCACATTTTCTCAAGAAATCAACATGGAAGCATAAGCATAGGCGTAATCTGTATCAGAGTTTGTAAATTTAAATGAGATTGGATGAAGAAAGAGCACGAACTACAAACAGGAGCAGCCGCTGTCATCATTATTGATTTATCCGCCTTATTTGACCTTCCTGGTCGTATTCAACAAGAAAAACTTGGTCAAGTACCCGGCTGCTACATAGTGGCGGACCTTGGCTGAACAAATAGGAAGGAGGGGTGGGGTGGGGTGGGGGGTGCTAATCTATGTAATTGAGCTCTAAACATCAATGAACAGTGCTACTGTTTACTTATTGGAGATTACAGTTACAGTGAGCCGCCGGGGGTGTGTTGGGGCATGGCCCACTTTCACCTCAACTAAGGTACACTTTGTAAGCTGATTTTCTTGAGCGAAATGGTATGTAATACGAGGGCTAGCCATCCATGATTGATTGCTTTTTAAAAATGCCACATCATGTCTTGATTTACTTTGTTTGGATCACTTCTCTTATCAGTTTCATCATAACAAACATGCCTTGCAGACAAAATCTTGAACGAAGGACGCTCCCCTTGGAAGGACAAATCGTACGCTATAATCCAAAGTGTCCATTGTTGGGGGTATGGAAATGGCTGCAGAAGGGAAAGAAGAATTTTCAGATTAATGGATTAATTTATTACGGGCGCTATGGTTCTTGCTGACCCAAGGAATCGTTTACTTTCTTGCTGTCCTTATAATTAAGCCTGCTAGTAGCTAGTTGTGACTGTCGTACTTGTTTGACAATTGCAATTTTCCATTGTGCCGGCACCTGTGGGTTTCTGGCGGACCTGGTGCAAATGTGTCATGGTCAGCTGGTGATTTCAGGCCGGCCTGTGCTTCGGACTCAGTAAAATATACCGGGAAAAAAATACGGTGTCATTTTTTTCTTATCTTGCCGGCACCGGTGGGTTTCATGTGGACAGTGAACAATGACCTGGTGCAAATGTGTGTCAGGCTCAGCTGGTGATTTCAGGGCTTGTGTTTCAGACTCAGCAAGACATTGTGTTTCAGACTCACCAAGAATCTCAGAAAAATAAAATACCGCATACATTTTATCTCTCTCTCTCTTTTTTTTTTTTTTGTAAAGCTCCTTGTCTTGTGGGCAATGATTTGTGAGTTTAGTGCAAATATGGTGGGCTGATACGGTTCATTTTCACTCCAAATCTTCATTGGGGCTGCTTTGCTAGAAGAATCTCAGAAAAATAAAATACCGCATACATTCTCTCTCTCTCTCTCTCTCTCTCTCTCCCTCTCCTTTTTTTTTTTTGTAAAGCTCCTTGTCTTGTGGGCAATGATTTGTGAGTTTAGTGCAAATATGGTGGGCTTATACGGTTCATTTTCACTCCAAATCTTCATTGGGGCTGCTTTGCTAGAATGGTTTGGGCAGTCTGCACAAATGGTTTGTGATTTCAACAGCTGTTCTACTAACGCGTGCAGTACGTATCAGGTCGAAAAGGATTTGGCTCCCTTCGTGGCTCCATTTGAAACTAAATATTATTGACTGTCATTTTATCACACGTTTTTTCTGCATTATGCATAAATAAAAAGTATAATGACCTGTGAATGTAATTCTTCACTTTATGTTTAAAAAAATGCAATTCTTCACTGGTAAAGAATGCGTTTTTTCTACGACTTCAACGGTAACAAGCAGTCCCGATGACCACGGTCACCCTCGCTTGGTAGCTTCAGTCGTCGCTCGTTGCCACCCTACGGAGCAGATGCGTGGCCTGTGGCCGCACAAAGAGGACCAACTACGTCTCGGAGCACCACACGCCCGCTTGGTAGCTTCAGTCGTCGCCGTTGCCACCCTACGGAGCAGATGCGTGGCCTGTGGCCGCACAAAGAGGACCAACTACGTCCCGGAGCACCACACGCCCGGCGGTGATGCCCCTCCTCCTCCGCCCGGCCGTGCATCGGAGCGATGATGGTGGACACGTCATCGGAGCAAAGAAGAGGATGCAGAAGGAGCAGGCGGCAGACTTAGGCATCCAAGTGCTGTGGGGAAGGCAAGGCAGATGATCACCTATGACAGTCGCTGCAACACCTCCGTGGAGACCAAGAGGAAGAAGATCGGCAACTAGTCAATGGAACCATACAACAACGGTCTTCAAAAGTCGCTGTTTGTTCTACAATCGAGAGGCACTAGTAAGGAGAACTCAATGACGCGCGCTGAGTTGATTGAGGCGGTGCGCGGGGACATCGGCAACACTAGTCTCTACGAGCACCTCCTCGTGCGCATCGAGGGCAAGGTCTCGGAGGGCAGCACCGAGAATGTATGTTGTCATTGGCCGCTATCTCTACTGGCTCGAGCAGATTGAGGTTGTTGATTCGTTGCGAAAGATCAGCGACACGAGATCAGAGTTGACGGAGGTGAACAAGAAGCTAGATATCGCCATCCAACAACTCATTGAATTAACAAGGTCCATTCTTTTCCCCATTTCTTAGATTATTAGCATAGCCATTATGGTTGAAATTGAGCATAATATATAACTATTACTGTAATAGGGTGATGATGGAGGTGAAGGGAGTGACGATGGAGCTGAAGGAGCGTGTTGACGTGCTTGTCAACTTGTTTACTCACATCCAGAAGTGATCAGGTCTCAGACTCAGATTGCCCACTCATTCTAAAATGAGTCAGTATGGACCTTTCTTATACTTTCTAGTGTTGCTGTAGCAGACGGTCGGTGGTACAATGTGACCCGTTGATGACTGGGCAAAGGCCCTTTTCTTGTTTCGCATGATCTGGGATTGTAGTTGTAGGAGGAAGGTCAGGTCAGGTCTGGTGGAAGCCTGTAAACTGCAAGTTCTCATGTGTCAATCTTATCTGATAATTGATACTTCTTTAAACATAGTCTCTACATTATTATTGTGATTGTTATCTTGGAGTTGTAGGGGTTTGTGCAAACCTGTGTAAATCATCCAATAACTTTTCTTGGAACAAATATACCTCTTTTGGAAAACAGTATGCTGCATCATGAAACTAAGCGGTACTCTACCTTGGAGATCAGATTACTACATGACAGTTGTGCTTTCCTCAATCGCGACTAATTAGAATTATCTTGTATCTGGAAGTCTTGTTTAATTGCATAAACAATAATGGCAGAATCAAACTGAAACTGAAACTGAAGGTCATTGCAGAATCAAACTGAAATAATTGCATAGCACCTCCAAGTTGAGAAAAACATTCATTAAAGTAATTGAATAGGTCATTGCAGAATCAAATTGAAACTCAAGGTTTGCGTGGGAATTTGGAGAAATCAGGGCGTCGTCTCTCCATGTACGCATTCTTCCCTTCCTTCGCCTCCTCAGTGCCGTAGAATATCAGGGTGGCATTCCCACCAAGCTCCTGTAGCAACATCGTCGTCAGTAGTTCATTTGAACACACAAACTGGCTTTGTCTGTCAAGTTATACCTGAAGACCTGCATGGCCATCATCAGCAGCGTTGAGTGCAGATTTCAGCACCCGGATGGCCATGGGGCTGTTCCTTAAGATCTGCCTGCACCATTTGACAGTTTCTTGCTCCAATTGAGCAAGCTGAGTGCGCAGAAGCAGTGTACTTGTCAGTGCATCAACAGGATCCAAACAATTTGTTTTGTTATTAACTAATTAATTAATGATAGATTTCTGCACTCACTGGCACCACAATGTTCACAAGTCCCATTTTGTCAGCTTCATCAGCTGTATAGAACCGCGACAGAAACCACATCTCACGGGCTCTCTTAGGTCCAACCTGTGCACGAGGGAAGAAACCGAGAATACCATGTTACTTATATCATGTATATGCTGATAATATGAAAAATGCAATAGTGGTGTACGACTCAAAACACTTTCGGATGATGTGTTATTCAGAAGAAACTCTTTTGGGTGTAAGGTGCTTTGTTTTTTTTTTTTTCGAAACAATTTTTTAGAAAAGGGAATGTGTGATAGGATTAATGTCTCACTAGAACTAGATTGATATGTGTTCTAGCTAGGACACCGTGATGAACATCTAACTAGGAACCAATAGATCAGCATGATAACTTACCAACCGGGACATTATCGAAGATCCGTAACCAGCATCAAAGCTTCCAACCTGTTATAGATAGGAAGTAAAACGAAAGAAAAAGATCAGTCAATAAACATAGAAAAGGTAATTCCAGAATCACACTGATGATTTCACTAATTGGTATTTGGCATTATCTGCATCCTATACACCAAGATACAAAATAGATCAGAAAACTACATACCTTGGGTCCTGTCTGCCCAAATATCGCATTGTCTGCTGCAATTGTTATGTCACACACCATATGCAAGACATGCCCACCACCAACAGCATAACCAGCAACCTTATAGTAAAAATGATGACAAAAAAATCAGTCTATAAGATGAAATAAGGAAAAAGAAAAAGAAAAGGTGAATAACAATGATAGACCATACCATAGCAATAACAGGCTTTGGAAGACGGCGAATTTGCACCTGAAGAAATGATCCCTCTGATTTTCTTAGTATTAACGGTAGAGTGCGAATGTCTTATATTCAGTAGCCAGGATTTCTCTTTCAGGGGAAAAAAAAAAAAAAAAAAATTGTTACCCAAGCATAAAAGTGTCAGAGTTGCGGTCTGACCTGGAGATCAAGAACGTTGAGACGGCCGAAGCTATTGAAGTCAACATATCCATCAGAATCTCTTAACGCCTGGTCACCGCCGCTGCAGAACGCCTCGGTTCCCTGCTCAACCAAAACACATCGCAAATAAGCTTAACTCCGAGGCTCCGACAGCGACCGAACTCACCCAGCTCCATGCCTCAAGTACCTTCCCTGTAAGAATGATGACTCCAATGGAGCTATCATCTCTAGCGTCGTTGAATGCGCGCATAAGCTCCTTCACTGTCAGCCTCCTCTTGGCAGCGTCCAGGGTTGAGAGCAAGCCAATGCTATCCGTATGGCTTTGCAGCTGCCTGCTGAGGAACCAATGCAATTCCGACCGCAGAGGATCTCATCCTTTCCTGCTTGCTGATTTGCTGAACCAGGATGACGAAGTGGTTAGAATTGTTGGATTTATTTAGTAAATTTAATTAAAGGGACATGCATGTGCACGCGGAATCACGTTGAGTGCTGTCATGTGCTTCACCAGGATCACGATAGTGATTTTTTTTTTTTTTTTTTTTTTTTTTTTTTTGAAACTGACGATAGTGAGTAAATCATACTGTAAAATCTAACTTCCTCAGAAATGGTTAAACCCTAACATTATATGTTAAATAAATAAACTTCATATTGCTTTTAAACTCGTTACCGATTTATTTGGAAGTTGCAGATTCCTTCCTCCAAAAAAAAAGGGGAGAAAAATATTTTTTTTTTGGGCCAAGAAGGGCCTATATTGCTCAGTTTCACTGGCCAACACTTCACATATGGACTTCTCATGGGCCCATCCTTCCATCCACGACCTTCTTTTTCTTCCTTTCCGAGACAAAATTCCTCACCGGCGAACGGCGGCGCCGTCGTCTGCCGAAACCCGATGGAGATTCAGCGGCATTCTTACAAGGTAATGTGCTTCCCGTATGCTCGATGCTTGCGATGTGTTCTCAGTAATGTGCCTGGGGCTACATTTTCTTTTGCGCCCCGCCCTACTGCGTCAGTGGTTTGGATACGTTGAGATGCCACGAGCTGATAGGGTTCAGCATCGGAATGGAATTTGAGTTCGCTTCTTTGTGCAGAGGATAGATACGCAGTACATGGAGGTCGTGCCTTGACGGTTCTGGAATCAGTTAACGATTCGTTCATTTTGTTGATGGTGGTCAGTCCTTAGCTTCCTTTCCACTTCTATTTTAGGAGCGTTTGTTTATAAGTCTGTTTTGATGTTTTGATCATTGCCTTTTTGGAGCTAGTATTTCTGTTTAATCTTTAATGTAATCATTTCCTTTTTTATCTGGAATTCATTAATTATATCTGAAGAGGAACCTGAAATTCATGAGAACAAATTCAGTAGGAACAGAATGTTTGTCCATACATATTTGTATTTTTGTCTCACACTCACAGTTCACGGAAAAGAAATAAAAGGAATGATTTTTCTCTTTATCAAAATTGCAGTATGCGCTAGCTAGGCTGTGTGGAAAGTACAACATCAGAATTGTGAAACAAAGCTAGAGAAGAGAAAAAAAACAATTAATTAGTTACAGTGAAACTGAGATTTTGATACCACAATCATGTATGAACCGCTTTTGGTTTACTGATCACCGGTGTAAAAGTAAAGCTTGTTTCACATGACTCGGCATGGACAACAGTACATGAGAGGGAAAAGGAGATAAATTACAAGAGAATTTAGCAGGCTATTATTGTACAAAAATAAGTGATGTGATCAGATAGCAGGTAACTCTACTCTGTGCACTCAAAGTACAATTTATCATGTAGTTGTTACTCTATGCTGATTGAATTTTCCATCCATAGGTTGACATCTATGCTGTCAGGCAAGAGACCACTTCCTGTATCGTTGGCCTCATGCTAGGATTATGGTTCACACACTTGCAAGCGGCTTCAAGCACCTTCAACATTTGCTCTTCATTCCCTACTGCGTCAGTAGTTTGGATACGTTGAGATGCCACGAGCAGATAGGGTTCAGCATAGGACTCGAATTTGAGGTCGCTGCTTTATGCAGAGGATAGATACGCAGTACATGGAGGTCGTGCCTTCACGGTTCTGGAATCAATTAACGATTCTTTCATTTTGTTGATGGGGGTCACTCTTTAGCTTCCTTTCCACTTCTATTCTTGGAGCGTTTGTTTATTAGTCTGTTTTGATGTTCTGATCATTGCCTTTTGGAGCTAGTATTTCTGTTTAATCTTTAATGTAATCATTTCCTTTTTATCTGGAATTCATTAATTATATCTGAAGAGAAACCTGAAATTCATGAGAACAAATTGAATAGGAACATAATGTTTTCCCATACATATTTGTATTTTTGTGATTTGTCTCACACTCACAGTTCATGGAAAAAAATAAAAAGGAATGATTTTCTCTTTATCAAAATTGCAGTATGCGCTAGCTAGGCTGTGTGGAAAGTACAACATTAGAATTAGAATTGTGAAACAAAGCCAGAGAAGAGAAGAAAAAACAATTAATTAGTTACAATGCAACTGATATTTTGATACCACAATCATGTATGAAACTGCTTTTGGTTTACTGATCACTGGTGTAAAAATTAAGCTTGTTTCACATGACTCGGCATGTACAATAGTTCATGAGGGGAAAATGAGATAAATTACAAGAGAATCTAGCATCCTTTTATTGTACAAAAATAAGCGATGTGATCAGATAGCAGGTAACTCTACTCTGTGCACTCAAAGTACAATTTATTATGTAGTTGTTGCTCTATGTTGATTGAATTTTCCATCCATAGGTTGGCATCTATGCTGTCAGGCAAGAGACCACTTCCTGTATTGTTGGCCTCATGCTAGGATTATGGTTCACACACTCGCAAGCGGCTTCAAGCACCTTTAACATTTGCTCTTCATACCCTGTGCCTTGGAGTGCTGGATCCAGAACTTCTATTTGCTTTCCTTGGGATCTCATATCGTGCACCCACTGAACAAGTTCTTTGGAGTTATATGAGATTGGAACAGGCCTCGGCCTGTGAGCAGCTCTAGCAGCACTACCCCAAAACTGTACATATCACCTCTAAGAGTAGCTACCCAACCTTGACAGTACTCGGGGGGATGTAACCAAGAGTACCAACCAGTTCAGTCGTGACATGAGTTTTATTGGGAAGGATCTGTCCGGCTAGCCCGAAGTCTGCTATGTAGGCTTTGAAGTCTTTATCTAGCAGGATGTTCTTTGGATTTGATGTCACAGTGGACAATGTGAGGCTTGCGAGACATTATGGATGTGTGATAGACCCTGGCCTGCTCCTTGTGCGATCTTTAGCCTCACTGGCCAGTCTAGAAATGTGGTGGCATCATCATCCATGTTGTGAAGCCAATCATCCAGCTGCCATTCCCCATGTAGGAATATATGAGGAACCTTGAGTTTCCCTTTATGCAGTAACCCCAGAGTGGCACTAGATGGTCATCTTTGTGCCATGGAGAGCGCCTCAACCTCACGCCTTTGAATTCCCTATCCATCATGCACATTTCACTATTGAGCTTCTTGATTGCAACCTTGGAGCCATCGGGTAGCTCAGCCTTGTACACAAGCCCATAACCTCCACATCCAATTATATTCTCCCGTCAAAGTTATTTGTAGCCTTCACAAGATCGGTGAATAAGAGCTTATTTTGCTCTCCCTTGCATTGTGGAACAATCACCATTGATTGCTCTGAGTTAAAAGCTGGATGGAATTGCTTCGTGGCATCCTTGTTGTTGCTCCTATTTGTGGCCATGAAACTTGTTCTCTTGAACAACAAAAAGGAGGCAAGCTAGCAAGAACATGATGGAAATACCTCCAAAAGATACACCAAATGCAACAACAAATATGGCCTTTTTGTTTTGTTGTTTCTTTGAGACCTGTGGTGTTTCAGTTGAACCACAATGATTTACAATCATGGGCCCACACAATTTTGGGTTACCATCAAAGCTTGAACTTGGAAAAGTGCCAAGCTGGCCTGCAGTTGTAACAATCCCTTCTAGGTCATTATTAGAAACATTGAATTGAGATAGGAAATGCAGGGTTGTTCAGTGCATTTTGGAATTGTACCCGATGAAATCATTACTTGATAAGTCGAGCACCCGCAAGTTTGTGATGTTGCAAATAGACTCTGGTATCTCTCCGGTTAATTGGTTGAAACTCAAATCAAGTGAAAGGAGCCCTTCCAACCGACCAATCTCTTTAGGGATCTCACGGTGAAGTTATTATTGCCTAGTTTCAGCAATTTAGGAAAAGCACTAGATATGCGGTATTGAAGTGATTGAGGTGTATGAAGCTTATAAACAGGTAGCTCAAAGAACTCTGGTGTAGCACTGCCTTTGTTTTTAGCATCGACATCTCCATTAGGGCTGTTGGAATTTTGCCACGTGAAGTGTTGTTTGACAAATCTATATAGAAGAGGGAGTTGAGGTTTCTTATCCGGTCGGTATGGATCCGGACAATTGATTGTTGGATAAAAATAACACCTCAATCTTTTGAGCTTCGACAACCAAGGAGGTATTTTTCGGACAAAGAACAACCAGTTATGGACAAAACACGAAGATTCTCAAAACCATCAATTTGCATGCGGCATGACTTCATGCTTGAAGTTGAGTCCAATTAGCAAGGTGGTCAGGTTCCTGCAACTCTTAAGGATCTGAAATGCACTTGTGATATTTGTAAGGGAGATGTCAACAAGGGATAGGAATGAGAGGGACATCAAATTGCCGATTTTTTTCGACAACCGGCCGTGGAACCTATTGAAGGATAGTCGCGGTGCAATTAGATTTTTTGCATGCGTAGATGCTTTTACGGAATTGTTCCATTGAATTTGTTCCCCATAAGATCTAAGGTTTTTAGATTGGGTAAGTTGGAGAAATTGACCTTGGTGAGTTCTCCAGTAAACTAAAATTTGCTCTTGAGGTCAATAATTTGGAGTTTTGTGCACTGCTTTCGAGTTGATGGGAGTTCCCCGGACATATTGTTGTTGCCCAAAGAAATCTCTTCCAGTCTCATAAGCTCACTTATAGAATCTGGTATACCACCACTGAACCCATTCCCTTCAAGATTAAGGGTTACCAGATTTTTTAGCTTGCTGACATCACCGATTGATCCTTCCAACTGATTATTTGGAAAAGAAAGGTGTTCCAACAGGGCAATATGGAGAAGGTCATCCGGAAGAGTCCCACGAGGTTGTTGTCCCCAGCACTTAGAGATGTCGACTTGGAGCAATTCTTGAGCCCGGAGGGATACTTCCACTGATTTGGTTGTAACCGAGTTCAAGCACAGCAATGGATGGGACACTGACACAGAAGGTAGCTGGTATCTGCCCAGTGAAGCTGTTGTTGCTCACATTTAGCGCAACCAGACTCTTCATCACCTCCCATGTGGTGGATGGAAACTGCCCTGAAAACAAGTTGCTCGAGATGTTCAATACCTTGAGAGGCTGGAGAGGGGTTGAAGATTGCAGCTCTTGCAGGCCTCCATTGAGTTGGTTGAAGCTGACATCAATGCGATGATGGTACTGGACAACATCAATTCCAATGGTAGGACATCGGACAACAAATTATAGGATAGGTTGAGCCTCAGTAGGCCACTTGAGATTGCCAAGGAATGGTGAGATTCCCCCTCAAGATTCCTGGATGCCAAGAAGACATCAGTGACCATCCCATGCGTCTGGACGGGTGATCCCGTCCCAAGTGCAGCAATCTGTGCCATTTTGCCATGACTTGGTGAGCCCACTGTCATGTGAGAGCCCTGTGAGGAAGTGTAGGAGGGAGTTATTCTCCTGCTCGGTGCAAGAACTTGTCGGAGATGCCAAGAAGAGGAGCAGCATGAGTGCAAGGCCAAGGAAACTTATGGGAAATCTATTGCTGTATTTCATGAATGAGAATCGGAGAGTCCACATTTTCTCAAGAAATCAGCATGGAAGCATAAGCATAGGTGTAAGCTGTATCAGAGAGTCTGTAAATTTAAATGAGATTGGATGAAGAAAGAGCACAAGCTACAAACAGGAGCAGCCGCTGTCATCATTATTGATCTATCCGCCTTATCTGACCTTCCTGGTCGTATTCAACAAGAAAAATCTGGTCAAGTACCCGGCTGCTACACAGTGGTGGACCTTGGATGAACAAATAGGAGGGGGCGCTAAACACTAATGAACAGTGCTACTGTTTACTTATTGGAGATTACAGTGAGCAAGGGGGCCATGGCCCACTTTCACCTCAACTAACCTACACTTTGTAAGCTGATTTCCTTGAGCGAAATGGTATGTAATACGAGGACTAGACATCCATGATTGATTGCTTTTTAAAAATGCTAGAGCATGTCTTGATTTACTTTGTTTGGATCACTTCTCTTATCAGTTTCATCATAATAAACATGCCTTGCAGACAAAATCTTGAACGAAGGACACGCCCCTTGGAAGGACGAATCGTACGCTATAATTCAAAGCGTCCATTGTTGGGGGTATGGAAATGGCTGCAGAAGGGCAAGAAGAATTTTCAGATTAATGGATTAATTTATTACGGGCGCTATGGTTCTTGCTGACCCAAGGAATCGTTTACTTTCTTGCTGTCCTTATAATCAAGCCTGCTAGTAGCTAGTTGTGACTGTCGTACTTGTTTGACAATTGCAATTTTCCATTGTGCCGGCACCGGTGGGTTTCTGGTGGACCTGGTGCAAATGTGTCATGGTCAGCTGGTGATTTCAGGCCGGCCTGTGCTTCGGACTCAGTAAAATATACCGGGAAAAAATACGGTGTCATTTTTTTTTTCTTATCTTGCCGGCACCGGTGGGTTTCATGTGGACAGTGAACAATGACCTGGTGCAAATGTGTGTCAGGCTCAGCTGGTGATTTCAGGCCTTGTGTTTCAGACTAGTAAGACCTTGTGTTTCAGACTCAGTAAGAAATCTCAGAAAAATAAAATACCGCATACTTTTTTTTTCTTTTTTTTTAAAAGCTCCTTGTCTTGTGGGCAATGATTTGTGAGTTCAGTGCAAATATGGTGGGCTTATAAAGTTCATTTTCACTCCAAATTTTCATTGGGCTGCTTTGCTAGAATGGTTTGGGCAGTCTGCACAAATCTGTTGGATTTCAACAGCTCTTCTACTAACGCGTGCAGTATCAGGTCGAAAAGGATTTGGCTCCCTTCGTGGCTCCATTTGAAACTAAATATCATTGACATCTGTTGGAGTAGCCCCCAAACTTGCTACCCCTAGGTAGAACTGAATAGAATCAAAGACACCGGATGAAGATAACAAGAGCTGTTCTCTTTGATATTTCATCTTCGGGTTGCCAAGCTAGATGACGAATGTCACTGGCGAATGTCACAGCGACGAATGTGAATGACGAATGTCAGCTGGCGAATCACAGCGGCGGCGAATGTGACTGGCGAATGTCTCGGCGACGAAAGTCAGCGAATGTCACGGCGACGAATGTGACGACGAATGTCTCGGCGATGAATGCGACCGGCGAATGTCTCGGTGACGAATGTGATCGGCGAATGTCTCGGCGACGAATGTCTCGGTGGCGAATGTGACTGGCGAAGTCACAGCCGCGGCGGCGAGGAAGACCCGGCCGAATGTGACAGCGAAAGCGGTGAGGAAGTCTCGGCCGAATGTGGCCGGGCGGCGTCGCAACCCGAACCTGGCCGACAAAAGTCACGCCCGAAAAGACTGACGAATGTCACCACCGAAAACGACAATCGAAATCAAAGTGACGAAATAGGCGGAGATGGGAAGCGAGGCAGTGCGCCTCTCTCTCTTTCTCTCCTCCCCTCTCCCCTTTTATAGGGAAGGTGGGAGGAGCTGCTTTTCTTTATTATCCGAAATATGACCAGTATTTACAAGAATGCCATTATGGGCTACAAAATGGGCCTAATCCTCATATGTTCTTCTCCAAGCTACTTAATTGGGCCTATTACACAACTAGGGGGTTACCAACATGTTGGTATCCCCCAACAGCAGCTATTCGGATATGAACCTTCGTTCACAACCGAATAGCTGATTACAATGAGGTGTGATGGCCCCAATTGTAGCTTGGATGCCGATGCCCACTCTTTGACCGTGCGGGATGGCCGGGGATTGCCTCGTCTCTCGATTGTCTTGAGTTCTTTTTGGCTAGTCTTCGAGGTGTCCTTTTGCTCGCACCTCCCGGTCATCCTTGGCGGCTTGCTTCTCGTGAAAGCGGTTGAGGCATGTGTAGCGCTTGGTGCTGTCAAAAATGGTTGTGGGGGATCACATTGTGCCTTCATTGTTCTCCTCCAGCGGCGTCGGTGATGTTCCTACCATCGAGGCGGATTGTTTTTACAATGCGCATCGCGCCAACCCCCTTTGGTCGGCGTTTGTGATGCTCATCGATGAAGAAATCCAGGATAGCGAGGATGCCTTTTCAGCGTCGAAATATTAATTTAGGTTTCGGGAGCGATGTTAGAGACCGCTTCCCAAAGGATTAGCCAAACTATTCAACCTTCAAACACTATTTTGAGACCTAGAGCGAATACGGCGAGAACTAGCCCCTTGGCACATTTTTATTGTTTCGGCGATGTTGTTCTCTTGTAGATTATCTCCGATTTGTGGACACATAGGGGACGAACACAGGCAAGGTGGGCCCTTCAACAAGCATTCATATTACACGGGTGCCAACTCCGTCATACTTTTTGAGGCGGGGGGAGGGGCGAATATAGGTAAAGGTGAGCTGAAAATGAGCCCCTCGGCGATTCGAGCTATCATTTGGCGCCAACTCCCCCAAACTTTTGAGGCGAGGGGCGAATGTAGGGCAAATATAGGTATATGCGAGCTGAAAACGAGCCCCTCGGCACATTCGTGCTATTGTTTTGCGCCAACTCCTCCAAACTTTTGAGGCGAGGGGCGAATGTTGGGAAAATATAGGTACATGCGAGCTAAAAACGAGCCCCTCGGCACATTCGTGCTATTGTTTTCGCCAACTCCCCAAACTTTTTGAGGCAAGGGGCTTAATATGAGCGAAGCAAGCCACTTTCGGCGACTTTATATTATTTCGGCGCCAACTCCCCAAACCTTTGAGGCGAGGGGCAAATATAGGTAAAGGTGAGCTGAAAATGAGCCCCTCGGCGCATTCGAGCTATCATTTGGTGCCAACTCGGCCTCAAAGTTTGGCGATTATGATCCCTTTCGGTCATGCTCGGATTGCTAAAGTTTGGCCGTCTCGGCCTTATGTTTTTGGCACTGTGGCCACTTTGTTTGCGATCTCTTCAAAGCATATACCTAATCGGACATGATGTTTGCGAATATACTAGGCGTGACTTCATGGCGCCAAGTTTTCGACTTGATTCTTCGCACATAACATATTGTTGGGGAAAAAGTCTTCGCACATAACCGAATCCACATATTTTGGTGGCCGATCCCTAGATCTAGTGCGTTGCACACGATTCCCGGTCTAGTCGTGTAGGGGGCACCACGACCGACCGAAAGAGCAACAACCCTAGGCGTACCTCGGTCAACCACAATGATTTTTAGCGAAGACGATTCGGAAAAACTTTAAGCACTTTGGCTCGAATTTGAAACCGAATGCAACACTTTCGGTTCTACGTATCCATTTATTCTCGATAAAAGTGGCGTGATCGTTTGTTCGGGGAGCCAATATACCCCAACCATTTTTGGTGAGGTTGTCTTGGTGCTCTTTTCGCATGTACTCAACATCCCCGCTGAATTTGGATTCTAGCCTTTTTGCGGCTAAATGATTGCTTGCAACTTTGGCGGATAAATCCACCGAATATAGAGGGATACAAAAGGTCGCCTTATTGAAAGACCTTAGGCCTCACGGAGATTTTTTTTCTCTTGACCTTTCGGCCTTAGTTTATGGGCGAAAAGACATGTTTTGATGAGAGATTAGAAAATCTTCGTTTAGCTCACCGATCTTAGTTTTTGACCAGAAAAATGTGATTTTTATGCGGACGTTTCAGCTTCTTCGCTGGAACCACTTTCGTCGCGCCATTTTTGGCTAGCACTTTTGGGGAAAGCCGAATGCAAAAAGGATATGAAATTACATTCGGCTTGATTAGGAGCCAAACAGGTGTGCGGAAGAGACCCCGAAAAAGGGTGAGCACCAGAGCATGCATGCATTTCGAATAGGGTGACTTTTCGCATGATTTAGGCCATATTGTTTGCTTCGCTCTTTCAAAAGCTTGGAAAGTCAAAGTCTTGTGCCCTTTGGCTTTTGTTTGCTTCGCCCGATTTTTGGTGCCTGAAGTCTTAAGCCTCTCTAGCTTTTATTTTTAGCTTCGCTCTCACCTTTTGGATCGAGAACCTCGCCCGAGAGCGGTGTTTTCGATATTTGTTAATTTGTTTAATAATAGTTTTGGGCAGGAGGAAATAGCACATAGTGAAGGTGGGTAAGGCTGTCAAAACAACATTTGTCAACCTGTAGTCTTCCCGCTACATTAGGAATGATGCAAAGCAACAAGTCTCTTTTCCGTCTTGAAACCATGGGCCAAAAATCAGCTACATTTGATTTAGAAGACCCCAAGGGTAATCCCAAATATGTAAAAGGAAGAGTACCTTTTGAGCAACCAAAAAAGAAGCTGCCAAAACATCAAAGCCTTTCTTCCTCGAAATATTTACAGGAACCATCATGGATTTTGCATAGTTAACCTTGAGCCCTAAAACTGTAGCATAGGAGGATAATATATCTTTCAAGTGGGAGTAGGGACTAGAGACTAATTTTGAGCACTATTTAGTCCCTAAACTACCAAACATGAGGACTAGGGACTAATTTTTAGTCTCATTTAGTCCCTATTTCAATAGACTTGAGAGGGACTAGTGACTAATTTTTAGTTCCATTTAGTCTCTAGTCCCTAGTCTCTGCCCAATGCACTTCCTCGGCACCCAGGGAACATCGCCGCCCAGTGCACTTCCCCGTCACGCTGCCTCTTCTGCCTCGGCACGAGGCACCGGGCTAGAGATTGCAAGCAGCATCACCATCGTCATCCACCTCGGCGCCCTTGGCCGAGAGCCACGCTCTGGCGCACCAGCACCATGGTTTGGCAGCGATGGCGATGGCTAGGGGCTACCGGTGTGCCGAGGCAGACGCGGCCCCGATCCTTGTTGGGCCAGATCCTTTGTCCGGCCTCCTCGACATCGCCGACGCAGCGCCCGTGGGGAGTACCCCCTCGATGTTGGCGGCGACGCGGCGCCTGTGGGGCGCCACTGCGCTCACCATCATCGTTGTCGGCGCAAGCTAATGAGGGAGGTCCGCCTCGTCACCGACATTGCTGCCGCAGACCCGCTGGCGCTTCTGCAGGACGGGAGTGCGGACCTTGTTGTATGGGTCGACCCGATGCTCGATAAGCTCGCGGCTGCCCTCATCGTGCGCCCATCTACCTTTCGGAGGACTAGTCCGGGCTGGTGGATCCCCACTCGCCGCCCCGTGTGGTACAACTTAGCTTTGCAGGTACCGGGGCGTCGCCGACCGATGAGGTCGCCGCGGGTGGGTGCCTACGCCAACACCTTCCCCGCTCCCGCCCGCGACCGGGGCCTCGTCTTCGACCTTCGATGCGGGACGAGCGTGCTGCTCGTTCGTCGCGCCTCGGTGTCCGAAGGCGAGATTGACACCGCCGCAGAGCCGCCCCCTCGCGGCAAAGCAAGAGATTGAGGATCCGGTGTGTGTGCCATTGGCAATGTCGGTGCTCAAGTCGGGGGCGCTTGCGTCGGTCGCAGACTCAGCCTCCACCCACTCATTGTGTCGCGGCGGTCGTATCGCGGTGAAGCCTAGGGTAGCTAATCCGACTTTGCAGGCCCAGACTGTATTGCTACGGAAGTTGGGCATTCAAGTGGAGGCGGGAGAGGCCCCCGCCACCATTGAGGAGACGATCAGGATCCCGAATCCGTGCGGGCGAAAGGACTCGAGAAGTAGTACCTCGTTTGTGTCTGGCATGGGGACGACCTCTCCTTCCGCGGGCCGCCAGTTGATGACCTCCTTCACTGGCAAATGGCCGTGCTCGACCAGTGTCCTGAGTCTCCCGTTGGAGCTCATAGACACCGGCCATGTCCTCTACTCCGCGAAGAGGGTTTTGGTTCAAGAGAGAGAAAGAGAGAAGATCGCAAGAGCTCAAGAGGCGCGGGCGCAAGGAGGAAGACGAGAACAAATGGCTGAGATGCTAGCGTAATGGATCGAAGGGGGCGTTTGGGGGGGGATATAAAGGCGTGACTACGCGCCCCCTCAGCTCCCCAGTCGCCGTTAATGACAGAATATGCCAACCGACCGTTCATATTAGAGTTTTAGCCTTAGTGGGCTTTGATGGGCCGCCACCTCAACATAATGAGTGGTGTGAATCGGGCGTGGCTATAGTATTTACTGACATTTAGCGGATCCCAGTCGTCCCAGTATTCGAGAAAAGATTTTTGTCTTACTCGAGAAGGAACCGGAGACTACCAGCTTTTATAAGCCCGGTGGCACACCTTTCGGGGCTGAGGTACATGCCGCTACCACTGGTAGGGTGACATGCCGCTACCACTGGTAGGGTGACGGTGCCACTCGGGAACCACTCAGTTAGGAAACTGGTATGCTCTCGGGCCTACAGCCGAGTCAGTCGCCTGATAGGTGTGACTCGGATACCTTACGAACAACTTCGGCTAGAGGGCACGTACGATGTGCTGATGACTCGGTTCTTTAATAAAAAGGCGAGGTGCCCTCTAATGCCTTTTGGGGCTCGTTTGGATATGGCAAATACCGCCGGTATCCCTGCGCGTCCGCGGAATGAAAATCGCGCCGTGAGTTCCCTTCCTCGTCGATACCCGATACCCGTTTGGGAGCAGCGGAGCCAAAAAAAACCGCGAGCTAGAAAAAGCCCCGGTACCCGATATGCAGTTCAATGGGGGGAGCGAGAAAAAAACTAGTCGGACTCGTTTATTTCCTTCCCCTTTGTCTGCTTTCGGGGCTCGCTCTCGGTCTCCGTGTCGCCTCGCAAAGGCATGGCGGTGGCTAGGGTTTGGCGCCGCTGCCTCCACGCCTGCGCTAGCCGTTGTCGTCCTTGCCCCTCTTCACGCGCGCAGCCGCCGCCACTCGAGGATCCGTGCACACTTCCTGGATTGCTCGTTGCGCCGTCGCCTCCGGCTGTACCTGCTCCGTCCCTGGCCAGCCACGTCGTGCGTGTTCTCCTAGCCACAGGTCAGGCACCTCATCCTCATCCTCTTGTATGTTTCTTCTTAGATCTGCTGCTCTTCAATCTTGACTTCTTAAAATTAAATCGAATGGATGGATGGATGAACTGGGTTTGTGGTTATTGGGCATGGCTAGCGCTTTTCGATTGAATCGTGTTCTAGGAGTGTACATCAGATCGTGTTTCACGTGTATTAGTATATCTTGCTCAAGGCAGTGTCCCTTTTTAATTTGGGTTGGCTTACAAGTTTGGAGAAAGGAAAGCAAACACGCCAAAATATCTAGTTTTCGGTTCAGAGGTATTTTTAGGTCGATAAATTAATGTGGTTGCCTGTGATCAGAATTGATTAATACCTCTGCCTGTGATTACAAAGAAATAGTTGCGAGCTGCTCTCCAACACATAGACCATAGTTTCCAGCTTTTTTCTGAAGGGAATTAAAATAATGTGTATAATTTTCTTGGACTTTGAAGCTAAGTGTGTTGTCATGCTTGGGAGTGTTGATATGCCAGAAGGAGGTGATGATCATCAAGATGATTTAGAAGACCATGTTGCAAACATGCTAAGAGATCAGATTGGCATGCAAATGTGGGAACACTACAATCAAAGTCGTGCTTAGGAAAGGGCAGTCAAGTCGTAGAGCATGAAGAATGTGCTATTTTGTAGTGTGTTATGTAATAAATGTTGAACATGTCAATGTGCTATTGTATAAGACATCTATGTTTATGACTTCTTATCTATGTGAGTTATGTCATATGTCATAAAGCATTTCAATGAGAAGTTTCCATCCGCTGGATTTTTGAAGTCACAGATTCAAGACAAAGTTTGTCTGTTTGGTTACCTATTAAAGACAATGCCTTTGGGGAGCAAACCCACGTGCATATTCTAACACTGTACCCAAACGAGCCCTTATGGGTCAGACTGTGAGTCCTTCCCAATCACTCTGGTAAGATGAGTCAGTAGCAGCGGGATTGCGAAGGACTCGGGGGCTACTGATGATGACACATAACCCGGGTATCTACTAGATGAGCTTAGGCCACCACTCGGATAGGGGGTAGGCCGGGCCGCCAGGTCAAGGCCAGCTGCAATACGACTCGGAATAACACTGCCGTGTGCCCCAAGGTGTCGGAAGTCCCAGATTATCTAGGCTTTCTATAAACCTGTTGCAATACAATACGAAAGATAGGTGCCGGCTTGGCTCAGGACTCCGATTGTAACCCAGCCTCCCGGACTATATAACTAGGGGCAGGGTACCCTCCTCAAACATCCAATCTCGTCTCAAGCATAAGAAAACAATTGCCACCAAAGCACGACGTAGGGTATTACGCCATTGGCGGCCTAAACATGTCTAAATCGTGTCTCTGTGTCTTGTGCTACCATCTGCGATTCGCCTCGACAAGCCTACATATAAATCTACTCGTGAAATTAGCATGCAAGGGACGGAGGAGAAGGACAGATGCGAACGCCTGACTCGACTCCTCCATGTTAATCTACATCAAGCGTGAACGTCAAGCTGCCGCAGCAGGCACGTGTTGGCAGCGACATCATTAATTAGTCAAGAGCGAGCGCCGCGAGGAGCATTAGGCTTTAAAAAAAGAAGTTGGAGCTGCGTGGACGCCGAACGTATGCACACGAAGATAGAAGGCCACAGCGTTAGCGTCGGCGGACGCATTGGCCATTCAACCGACGAGGCGAACGACGCAGGCGGCATGGCCCCTTTTCCAGCCATGTTATACCAGCTCATGGACCGACAAGGCCATGGACACGCCAACCCCATCTACACCAACACACATGCATGGAGACGTGAAGGCGAAGACCGGCGGCGACCACCAACCCAAAGCAGCTTAATCGGAGGTACTGCGTGAGTCTGACTCTTGGAGGTAATTAACTAGGAGCCGAGGAGGCCCTAGGAACCATGGAGACTACAATCGCCTATGTCAGATTGTCGCCAATAGGCTACCTATGGAGCGCATATGTACCAAGAAAGCTTATTTGTATTTTCATTAAATATGAATAAAGATGTGTTCCCTTCTCTTTTTATTGTGTGTACTTTAGTACACTCGGCACGTCCGCACATTTATTTTTATTTCGCATATAGAGATCCTCCTCCCTAGAGTGATTTTTTTCTGTGGAAACAATACGTAACAATTTACATATCGATGATATTCACATGCACGTAACTAATTTTATGGTCAATGTTAAAAAAAAAATGAATCAGTGAACGATTTATATTTCAGATTGGATGGAGTATGAAACAGTGGTTGAAAATATCTCAAGCACTGATTGAAGCATGTACGACAAAGCTTCCGATTGCTATAATGAGAACAAATAGGTGGCACTCTCGGCTTTCTACGTGGACAAATGACAAAGAGATGATGCACATCATGCCGCATATAAAATGCTTATTGCTTCCGTGGATCGGGAAGGCAGACCTCAGCATCTTCTTTCATCATGAGATAGAACACGCAATGGTGACCCAAAGTAAGTATATTCTCTCTCGATTTCTTCCTTTCATTCCAGGTCCAACCAAATCATGATGTTGTAGGATGATGTGTTACACCATCAGAATAAGAAGATCTTTCTATTTTCTTTTCCTTTTTTTTTTCTCGAGCGAGGTTAGAGCACATACTAGGGCATAATATCAGCTGTCTGTAAGAGTTGCCGTGTAGGATTGGATTTCTAGCGATGCAAAGAGGTCATAATGAGGAGAGAGATTGTTGTCTCTTGACGAAATGACTATCTATAATATAATATAAGAAAAGAGTCGAGATGGTATCTATTATGAGGCAACAACAATAGATTGTGGGTTACACGAGCTGTCATTTGAATTGTCTAAAAATGACATGTACAGTGTATAGACAGCAGCCATTTCGACTGTTGTATATGTATCCTTACAGAATGATAGAAGTAAAACTCTCATGCAACAAATGCTTGACAAGGGCTCTAGAGTTTACGCGATGTGCATGCCTAGACTCAACTCATGAGCTACCCTATTTGGTCTTGCCATGTAAATTAAATACGGTAATTATTATCTTGGGATACATGTCAGAATATGATGTAATTATTACTTGTTCAAAAGAATATCTTCAATTTGGCATTGTCTTTTTCGTTCGAACTAACTTCTGACTGTTAATCACTATCAGTACATACTGACAGGATGTACAGATCTTTCTTGATCGGAAGACATGGACAGTTAAACTTGAATAGATTTGGACGACACATACATTGCATTATTCTTTTTGACGGCTGGGAGAAGCCGTACCATACCGAATAGCCATGAAATATGTTAGGTTCCTAGCACGGTTTTAAAATTCTAATGTCGTTTTGGCTGTCCCTCAATAAATAAACCCAGCTACTCGGTGACAATCTGGAAGCGTTACACATCGACACATGAATGAGACAGCACACCATCCTGATGTTTCCCCTATCGCTTGGGGCCAAATAGGAGCGGGCAAAAAATGGACAGAAATTACTTCTTTAATCTCGAATGCCCACCCTGCCAAATTCCAAGGGATTCCTTCCTCCAGATATATTGCCTTCACATCATTATTCTTGGCCGCAGCTCCTTCAGTTGGCTCTTGGTCGGCTTCTTGCCCGTTACTACTGCTCTTCCTCAGAGAACCTCGAATTCCGCAAGAATTTAACTCGCTGTCATCGACGGAGGCGCAACGACGGCACGGTCGATGCTTCGTCGCCTCGGGTCTTCATGACTCCCGTTTACGTCAAGCCACGCTGCAGTCCGAGACGAGGCGACGTTGCGGGCCAGATCGATCTACTGTTGATCGCGAGTGTGCGCATGGTGCCGCACAGACGCCGCGCTGCACATGGTGCTGCATGCACATGCACGTGTGTCGTTGTAGAAGCTGCATGCAAGGAAGGCCAACAAAGAAGGATGAGCAAGGAGCCAGAGCGTGGTGCCACGACGTCGTCCAACCGCGACCACACGCTGGCTTCGTGACCGGCGGGGCTGGCACTGCAGCGGCTTCGCACTGGCTGCCGCGCCGACTGACACTGACTAGGTGGGCTGCAGCGGCTAATGCTGGCATTACAGCTGTGCTACACCGACTCTAGCTTGTACACCTGCTTCGTAAGATCAAGAGGCTCGGCGAGGAGGCAGCCGCATGGCGCCCCTGTCCCGGCCGCCGCGCACCAGCAACGCATCCACGGCCATCGATGGCCAGTGACCGAACGCACCTTTGGCGAAGCCACCGGCAAGCGCACGGATGAGCACCATCTGTCCGGTGTCCACAAGCCATAGCACCTCTTCGACGGGCAGCTGACCGGCCATGCCGTCATGAGAAGTGCAGTCATATTGAATACTCCTATGATAAAGCGTGCTAGCCATGATCAACAGCGGCAGAAGATTTAATTAACATAATAACTTCTCCAGAATTTGTATTCTACCTAATGTGCAGGATGTATGGAGAGGACTACCATAGACGACACCGGACGACGGCGTTGACCTAGAGCGCACCAGCTAGCTTCAGCTACTACCACCACTACGTGCCAGCCCACGCCGATGTGGCGGATGACGTAGGTGAGTGCAAGTCTTCATCGAGCTACTACAACTTCAACAACCTCTACGTGATCAAGTTCCACGGCGTACCACGACGACGTTGCCGAGAAAGTTAACATTAGTCCAAGCTACATCAACCATGCAAGTGCTACTATCACTACAACAACATGTGCCGTTCGACCGACGAGGCGAACGACGCAGGCGCATGGCCCCTTTTCCAGCCATGTTATACCAGCTCATGGACCGACGAGGCCATGGACACGCCAACCCCATCTACACCAACACACATGCGTGGAGGCGTGAAGCGAAGACCGGCGGCGACCACCACAACAGCTTAATCGGAGGTACTCTCGTGAGCGACTCTTGGGGGTAATTAACTAGGAGCCTTCGAGGCCCTAGGAACCATGGAGACTACAATCGCCTATGTCGGATTGTCGCCAATAGGCTACCTATGGGCGCATATGTACCAAGGAAGCTTATTTGTATTTTCATTAAATGTGAATAAAGATGTGTTCCCTTCTCTTTTATTGTGTGTACTTTAGTACACTGACACGCCCGCACATTTATTTTTATTTCGCATAGAGAGATCCTCCTCCCTAGAGTGATTTTTTTTTCTCTGTGGAAATAAATTGGCACGCCTTGTGGGACTTGTTTCTCCTCCCATCTTTGCTGCGCAACAATGGTCGTTGTCCTCTCATGCTCGTGTCTTCTCCAATATACATGTGGCGGTAACAACGGTGCTATTTTGGATGTCTCACCTGGTTTGAGACTCTCGCACGATAGCCCAAATCTTCTCGGGTAGTTATTATTTGTGCCTAGTCTGTTTTTTTTTTTTTTTTTTTTTTTTTTTTTGTGTTCTACATGCAGGGGACCAAGGTGGATTCTGTGCTTTGGAGGAACCCATCTACACTCCTTGACCGTAGCAAGCGGGAGGGTCCAGGCGTCACTAAAGTCGGCTCCACTTTACGGTGAAGAGTGGCAACATCACAAGTTGACGCAAATCTATACCGACGACATGACGGGTGCAATCGACAGTCCCTAGTTGGGACTCATAGCACCGTGGCCCTGATTAGTCGCTGGGGGCAGCTCCACCAAAGCCGATGCAAGGTGGCTTTGCATCAGCAAAGACGTCCGCATTGTGTCAGCAAGATGCATGCCTTGCGGGACGGTGATTTCGCCGACTCTGATGAGCCAATGACACCCGGCTCCATTGAGGCCTCGCCGGACGGTGACTTCATCAACTTTGGGGCTGATCTAGTGGCACCGAGGTGGAGGACGCCCTACTACACAAAAGCCACAAGTCAGTGGCTCCAGTCGATGATGTTTACAAAACAAGGTGTTGCCTGCTACTGACGGGTGGCGCTAATGAAGGCATCGAGACGACGCCACACAATGGCGACATGACACTGGACCTGTACCTTGGCCTGAAGACGACATCAAGATGGTGTATGCTGGCACGGGAGATGATGTGAGGCTGCCACAGATTCAGGCTGCCATTCGACTCCACTACACGGGAAGCCGAGCGCTGACCTTAGTCGGAGGTCATCAAAAGTATGTGCATGTGCCACAATGCCAACACAAGGCTGCATGTGTGTGCATCAGCCGACTACGACAAACAAGCTAGTTCGTGCATGTGTAAAGGCATTCGTTCATGCCTAGATGAGCTAGTACCACAAGCTAATAAGCTAGTACAAGCCCACGCCAAGAGCCAGAGTAGTCGGAGCTCTGGAGCCCGATAAATAGAGGCTTAGGCTGTCTGCACCGCATACGCCGAAGCCGACCTGAAGGAACAAAGTAGCGAACCGAAGCCCCGCACCGCTGTACTGGAGTACGACCTCGACCAGCATCCGTTCGCTATTCATAGCGCCTGCCCGTTCCTCCTTCAGTATGTCAGCATGGCATGGGGCCCGCGCACTGCGCGCGCAAACCGAGAGAAGAGAGAGCAGAGAGGGAGAGAAAGAAGGGAGCTCGTCGCGCTGCTGCTGGACGCCGCTGGCTCGCCTGCCGCCGCGCTGGTCCGCCGCTGGCTTGCCCGCCGCCGTGCTGGTCCGCCGAGAACCGCCGGCGCCGCGACCGCAAGCCCAAGATCCCAGCCAGGAGCGCCGTCGCGCCGGGCCAGGAGCGCCGCCGCCCTGTCTTCCCGCTCGAACGCCTGCCACTGGTCCTGCCGTGCACCCGCCGAGGAGCGTCCGTCGTGCCCGCTGCCGGCGCGGGACGTCGTTGCCAGGCGCCGCTGCCGGCCACCGCACCCGCCAAGGAAGCTCCGCCGCGCCGCGCCACACCACCGATTCGAGCAGCAACGTCCGCCGTGACAGGGCTCTTCCGGCGCGCCGGGGCGACGAGGACCTCCATGGACTTGTGCTCGAGCCCCGCCGCCGGATCTCCATGGAGGGCTGTTGGAGACGAGGGCGCAGACCGCGCGCCGCCACGGGTCACATGCACCACCGGCCACCATGAGGAGGAGCCGCCGGAGATGGAGAGCTACGGTCACATGCGCCGCCGCAGGTCACATGCACCACCGGCCACAGCGACGGCGGCAGGTGCTCGACTGTGTGTGCGGGGATGGGATGGGAAGGGAAGAAACGCATGGGCCCCACAAGAGATAAAGTATGGGATGGAGTTTCTCACGGCTGCAGCAAAACGGAATAAAAAACATATAGGGCCCACGATTCAGAAGGATACCGTGTACTTCGTAAATTTAAAGGTCCAGCGGTGCGGATAGCCTTATAGCACGTTGATGGGCATGCAGCATCGGCTACAGCCAGGCCGATGGAGATACAAGCTAGCCTGCACCTACCCTCAGCGTCTCAAGGAACAGTGCCATCCATGCCGGCGACGTACGCGACACTCCAGTCCGCCACTCCACTGGTCGGAGGCGCACGAAGGCAGCCGCTACGCATGGCGCTGCGTGAAATTAGCATGCAAGGGACGGAGGAGAAGGACAGATGCGAACGCCTGACTCGACTCCTCCATGTTAATCTACATCAAGCGTCAAGGTCAAGCTGCAGCAGCAGGCACGTGTTGGCAGCGACGTCATTAATTAGTCAAGAGCGAGCGCCGCGAGGAGCATTAGGTTTTAACAAAAGAAGTCGGAGCTGCGTGGACGCCGAACGTTAGCGTCGGCGGACGCATTGGCCGTTCGACCGACGAGGCGAACGACGCAGGCGGCGTGGCCCCTTTTCCAGCCATGTTATACCAGCTCATGGACCGACGAGGCCATGGACACGCCAACCCCATCTACACCAACACACATGCGTGGAGGCGTGAAGTTTAAGACCGGCGGCGACCACCACAAAGAACTTAATCGGAGGTACTCGTGAGCGACTCTTGGGGGTAATTAACTAAGAGCCTTCCGAGGCCCACAGGAACCATGGAGACTACAATCGCCTATGTCGGATTGTCGTCAATAGGCTACCTATGGAGCGCATATGTACCAAGGAAGTTTATTTGTATTTTCATTAAATATGAATAAAGATGCGTTCCCTTGTCTTTTTTTATTGTGTGTACTTTAGTACACGTCCGCATTTATTTTTATTTCGTATAGAGAGATCCTCCTCCCAAGGGTGATTTTTTTTTCTGTGGAAACAATATGTAACAATTTACATATCGATGATATTCACATGTAACTAATTTTATGGTCAATGTTAAAAAAAATGAATCAGTGAACGATTTATATTTCAGATTGGATGGAGTATGAAACAGTGGTTGAAAATATCTCAAGCACTGATTGAAGCATGTACGACAAAGCTTCCGATTGCTATAATGAGAACAAATAGGTGGCACTCTCGGCTTTCTACGTGGACAAAATGACAAAGAGATGATGCACATCATGCCGCATATAAAATGCTTATTGCTTCCGTGGATTGGAAGGCAGACCTCAGCATCTTCTTTCATCATGAGACAGAACACGCAATGGTGACCCAAAGTAAGTATATTCTCTCTCGATTTCTTCCTTTCATTCCAGGTCCAACCAAATCATGATGTTGTAGGATGATGTGTTACACCATCAGAATAAGAAGATCTTTCTATTTTCTTTTCCTTTTTTTTTCTCGAGCGAGGTTAGAGCACATACTAGGGCATAATATCAGCTGTCTGTAAGAGTTGCCGTGTAGGATTGGATTTCTAGCGATGCAAAGAGGTTATAATGAGGAGAGAGATTGTTGTCTCTTGATGAAATGACTATCTATAATATAAGAAAAGAGTCGAGATGGTATCTATTACTCCCTCTCGTCCCTTTTTAGATGTCACTATGGGGTGCGTGCGGTCAAATTTTCTCAACTTTTTGACTAGGTTTGCAGAAAATACGTGCAATATTATATCTTCAAATAAATTTATTAGAAAACTAGACTTCAAGATCTTTTCGATGATACTAATTACTTAACATAAATATTTATATATTTTAATATATAATTGCCGGTAGTTTGAAAAGGTTGACTTCTCGAAGCGAGAATGACATCTATTTAGGGACGGAGGGAGTATGAGGCAACAACAATAGATTGTGGGTTACACGAGCTGTCATTTGAATTAATTGTCTAAAAATGACATGTACAGTGTATAGACAGCAGCCATTTTCAACTGTTGTATGTATCCTTACAGAATGATAGAAGTAAAACTCTCATGCAACAAATGCTTGACAAGGGCTCTAGAGTTTACGCGATGTGCATGCCTAGACTCAACTCATGAGCTACCCTATTTTGGTCTTGCCATGTAATTTAAATACGGTAATTATTATCTTGGGATGCATGTCAAAATATGATGTAATTATTACTTGTTCAAAATAATATCTTCAATTTGGCATTGTCTTTTTCGTTCGAACTAACTTCTGACTGTTAATCACTATCAGTACGTACATACTGACAGGATGTACCGATCTTTCTTGATCGGAAGACATGGACAGTTAAACTTGAATAGATTTGGACGACACATACATTGCATTATTCTTTTTTGACGGCTGGGAGAAGCAGTACCATACCGAATAGCCATGAAATATGTTAGGTTCCTAGCACGGTTTTAAAATTCTAATGTCGTTTTGGCTGTCCCTCAATAAATAAACCCAGCCACTCGGTGACAATCTGGAAGCGTTACACATCGACACATGAATGAGACAGCACACCATCCTGATCTTTCCCCTATCGCTTGGGGCCAAATAGGAGAGGGAAAAAATGGACAGAAATTACTTCTTTAATCTCGAATGCCCACCCTGCCAAATTCCAAGGGATTCCTTCCTCCAGATATGTTGCCTTCACATCATTATTCTTGGCCGCAGCTCCTTCAGTTGGCTCTTGGTCGGCTTCTTGCCCGTTAGGGCGTCCCCAATGGTGTCCAGCTCAGCTAGCTAGGAGGAGCACACACGAAATGCTATTGGTCAGAACCAGGAGGGAGCAGCGCGCTAGCGCTTGAGTCCTAGATAGTCTCGCACGTTTTCCCACGAAACCTCTCCCACAGCAATCACAGCTCTACATTCTCTCTCTCTTTTTTTATTGTTTCTGCCGGTCATCTCGCTAGCGATTTCTCTGTCACTGTTGTGGACGCCCTTACTACTGCTCTTTCTCAGAGAACCTCGAATTCCGCAAGAATTTAACTCGCTGTCATCGACGGAGGCGCAACGACGGCACGGTCGATGCTTCGTCGCCTCGGGTCTTCATGACTCCCGTTTACGTCAAGCCACGCTGCAGTCCGAGACGAGGCGACGTTGCGGGCCAGATCGATCTACTGTTGATCGCGAGTGTGCGCATGGTGCCGCACAGACGCCGCGCTGCACATGGTGCTGCATGCACATGCACGTGTGTCGTTGTAGAAGCTGCATGCAAGGAAGGCCAACAAAGAAGGATGAGCAAGGAGCCAGAGCGTGGTGCCACGACGTCGTCCAACCGCGACCACACGCTGGCTTCGTGACCGGCGGGGCTGGCACTGCAGCGGCTTCGCACTGGCTGCCGCGCCGACTGACACTGACTAGGTGGGCTGCAGCGGCTAATGCTGGCATTACAGCTGTGCTACACCGACTCTAGCTTGTACACCTGCTTCGTAAGATCAAGAGGCTCGGCGAGGAGGCAGCCGCATGGCGCCCCTGTCCCGGCCGCCGCGCACCAGCAACGCATCCACGGCCATCGATGGCCAGTGACCGAACGCACCTTTGGCGAAGCCACCGGCAAGCGCACGGATGAGCACCATCTGTCCGGTGTCCACAAGCCATAGCACCTCTTCGACGGGCAGCTGACCGGCCATGCCGCCATGAGAAGTGCAGTCATATTGAATACTCCTATGATGAGACTCTCCCTTTCTCTCGAAGGCTCTCCCCATCTACAGTTAATAGGAGAGGAGAAAGGCGATTTCGTCGCCGCCGGCGGAGACGGTGGTCTCCTCCGCCTCCGATGGCCTCCGGGCTTTCGCGAGGTGGGGGAGACCGCGGCTCTCTCGCCGGCGGGGGGTTGGCTGTAGGGTAGGTCATAGGGTCTCTAGGTTTCCAGGCGATGCCGGCGAGGCGGCGGCGGCGGCGGAGCTGTGTCGGAATAAGTCCTCCTGGACTCTTCCTCGCCCCTTCGGCGCTCTTCTCCGGCGACGATGGCGAGTTCATGGAGGTGGTGCTCCCTATGTGGAGCCCTTGTGCAGGAGTTCGTCGGCGGCGCTTCTCGTCTTGGTGAGAAGGGGTCGTCGGCTTTGTGTTCTTTGGGTGTGCACGATGCTATGGGGAAGGTGGAAGCTAGGTGGATGGGTCAAGCTCGTTTTCCGCAGCGGCGTTCGGTGGTCGTCGTCGGCGAAGTTTGTACCCATGGTCGGCGGAGCTCGGTAGCGTCCCCCTGCTTTGCTTCTCTTCGGGGAGGTCGCCGATTTTCTTTCAACGATACAGATCTTTGCTTGGTGGATCCGGCGGTTGGCTGATGCGGCCGAAAATGCTTCGCTTCCTCGGAGAGGTTGGCGGCGGGATCTCCGGCGTGCGGCGTCGGCGAAAACCGATCGTCGGGTTGTCTGGAGAAGAACACGGAGGAAAAGCAAGTTTGCAATTTGGTCCTGCGGGTACTTGGTTGTAATTTTCTTTTCTTCCCGGTGTGTTATGTAACTGGGGACTGTACTGTTGCTGCTTTTTAATGAATTCCCCCTTCGCAAAAAAAAAAAATATTGAATACTCCTATGATAAAGCGTGCTAGCCATGATCAACAGCGGCAGAAGATTTAATTAACATAATAACTTCTCCAGAATTTGTATTCTACCTAATGTGCAGGATGTATGGAGAGGACTACCATAGACGACACCGGACGACGGCGTTGACCTAGAGCGCACCAGCTAGCTTCAGCTACTACCACCACTACGTGCCAGCCCACGCCGATGTGGCGGATGACGTAGGTGAGTGCAAGTCTTCATCGAGCTACTACAACTTCAACAACCTCTACGTGATCAAGTTTCACGGCGCGTACGGCGACAACGTTGCGAGGAAGTCAATATTAGTCCAAGCTACATCAACCATGCAAGTGCTACTATCACTACAACAACATGTGCCGTTCGACCGATGAGGCGAACGGCGCGAGCGCATGGCCCCTTTTCCAGCCATGTTATACCAGCTCATGGACCGACGAGGCCATGGACACGCCAACCCCATCTACACCAACACACATGCATGGAGACGTGAAGCGAAGACCGGCGACGACCACCACAACAGCTTAATCGGAGGTACTCTGTGAGACTGACTCTTAGGGGTAATTAACTAGGAGCCTTCCAAGGCCCTAGGAACCATAGAGACTACAATCGCCTATGTCAGATTGTCGCCAATAGGCTACCTATGGAGCGCATATGTACCAAGGAAGCTTATTTGTATTTTCATTAAATATGAATAAAGATGTGTTCCCTTGTCTTTTATTGTGTGTACTTTAGTACACTGGCACGCCCGCACATTTATTTTTATTTCGCATAGAGAGATCCTCCTCCCTAGAGTGATTTTTTTTTCTGTGGAAACAATATGTAACAATTTACATATCGATGATATTCACATGTAACTAATTTTATGGTCAATGTTAAAAAAAATGAATCAGTGAACGATTTATATTTCAGATTGGATGGAGTATGAAACAGTGGTTGAAAATATCTCAAGCACTGATTCGACAAAAGCTTCCGATTGCTATAATGAGAACAAATAGGTGGCACTCTCGGCTTTCTACGTGGACAAATGACAAAGAGATGATGCACATCATGCCGCATATAAAATGCTTATTGCTTCCGTGGATTGGGAAGGCAGACCTCAGCATCTTCTTTCATGATGAAAAGGTACACACTTTTGCTTTTGGAACCATCCCCAAATTTTGCATAATTTTGAAGCTATAGAAAAGGGGCAAAAGAGGGTTACTAAATTAGGGTTTTTGAAATACATTTTCAAATTTGATTTTTTTGAAGAAACTTTAACTCCACATTATATAACTATAAAATCTATCATTCAAAAGCATAATTGTGATCAAAAACATATATTCAACTTAAAGTCACACTAAACCCTAGAGCACAAACAATCTCTATTTGTTTAAACTAATTTTATTTAATGCAATTCAAAGTTGTCTAACATGCATGCTTTGCAATGCAGATGATGACATGGCCATTTTAATTGTGCTTAACACCGAGGGGTGTTACAGACTCCTTCCCCTTAAAGAAATCTCGCCCGAGATTTAAAGCCTTGGGGTTAAGTAACGGCAAAGGAAATGTGTCAAGCAAACACATCTCAAACTAGTTCATAAAAAAGGTAAGGGGGCTTATATTTTACATGGCTTAAAGAGATAAGTTACAACTTATAGAGGAGATTGTAACCTAGATAGAAGCATAGAATTCAGGGAAATGCTCTTGTAGATACTCCTCGAGATTCCCACGTAGCCTCTTCCTCGGAATGTTGATTCGAATCTTGTACCACTTAATTGTTCGGCCGGGTGACACGGTCTTTTTCGATCCGTAACTCGAACAGGATATTTTGAATAAGTCGATCGGGTTCAAGTTCAAGTTCTTCAACATCAATAACCTGTTCGTGCACTCGCAAACATTTCTTTAAACTGGGACACATGAAACACATTGTGTACAAGTGAGAGTTGGTCGAGGTAACCTCGGACGATATGCTACCTTTCCACACCTTTCCAAGATCCGAAATGGTCCAATATAGCGAGGTGCTAATTTGCCTCGACTCCAAAACAGTGACTCCTTTCATAGGTGATAGTTTGAGATAAACATATTCCCCCACTTCAAATGTTTCTTGGTCGGCGCCTTTTATCAAAGCATAACTCTTTTGTCGAGACCGGGCCACTTTTAGATTTGCTTGTATGAATCGAACCTTTTCTTCTCGCTTCTTTTACTAAATCTACTCCAAAGAACTCTCGTTCTCCGTGTTTAGACCAATTTAGTGGTGTTCTCGCATCTACGACCATACAAAGGTGCTTCAAATGGTGCCATTTTAATGCTCTCTTGATAATCGCTATTATAAGAAAATTCCGAGAGGTAAACATTCATCCCATTTATCCGGATAGGTGAGAACACAAGCCCGTAACATGTCTTCTAAAATCTGATTAACTCTTTCGTACTGTCCCGTAGTCTCGGATGATATCCCGAACTACGGTTGAGCTTAGTACCTATTGATTGATGCAATACTTAACTTGGACATAAACACATCACCTCTATCTCGAGACTATGATCTTTGGTGCACCATGAAGACGAAAATCCGATTCACATATATCTTGGCATAGTCTACGAGGCGTATAATGAGTCTTAACTGGCAAGAAATGTGCTATCTTAGTAAGTCGATTCACAATGACCCAGATTGAATCAAAGCCTTTTGAGGTCTTAGGTAAACCAAAAATAAAGTCCATGGTGATTTCTTCCCATTTCCATGACGGAACGGGCAATGGATTTAACTGTCCTGCAGATCTCATATGTACGGCCTTTACTCGCCGACATGTATCACACTTCACCACATAACAAGCAATTTTTATTTTCATCTTGTTCCACCAGAATCTCTGTTTCAAGTCCTGGTACATCTTAGTGCTTCCTCGATGAATGGAGTATCTTGTCAAGTGTGCTTCATCAAGGATCTGCTGACGTAACTTAGGAACTTTTGGTACTACCAGACGATTCTTGAACCATAATACACCTGCTTCATCAATTAAGAAACAAGATGGCTTCCCACTTTTAACTTTCTCTTTGATATGGGCTACACCCTTGCTTTCTTTCTGAGCAGTGATGATCTGATCTCTGAGAGTGGATTCAACAGTGATATTGACTAGAACTCCTTGTTCAATAATCTCCAGGTTCAATTTCTCCATCTCTTGACATAAAGTTTTATCCCTTAAACTAAGCGCAAGGCAATTGCATTGGGATTTCTGACTTAGTGCATCGGCAACAACATTTGCTTTACCAGGATGATAATGCACTTCTAGATCATAATCTTTGATCAATTCTAACCACCTTCTTTGTCGCATATTCAATTTAGACTGTGTGAAGATATACTTCAAACTCTTGTGATCTGTATAGATATGACATGTGTTACCCAACAGATAATGACGCCAGATTTCCAATGCATGAACAACTGTTGCTAACTCCAAATCATGAGTTGGATAGTGTTCTTCATGACGCTTAAATTGTCTGGAGGCATAAGCAATAACTCTGCCTTCTTGCATCAATACACACCCAATACCAATACCAGAGGCATCACAATAAACATCAAAGGGCTTCTCAATATCTGGCTGAGCTAAGACTGGTGCAGTAGTTAGCGACTTTTTCAAAGTTTGGAAGGCCTTTTCACACTCAGATGACCAAACAAACTTGGTTTGATTCTTTAACAACTCAGTGATAGGCTTAGCTGTCTTGGAGAAGTCTGGAATGAATCGACGGTAATAACCCTCCATTCCTAGGAAACTGCGAACTTGATGAACAGTGGTAGGTGGCTTCCAATTGAGAATATCCTTAACTTTGCTTGGATCAACTGCAACTCCCTCAATTGATAACACATGACCCAAGAATTGGACTTCTTCCAACCAAAAGGCACATTTACTGAACTTGGCATACAACTGATGATCCCTCAGACGGGTCAGAACTATTCTAAGGTGCTCAGCATGCTCTTCTTTGGTTTTGGAATAGATCAATAAATCATCAATAAAAACTACCACAAACTTGTCAAGTTCAGGCATGAATACTGAGTTCATCACGTACATGAAATGAGTTGGGGCATTGGTTAATCCAAAAGACATAAACTGTGTATTCATATAAACCATATCCGGTGGTGAAAGCAGTCTTTGGAATATCTTTAGGATTGATCTTTATCTGGTGATAACCTGACCTTAAGTCAATTTTTGAAAAGACTTTAGCTCCAGCCAATTGATCAAAGAGCAGATCAATGCGAGGCAAGGGATACTTATTCTTAATTGTCACCTTGTTCAATGGACGGTAATCAATACACATCCTCGGGGTCTTATCCTTCTTTTTCACAAATATTGCAGGACATCCCCAAGGTGACGAACTGGGTCGGATAAAACCCTTATCCAGCAATTCTTGCAACTGGGTTTTCAGCTCTGCTAATTCTTTAGGTGGCATTCTATATGCTCTTCTAGATATCGGGGCTGTTCCCGCTCGATCTATACTGAATTGAACCTCTCAATGCGGTGGCGGACTCGGTAAATCTTCGAAAAAAAACATATGGGAATTCATAGACCACCGGAATATCTTTTATTTCTTTAACGAAGTTGCATCACTCTCTCAACTGCCCTCTTAGGAATGGGAAGTTGGATAAGAAGCCGAGAATTGCTATCGGGTATATTTACCGTTATTGTTCTATTCGTAACATCGATGATTGACCCCATGCCGATACATCCAATTCATACCTAGGCTCACATCTATATCTTGATCCTTTAAAATTACCATGTTGGCGGGAAAATCATGCCCACCTAACTTTACAGGCACTTGATATACCATTTCTTTAGTAGATAGACGTCCCCCAGGCGACTGTATAAAGAAATCTTCTTTTGTTTCCCCAATTGGTATTTCATGCTTTACCACAAATGTTCTATTGATGAATGTATGCGATGCACCAGAATCAAATAACATAATTGTAGGGTGATTGGCAAATGAGGAAACATACCCATCATGACGGGCTCTCCTGTTGGTATTTACGCCGCCCGAGTATAAAAGACACGCCCTGTCTTCTTTTCCACTTCTCCCTTTTGAGCATTCTGATTATTATTCTTATTTTGCTGCTGCTGGCTTCCAGAAGCTCCCTGATAGTTAGGATTGTACTGCCTGGGGTTGGGACAATCCTTAGCAAAATGACCAGGCTTCCCACAATTGTAACATGGGTAGTTGTGATTTGGTGGGGTTGGGTTACGAGTGCCAGGGGCATTCGGCTGTCGTGGATAAGAAAGAGCTGCAGCAGGTCGGACATATGACCGCTGCCTTGTTTGGAACTGTGGTGGACGAAAAGGAGGACGACAATGATTAACAGGGTGATAAACTATTCTCTGGTGCTTTGTGTTGCCACCAGAGGGTCCTGATGACACAGTCTTCTTTTTATTCTTAGCCTCCTTATACTGACGATACTTTTCTTCAGCATGAAGCGCCATATCAACTACTTCATAATAAGTATCTGTGGTACGGATGGTCATCATTGTTTGGAGTTTAGCATTAAGACCACGTAGAAACCATTTCTTCTTCTTAGGATCGGTATCCACGTGTTCGGTGCATACTGGGAGAGATGGTTGAACTTGCCAACATATTGCATCACAGGCGGACCGATCTTCTTGTTTGTAACAAGAAATTCCTCCAAACTTCTTAGCCATCACACCTTCGGGAATATAGTGAGCTCGAAAGGCCTCACAGAACTCAGCCCAAGTCACACGGTGACCAGCTGGCTGCATAGCAAGAAAAGTTGCCCACCAAGCTCCTATGGCACCTCTAAGCTGTTGGGCTGCAAAGTGTGGCTTCTGGTAGATAGTACACTCCATAAGTTCAAACTTTTGCTCCATGGTACGGAGAGCATCTGGCGCTTCCAGGCTCATTCGCCCTACTAAACACTGGAGGGTGGGTGTCCGTGAAATCAAGATATGTGGTCCCCTATCTGTGATTCTGGCGACCACCGTTACCATGCGGTGCATTCTGATTATTTCGTGCCATTTCTCTCATAAGACGAAAGTATTCTCTGTGGTGGCATTAACTAGGGCTGCGATGGCATCCGCCGAGATTAGTAGGGACCGGTGGTGGGTCTGGTACACCACCACCCTGAGAGGTACTGGCATGAGACTGAGGCATCTGTTAAAACAAACCAAACTTTACCTACAAACATTTATTAAACTTTGAAAAGAAGTACAACTGGTTCACACACAAGCACTCGAGTTCACTTATTTATTATACAAGTCCATACCCCAAATAGGACCTCCCAGTTTTTCTAATATTACAACACTATTATACATCTCAAACCTTCGACCCCACAATCCTCCTGGTCAGAGTCCCCCTCATCAGCATTATCTTCTTCTTCATCACTTCCTAGGGGTATTATTTCTTTGGGCTCCTCTTCTTCCTCATTTTCATTCTCATTCTCCTCTTCATTTTCCACTTCAGAATCATCGACTATAACACCCATATTATCTTCACCAGCTTCTGGCTCACGATTCAGGTTCTGGAGTTCATTAAGATGATGAAGTTCTTCATGCAGATTCTCATTGTAAGCTTCCACATGTTGCACATAAACCTCCAACTCATGGACGCGATGTATTGCTTCCTCCAAGTCTTGTCTTTCTAAATTTCTTTCTTGTACTACCTGAAACAAAACTCGCTGAGAATCTTCATAGTCCGTAGTGCGACGTTCTAACTCCCCTTGCAGATCACCAATCTGAATGGTATCCATCTCTCTACCTCTTGTGGCTTCTGCAAACTCCCTAGTAAGCCTTTCTATCTGCTGGCACCATCATCTCTTGGCGCGAGCTGGTGTCGCGGAACTCCCTTTGGTCCAGTCTTCTTTCTCTCGATCTCGATTTTTAGTACGTGCCATCCTATAGAAGATAAGACTAGATTAAAAGGATGGATTAGGGAGATCGTAGGTTAGCAAGAATAGGATTGACATACTTAACCCAAAACCACATTAAAGGGGAAGACAATTAACAAGTTGATTAAATATGATGCATGAATCGAACTTACGAAACTATGCGTAGAAAAACTTTGATCTACCCAAATGTAAGCTTTTTATAACATAGGGCAATATATCATGCTACTCCACTACAAACTTTTGAATAATGAGATAAAGGGTTTGTAAACATAAGTTAAGATAAGTCGTAAGCAATTTAGACCAAATTAAAAGTTAAAATAATTTGACTCAAATCGTTTTGAAATTTTGTAAAGTAATGCTATAGTAACTCTGTTAATGACCGCTCACGGTACCAATCGTATCAGTACCTTCTAAATTATAGGGCCCACATGTACTTATCATTATCTCTAAGACTTCGATCACTATGCACGTGTACCCAATAATTTAAAAGCACTATTAATCTTCCGAATAGGATCTCATTAACAAGTCATTGCAAAGTATTACAATAGTTTATTTAATATACATCGAGTAAAGTGCGGAAGAATTACATAACCATAATTTTACAACTCATTTATTCAAACTAAACAAACTTAAGTAGCATTATTACAAACCATTGTTATACTTGGAGTAGCATTAATAATATACATAAACCTTAAACCCCGCCTAAGGGTCACAACCACTACTCGTCATCCTCCATGGAACACCGTCATGCAACAAGGGTCCAAAGCACACCTGCTCATGACTCTCTCCCGCAACAAGGGTCAAAGAACCCAGAGTACGGGAGTACTCAACAAGACTTAACCGACAAGGAAAGAGGAGAAAACTTCGGGAATCTTTGGTTTTAGGGATTCAAGGTAAGGCTTTAGCAAGAATCAAGGACTCTTTTGCGGAAAAAGCTTACTAATAGTGAATCCTTACTTTCAATATTTGAAGTCATATTAGTAGTTCATAGAATCTAAGTGATCCTACACTAGAGCAACCACTTCTTAATCATTCCAACTTCCTTTCATCAGTTCCATCATTCCATCAGTTACTACGATGTGAGGGTAGAAGAACGGGTCTCCATAACCGAGGAGCAACGACGATTGGAATCGATTAAAACCCAGCTAGGGATTCCTTACCACACGACATATGTAGAACTTAAACTTGCATATGTCAACCCTCACTCAGTTCGTCCAAAACGGGAATGAGGCCTACGCCACCCGAGAGCACAGTACCCCACCGCTGCACCAAACTTCAAGTAGAGTGGGTACACGCTACTCCCGCCATCTCTCCACTCCCAGTGCGCGGTTGCCATTCCCGATTTGGCACACCCCCGAGATCAGGCTTACTGGAGTATGTGGCCAGTACTACAAAGTCCCGAACTTAACAATCCTCTCAACGGACGGTCCTTAACCGATCAACACGGGACAAGCACACCTAGGCAATCCCGCCGGCTTTTCAACCTAAGTCCCGTCTCGATCTCAAATTCATCACTACTTCTCATTATCCAACCAATTATGCCATAATTCTCATATAAAACATTTTTATGAAAAAGCTTAACTAATTAAGCGAGGGGCTAAGCATAACTTGGCATTTTTAAATAAAACAAAGTTAACAAGGATGATAGTGAGATAATCAAGAATGATAATGCAGCAATTAGGTTATCACTCAACTCCTAATTACTTAATGCAACATATCATAAACATAAGTGTAACAACTTTGTAAATCACAAGGAAGGGTTTAATGTATCCCGGGCTTGCCTTCGTTGACGATATATTCCGGCTCTTGAAATACCACGGATATCGAACCCGGCCTCCATTGACGGATTCACCACTTGAAAAAGTTGATCAACAATCACGTTCTCACTTTAGTTCACTACACGAGATAATTCATGCTTCAACATGATGCCATATATATATTAAACATGATGCGTGTAGGTGCATGAAATGATAAACACTTGAGTACACAACTTTCCTTCACGGTAAAGTTGCAAGCCAACAAAACCAACTCGTTGAACTACTCAAGTTACTAGAGGAGTTCTCAAGGACCATTTGATGTGGTATGTTCCAAGATTCACAAACAATCCCAAATCACCCAAAACCTAAGTTAGATTACTAGTTTTTACTAATTAATTAATAAAGCATAAAATAACAAATAAATTAAATATCTTCAAAAGAGCTCAACATTTTTGAACAGATAGATAATGCCATAAAAACAAGTGGCAAAAATAATTTTCATGACAAAAGGACATATAATTTATTTTTTTAAAATTCATGGAAGTTCATTTTTCAATTAAAAGAGCTAATTTTTACTTATGCAAAAAGTACTCAAAATTCAAGTTTCAATTTTTAATAAAAACTAGACATCATGAAAAGGCTACACAAAACTTTCATAATTTTTGGAGCTATAATTATTTTTCTAGAAATTATACAAGAATCAAGACTATTCATCCATTTCAAAAAAGGAAAAACGCCTCGTCTCTCTCGGCTCTCACCGACAAGGGGGTCAAGCGTCGAGCACAGTGCGCCCACGCCGACTCGACGCCCGCCGGCCGTGGATCCGGCGATTTCGCCCGGCGGTGAGGTTCCCGCGGGCGCGGCTTGCACCACTACGCTCCCTCTCGCTACGAACACGCCGGTACCCCTATCTCGACGCCACATGCCCGGCGGTCACCTCACCGGCGGCCATGGCGGCCCGGCCGGCGCGGGCGGCTGAAACCGCCCTACGGGGGCTCCGGCGACGACGCCGAGCACAAGAAGAACCGGCACCGCACACGTGACCAAAACCGCCGACTAATCGAAACTAAACCGCCCTACCCGAAAGCATGGTATCGGCGCGGCGGGCGGCGCGACATGGCCGAACTCGCCGGGCGACCGGCGTTCGGCGAAAGATGATGCGATATTGATGAAAGAAAAGACATGAACGAGTCGGGAATCGACCGCGGAAATGAACGAGTCGATCATGAGCAAGACGTCAAGGTTGCTTAAAACGCAAGACAAAACCGCACAAGCTCACCAGACGAACTACGACGCCGAGGCGGCTCGCTGGGCGGCGCTCGCGCCCGCGGAGAAGAACACGCAGCAACGCGCGTTTCCGATGGAATTGGACGGGGCAAACGGGTTCGAGGTGCGCGAGGCGTTGCGAAACTAGTGGTGTGGTCAATTTAAATGGATGGAGCTCGGCGGACGACAGCGCTGGCGGAGCGAGACGACGGCGATGGCGGCGGGAAGAAGAAGAAAAGAAGAAAGAAGACGGCGCCCGGCCGGCTTTAAAGAAGAAGGAGAGGACGAGGAGGTGGTCGGGGCCTTCACGAACTCGCCCCAGTGTCGATGACGCCGCTAAGCCGGCCGGAAGCGTCGAGGCGTCCACGGCGACGCCGGCCGGCGGTGAGGGAGAAGAGACAAGAAACCCGAAAAACACTGTAGCGGTCAAACCCTAAACTGAATTTTGCAAATTACTTTGAAATTTTGAATAAAAGTTGAAAATCTGTAAAAAGCAAAGTTGCTCCATTTTTCAAGATCTACAATTTTCCTTTTTTGAACCATTTTCAAATTCGGCCTCCATTTTGAAATTTGAATTTGGGGCAACGTTGGGGTTTGTGCGGGATTCAAAATTACTTTTAAAATTGTATAGAAACTTGAAAAATTCTAAAAACCAAAATTGTACATCTTAAAAGATACACACTTTTGCTTTTGGAACCATCCCCAAATTTTGCATAATTTTGAAGCTATAGAAAAGGGGCAAAAGAGGGTTACTAAATTAGGGTTTTCGAAATACATTTTCAAATTTGATTTTTTTTTTAAGAAACTTTAACTCCACATTATATAACTATAAAATCTATCATTCAAAAGCATAATTATGATCAAAAACATATATTCAACTTAAAGTCACACTAAACCCTAGAGCACAAACAATCTCTATTTATTTAAACTAATTTTATTTAATGCAATTCAAAGTTGTCTAACATGCATGCTTTGCAATGCAGATGATGACATGGCCATTTTTAATTGTGCTTAACACCGGGGGTGTTACAACGACGACGTTGCCGAGGAAGTCAACATTAGTCCAAGCTACATCAACCATGCAAGTGCTACTACCACTACAACAACATGTGCCGTTCGACCGACGAGGCGAATGACGCGGCGGCATGGCCCCTTTTCCAGCCATGTTACCAGCTCATGGACCGACAAGGCCATGGACACGCCAACCCCATCTACACCAACACACATGCATGGAGACGTGAAGCGACCAACGACGACCACCACAACAGCTTAATCGGAGGTACTTTGTGAGTCTGACTCATGGGGGTAATTAACTAGGAGCCTTCCGAGGCCCTAGCAACCATGGAGACTACAATCGCCTATGTCGATTGTCGCCAATAGGCTACCTATGGAGCGCATATGTACCAGGGAAGCTTATTTGTATTTTCATTAAATATGAATAAAGATGTGTTCCCTTCTCTTTTATTGTGTGTACTTTAGTACACTGGCATGCCCGCACATTTATTTTTATTTCGCATAGAGAGATCCTTCCCCCTAGAGTGATTTTTTTTTCTGTGGAAATAAATTGGCACGCCTTGTGGGACTTGGTTCTCCTCCCATCTTTGCTGCGCAACAATGGTCGTTGTCCTCTCATGCTCGTGTCTTCTCCAATATACATGTGGCGGTAACAACGGTGCTATTTTGGATGTCTCACCTGGTTTGAGATTCCTCGTACGATAGCCCAAATCTTCTCTGGGTAGTTATTATTTGTGCCTAGTCTGTTTGTTTGTGTTCTACATGCAGGGACCAAGGTGGATTCTGTGCTTTGGAGGAACCCATCTACACTCCTTGACCGTAGCAAGCGGGAGGGTCCAGACGTCACTAAAGTCGGCTCCACTTTACGGTGAGTAGAGTGGCAACATCACAAGTTGACGCAAATCTATACCGACGACATGACGGGTGCAATCGACAGTCCCTAGTTGGGACTCATAGCACCGTGCCCCTGATTAGTCGCTGGGGGCAGCTCCACCAAAGCCGATGCAAGGTGTGCATCAGCAAAGACGTCCGCATTGCGTCAGGAAGATGCATGCCTTGCGAGACGGTGATTTCGCCGACTCTGATGAGTCAATGACACCAAGCCCGGCTCCATTGAGGCCTCGCGGGACGGTGACGGGATGGTGACTTCATCAACTTTGGTGCTGATCTAGTGGCGCCGAGGTGGAGGACGCTCTACCACACAAAAAGCCACAAGTCAGTGGCTCCAGTCGATGATGTTTACAAAACAAGGTGTTGCCTGCTACTGACGGGTGGCGCTAATGAAGGCATCGAGACGACGCCACACAATGGCGACATGACACTGGACCTGTACCTTGGCCTGAAGACGACATCAAGATGGTGTATGCTGGCACGGGAGATGATGTGAAGCTGCCACAGATTCAGGCTGCCATTCGACTCCACTACACGGGAAGCCGAGCGCTGACCTTAGTCGGAGGTCATCAAAAGTATGTGCATGTGCCACAATGCCAACACAAGGCTGCATGTGTGTGCATCAGCCGACTACAAACAAGCTAGTTCGTGCATGTGTAAGGGCATTCGTTCATGCCTAGATGAGCTAGTACCACAAGCTAATAAGCTAGTACAAGCCCACGCCAAGAGCCAGAGTAGTCGGAGCTCTGGAGCCCGATAAATAGAGGCTTATAGCACGTTGATGGGCATGCAGCATCGGCTACAGCCAGGCCGATGGAGATACAAGCTAGCCTGCACCTACCCTCAGCGTCTCAAGGAACAGTGCCATCCATGCCGGCGACGTACGTGACACTCCAGTCCGCCACTCCACTGGTCGGAGGCGCACGAAGGCAGCCGCTACGCATGGCGCTGCGTGAAATTAGGGCCTGTTTGGAACACAGGAATGCAAAACAGAGGTAACAAAAAAACGCAGGAATCAGCTAGAGCGAAAAACTAAAAAACTACAGGATTTCAAAACGCAGGAATAAATACTTTGAGGTGTTTGGATTACAGGAATTCAGAACAGAGAATCACAAAACACATAAAGGATAAAAGTCATTATGAGTGGTAATATGTAAAGTTACTATCGATAGCATATTAAGCAAGAAACATAACCAAATGATTATTAATGTCTCAAGAACCGCTCTTATATTTCAGTTAATGCTAATAACTTGTAATTTTTTTTTTTTGAAACTAATAACTTGTAAATTATTACTACTGACTTGGCTTATGCGCTGCCATCCACAGTAAAAGCAGCAGTCCTTATCCTCTCATCGTACTCATCCAACCACAGCTCATGTCAGAAGCCAATTAATATCGCTGCAACGAGCATTGTTAGCGCACGAGCATTGCAGGAAAATTTTCCAAGAGATCTGACTGGATTCTTTTTTCCTCCAAAAGTACATGTCTTCTCGCCATTCCTCTAGAAAGGGTTCCGTGAATTCCTCCGTTCCAAACGCGCAGACACAATTCCTTTCCTCCGGAATGAAAACCTCTACTTTTCCTACGGATTTTCCTCCGTTCCAAACACAGCCTTAGCATGCAAGGGACGGAGGAGAAGGACAGATGCGAACGCCTGACTCGACTCCTCCATGTTAATCTACATCAAGCGTCAAGGTCAAGCTGCAGCAGCAGGCACGTGTTGGCAGCGACGTCATTAATTAGTCAAGAGCGGCGCCGCGAGGAGCATTAGGTTTTAACAAAAGAAGTCGGAGCTGCGTGGACGCCGAACGTTAGCGCCGGCGGACGCATTGGCCGCTCGACCGACGAGGCGAACGACGCAGGCGGCGTGGCCTTTTTTCCAGCCATGTTATACCAGCTCATGGACCGACGAGGCCATGGACACGCCAACCCCATCTACACCAACACACATGCATGGAGACGTGAAGTTTAAGACCGCGGCGACCACCACAAAGAACTTAATCGGAGGTACTCGTGAGCATGACTCTTGGGGGTAATTAACTAGGAGCCTTCAGAGGCCCTAGGAACCATGGAGACTACAATCGCCTATGTCAGATTGTCGCCAATAGGCTACCTATGGAGCGCATATGTACCAAGGAAGCTTATTTGTATTTTCATTAAATATGAATAAAGATGTGTTCCCTTGTCTTTTATTGTGTGTACTTTAGTACACACCGGTACGTCCGCACATTTATTTTTTTATTTCGTATGGAGAGATCCTCCTCCCTAGAGTGATTTTTTTTTCTGTGGAAACAATATGTAACAATTTGCATATCGATGATATTCACATGTAACTAATTTTATGGTCAATGTTAAAAAAAATGAATCAGTGAACGATTTATATTTCAGATTGGATGGAGTATGAAACAGTGGTTGAAAATATCTCAAGCACTGATTGAAGCATGTACGACAAAGCTTCCGATTGCTATAATGAGAACAAATAGGTGGCACTCTCGGCTTTCTACGTGGACAAATGACAAAGAGATGATGCACATCATGCCGCATATAAAATGCTTATTGCTTCCGTGGATCGGGAAGGCAGACCTCAGCATCTTCTTTCATCATGAGATAGAACACGCAATGGTGACCCAAAGTAAGTATATTCTGTCTCGATTTCTTCCTTTCATTCCAGGTCCAACCAAATCATGATGTTGTAGGATGATGTGTTACACCATCAGAATAAGAAGATCTTTCTATTTTCTTTTCCTTTTTTTTTTTTCTCGAGCGAGGTTAGAGCACATACTAGGCATAATATCAGCTGTCTGTAAGAGTTGCCGTGTAGGATTGGATTTCTAGCGATGCAAAGAGGTCATAATGAGGAGAGAGATTGTTGTCTCTTGACGAAATGACTATCTATAATATAATATAAGAAAAGAGTCGAGATGGTATCTATTATGAGGCAACAACAATAGATTGTGGGTTACACGAGCTGTCATTTGAATTGTCTAAAAATGACATGTACAGTGTATAGACAGCAGCCATTTCGACTGTTGTATATGTATCCTTACAGAATGATAGAAGTAAAACTCTCATGCAACAAATGCTTGACAAGGGCTCTAGAGTTTACGCGATGTGCATGCCTAGACTCAACTCATGAGCTACCCTATTTGGTCTTGCCATGTAAATTAAATACGGTAATTATTATCTTGGGATACATGTCAGAATATGATGTAATTATTACTTGTTCAAAAGAATATCTTCAATTTGGCATTGTCTTTTTCGTTCGAACTAACTTCTGACTGTTAATCACTATCAGTACGTACATACTGACAGGATGTACCGATCTTTCTTGATCGGAAGACATGGACAGTTAAACTTGAATAGATTTGGACGACACATACATTGCATTATTCTTTTTTTGACGGCTGGGAGAAGCCGTACCATACCGAATAGCCATGAAATATGTTAGGTTCCTAGCACGGTTTTAAAATTCTAATGTCGTTTTGGCTGTCCCTCAATAAATAAACCCAGCTACTCGGTGACAATCTGGAAGCGTTACACATCGACACATGAATGAGACAGCACACCATCCTGATCTTTCCCCTATCGCTTGGGGCCAAATAGGAGCGGGCAAAAAATGGACAGAAATTACTTCTTTAATCTCGAATGCCCACCCTGCCAAATTCCAAGGGATTCCTTCCTCCAGATATATTGCCTTCACATCATTATTCTTGGCCGCAGCTCCTTCAGTTGGCTCTTGGTCGGCTTCTTGCCCGTTACTACTGCTCTTCCTCAGAGAACCTCGAATTCCGCAAGAATTTAACTCGCTGTCATCGACGGAGGCGCAACGACGGCACGGTCGATGCTTCGTCGCCTCGGGTCTTCATGACTCCCGTTTACGTCAAGCCACGCTGCAGTCCGAGACGAGGCGACGTTGCGGGCCAGATCGATCTACTGTTGATCGCGAGTGTGCGCATGGTGCCGCACAGACGCCGCGCTGCACATGGTGCTGCATGCACATGCACGTGTGTCGTTGTAGAAGCTGCATGCAAGGAAGGCCAACAAAGAAGGATGAGCAAGGAGCCAGAGCGTGGTGCCACGACGTCGTCCAACCTCGACCACACGCTGGCTTCGTGACCGGCGGGGCTGGCACTGCAGCGGCTTCGCACTGGCTGCCGCGCCGACTGACACTGACTAGGTGGGCTGCAGCGGCTAATGCTGGCATTACAGCTGTGCTACACCGACTCTAGCTTGTACACCTGCTTCGTAAGATCAAGAGGCTCGGCGAGGAGGCAGCCGCATGGCGCCCCTGTCCCGGCCGCCGCGCACCAGCAACGCATCCACGGCCATCGATGGCCAGTGACCGAACGCACCTTTGGCGAAGCCACCGGCAAGCGCACGGATGAGCACCATCTGTCCGGTGTCCACAAGCCATAGCACCTCTTCGACGGGCAGCTGACCGGCCATGCCGTCATGAGAAGTGCAGTCATATTGAATACTCCTATGATAAAGCGTGCTAGCCATGATCAACAGCGGCAGAAGATTTAATTAACATAATAACTTCTCCAGAATTTGTATTCTACCTAATGTGCAGGATGTATGGAGAGGACTACCATAGACGACACCGGACGACGGCGTTGACCTAGAGCGCACCAGCTAGCTTCAGCTACTACCACCACTACGTGCCAGCCCACGCCGATGTGGCGGATGACGTAGGTGAGTGCAAGTCTTCATCGAGCGACTACAACTTCAACAACCTCTACGTGATCAAGTTCCACGGCGTATTTACGACGATGTTGCCGAGAAAGTCAACATTAGTCCAAGCTATATCAACCATGCAAGTGCTACTACCACTACAACAACATGTGCTGTTCGACCGACGAGGCGAACGACGCAGGTAGCATGGCCCCTTTTCCAGCCATGTTATACCAGCTCATGGACCGACAAGGCCATGGACACGCCAACCCCATCTACACCAACACACATGCATGGAGACGTGAAGTTTAAGACCCGGCGACCACCACCACAGCAGCTTAATCGGAGGTACTCTGTGAGCCTAACTCTTGGGGGTAATTAACTAGGAGCCTTCCGAGGCCCTAGGAACCATGGAGACTACAATCGCCTATGTCGATTGTCGCCGATGGAGGGCTACCTATGGAGCACATATGTACCAAGGAAGCTTATTTGTATTTTCATTAAATATCAAGAAAGATGTGTTCCCTTCTCTTTTATTGTGTGTATTGTACGTTAGTACACCGCACGCGCTCAAGATATTTATTTTTTTATTTCGCATGGAGAGATCCTCCTCCCTAGAGTGATTTTTTTTTTCTGTGGAAACAATATGTAACAATTTACATATCGATGATATTCACATGTAACTAATTTTATGGTCAATGTTAAAAAAAAATGAATCAGTGAACGATTTATATTTCAGATTGGATGGAGTATGAAACAGTGGTTGAAAATATCTCAAGCACTGATTGAAGCATGTACGACAAAGCTTCCGATTGCTATAATGAGAACAAATAGGTGGCACTCTCGGCTTTCTACGTGGACAAATGACAAAGAGATGATGCACATCATGCCGCATATAAAATGCTTATTGCTTCCGTGGATTGGGAAGGCAGACCTCAGCATCTTTTTTTTTCGAACACGAACAAAAAGGTTTGCGCGTCTTTTTTGTATTAAGACGAATGAAAAGTTAAGAGTTACAACGACGCGCCATGAACGACGCACCGTGGGGAATACAATTATACCAATAGCTCAGCCCTCCCTAGCGTAAAGAGAACAAACGCGATTACTCACTAGATGAACAACCCTTGATCGACATCGCCGTTCGAATCAGATGCGGCGGCTCGCGGCGGCGTAGGTCGATCGCTCGGTCCTACACCGACGAGTCGGGAAGATCCGGCGCGACGCCTCCTTTTTGCGAGGGAGTGCGGTTGTCGCCGAGACTCTGTCGTAGTAGGCCTGTCGCTCCGCCGAGAGGGCACCGGTCCCGATCCATCAATGAACCCCATCATTTGCATCACCAACATCTCCCCACGCCGCGAATCGGCATATGCGCCGAACGGCTGAGCGGCGAGCCTCCCTGCTGCGGTGCGGCAGCCGTAGGCTCGGGCGGTGATACCTGCACCGGCGAGAGGCAACAAAGGCGGCGACGCTTTACGCGAGGACCTTGTCTTTGAACCGCTTTATTCTCTCGCCAAGGGAAGGCGGAGAGGCGGCGGCTACCTGCGTCCGTGCGGTGAGGTGTGGCTTGCGTTGCCACTGGCCGACTGCGTCGAGCTGACCACCGGGGAGGCGTGACATACGTGGCTCCTTCCTCGAGCCAAAAGCTTTGGCGGGTAGTCGCCGCCCACCACGGTCGTGTGAACGTCCCCGCGAGATCGTCCTTCCTCGGGCCAAAGGCTGGCGGGGTCGTCTTCCTCCACGGCCACCTCGGCGCCCCCGCGGCATCGCCGAAAAACCATCGCATTGGCGTGACCGACAAACCCGGCCAGTGGTCACCGAGGGGGAGGCTTGTGCGAAGGTGGGCGTGGCGTCCGCCATAGGCGGTGTGGGCAGCCACCACCAAGGCGTGTGGCCTCCACCTCCGCCCGGAGCGTCGGCGGAACAACCCGGTTGCTCGAGAAGCCTCGAGCAACATCGGGTCATCCACGGTGGCACGATCAGCCCGGGCGTCGGAGCGAGCGTCGGCAAGTGGCTCCACCTCGGTGGTGTACCCACATGTCGGCGCGCCGTGCAAATCGTCGGGCCGGCGGCCTGGCCCGAACGCTGCGGCGCCCCGTCGGCGTCGGCGGCGTTGCTTCCGTTCTACGCCGCCACACCCGATCGTGCGACACACGGCGCGGCTTGAGATAGCATCGTCGGCGGGAACCGCAAGGGCCCTCGGCGCTGTCGGACTCGAGCGAACCCACGGGTTGGCGGCGGTGTCGACCGCCACCTCCTTGGTGGCATCCATCGCTGGCTGGTCGCGGGCCGCCATCGCCGTCCGCCGCCACTCCCGGTCCCCCGCCGTAGCACTTTCGGCGCGGGCGCCAACGGCCGACCGATGTGAGCCACAAGCGATCTCGCGCGATGGGTCGCCCGCCGTCGCCCGAGGATCGTGGTAGCGACCGACTGACGTAACAACGATGCAGTCCCTAGCGAGGTGGTGGAGGCGCGACAACGCCGACACACGACCGTCGTGGGAGCCGGCAAGTCGCCACCGGTGAGCATAGGACGAGCAATTGAGGCACCTATCACAGGCGCCTCTGGGATCTTCCGTAGCCGGTTGTCGCCGCAGCCGAGGCTCCACCAACGCCGCCCGGGACGCAGCGTCTGGCGAGGAAGAATGTCGCGCCACCCATCGGCATTGGGGGCGAGATCCTCCCGCGGCGTCCGAGGTGCGGCTGGCGGGTATACGACCCTCGGCCCGGCGGCGGGATGCCGCCACCGAAGCCGGCGTGGCCGACCATCCTTCCGCCGGGCGTTGTCGAGTACGCCTGACCCTCCGGCGCCCGAGCCGCCTCGTGGCCGTGAATCGCCGGGCGTAACGCGTGAGGCAAGAAGGGAGGCCTCGGCGAGTGACGGGCGGCCTCCAGTAGGTCGAGGGCGGCTCATCCCCGCACACGCCGCCATCGCCGTCGGCCCAACGTCGGAACCCGAGCCCCTCGAAAAACCCATGTGGCGGAAAGGGGCGGCGGGGAGACAGGGTGGACGAAGAACTTAGGGCGAGGGGGCAGATGGGTGGATGAGGAAGGCATGGAGGGAGAGGCAGGCTGAGGTAGAGCTTGCCTCAACCGTGCCAACATCCCCAACATCCGCGGCCGGGGGGGGCGCACGCCGCGGCCGAACCCCGTCATAGTCGTCGGCAGGTCGTCGAGGCCCTCGCCATTGCTCGGAACGCCCTCGACGCTGAGGGAGCCGTCCGTGACGCCGAGGAATGGAGCAACCTTGAGGGGTCGACCGCCTCAATCTTGGTCGAGGTCTCCCGACCTCAAGACCAAGGAAGCGCCGCCTTGGTCGGGCGGGCGTCGCACCAGCGGTGGTAGGGGTAGGGTCGACGCCGACGGCCGCCGAGGGAACCAAGTCAGCGGATGGCGCGGCGGGCTGTCTTCCCCGAAGCTGTTTCTCGCTCTCGGTCTTGGTGAGGGCGGGCCGAGCAAAGCGGCGAAGCGGGCCCACCGGGGAATGGAATCCCGAGGCCACCATGGCCGCCTCAACCATAGCCGAAGTCTCCCGACCTCAAGGCAAGGGAAGCAGCCATAGCGGCAAGCGGAAGTCGTCGTCGTGTCGGGCTGTCGGCCGCTGCTTCCGGCCGCGCGACATCGGCCACCCCAGCCCCGGGCGAGGACAGCGGCGCGGGCGGCGTCGAGCACGCTTGAGGAGGAAGCCGAGGTCACCAAGCCGGATCGGAGCCAACGGTCTTTGGACCTAAACGGCGCCGCCATCGGGCCGGGACGACCCACGACACCACCCGACTCAGCGGGCTCGCCGGTTGGGGTCGCCGCCAAAGGCCCGATGGTGGGCTCGGCACGGACAGCGGCGGTGCGCCGGCGGCCGGACAGCAGTAGCGTCGGGCCCCGGGCGGCCCTGCGCCCGATCCGCCATGAGTGCCTCCGAGCGCCCACGTCCACGAGGGGCGGGGCGGGGCGGACCGCCATGGCGGAGGGGGGGGGGGGGCCGGCGGGCGCAGGCGCGGCCGCCACGGCCCAGCGGCGACGGGGGGCGGCGCCGCCTCGGAACCCTAGGGTTGGACGAAGGCCGGGCGCCAAAGCAGGCCGCGCCGGGGAAGGGGAGGGGATTGGGAGCAGGGAGGCGCGTGGAAGAGACGGGGCGGAGGATGGAGGCGCCGGCGCGGGGAGCGGCCGGGCGGCGGGCGGCGCGGCGGCGGGGACGAGCGCGTCGGGCTCCTGAGCGGGAGGAGCCGCGACGCTTTTTTCCAAGTGCAGCATGTGACCTCAGCATCTTCTTTCATCATGAGATAGAACACGCAATGGTGACCCAAAGTAAGTATATTCTCTCTCGATTTCTTCCTTTCATTCCAGGTCCAACCAAATCATGATGTTGTAGGATGATGTGTTACACCATCAGAATAAGAAGATCTATTTTCTATTTTCTTTTTTTTTTTTTCTCGAGCGAGGTTAGAGCACATACTAGGGCATAATATCAGCTGTCTGTAAGAGTTGCCGTGTAGGATTGTATTTCTAGCGATGCAAAGAGGTTATAATGAGGAGAGAGATTGTTGTCTCTTGATGAAATGACTATCTATAATTTAAGAAAAGAGTCGAGATGGTATCTATTATGAAGCAACAACAATAGATTGTGGGTTACACGAGCTGTCATTTGAATTAATTGTCTAAAAATGACATGTACAGTGTATAGACAGCAGCCATTTCAACTGTTGTTTATGTATCCTTACAGAATGATAGAAGTAAAACTCTCATGCAACAAATGCTTGACAAGGGCTCTAGAGTTTACGCGATGTGCATGCCTAGACTCAACTCATGAGCTACCCTATTTTGGTCTTGCCATGTAATTGAAATACGGTAATTATTATCTTGGGATACATGTCAAAATATGATGTAATTATTATTTGTTCAAAATAATTTCTTCAATTTGGCGTTGTCTTTTTCGTTCGAACTAACTTCTGACTGTTAATCACTATCAGTACGTACATACTGACAGGATGTACCGATCTTTCTTGATCGGAAGACATGGACAGTTAAACTTGAATAGATTTGGACGACACATACATTGCATTATTCTTTTTTGACGGCCGGGAGAAGCCGTACCATACCGAATAGCCATGAAATATGTTAGGTTCCTAGCACGGTTTTAAAATTCTAATGTCGTTTTGGCTGTCCCTCAATAAATAAACCCAGCTACTCGGTGACAATCTGGAAGCGTTACACATCGACACATGAATGAGACAGCACACCATCCTGATCTTTCCCCTATCGCTTGGGGCCAAATAGGAGCGGGCAAAAAATGGACAGAAATTACTTCTTTAGTCTCGAATGCCCACCCTGCCAAATTCGAAGGGACTCCTTCCTCCAGATATATTTCCTTCACTAATATAAGAGTCATCGTCCATGGGTTTCTTGGCAGCAGCTCCTTCAGTTGACTCTTGGTCGGCTTCTTGCCCATTACTGCTCTTCCTGAGAGAACCTCGAATTCCGCAAGAATTTAACTCGCTGCGCAACGACGGCACGGTCGATGCTTCGTCGCCTCGGGTCTTCATGACTCCCGTTTACGTCAAGCCACGCTGCAGTCCGAGACGAGGCGACGTTGCGGGCCAGATCGATCTACTGTTGATCGCGAGTGTGCGCATGGTGCCGCACAGACGCCGCTCTGCACATGGTGCTGCATGCACATGCACGTGTGTCGTTGTAGAAGCTGCATGCAAGGAAGGCCAACAAAGAAGGATGAGCAAGGAGCCAGAGCGTGGTGCCACGACGTCGTCCAACCGCGACCACACGCTGGCTTCGCGACCGGCGGGGCTGGCACTGCAGCGGCTTCGCACTGGCTGCCGCGCCGACTGACACTGACTAGGTGGGCTGCAGCGGCTAATGCTGGCATTACAGCTGTGCTACACCGACTCTAGCTTGTACACCTGCTTCGTAAGATCAAGAGGCTCGGCGAGGAGGCAGCCGCATGGCGCCCCTGTCCCGGCCGCCGCGCACCAGCAACGCATCCACGGCCATCGATGGCCAGTGACCGAACGCACCTTTGGCGAAGCCACCGGCAAGCGCACGGATGAGCACCATCTGTCCGGTGTCCACAAGCCATAGCACCTCTTCGACGGGCAGCTGACCGGCCATGCCGTCATGAGAAGTGCAGTCATATTGAATACTCCTATGATAAAGCGTGCTAGCCATGATCAACGGCGGCAGAACATTTAATTAACATAATAACATCTCCAGAATTTGTATTCTACCTAATGTGCAGGATGTATGGAGAGGACTACCATAGACGACACCGGACGACGGCGTTGACCTAGAGCGCACCAGCTAGCTTCAGCTACTACCACCACTACGTGCCATCCCACGCCGATGTGGCGGATGACGTAGGTGAGTGCAAGTCTTCATCGAGCTACTACAACTTCAACGACCTCTACGTGATCAAGTTTCACGGCGTACGATGACGATGTTGCCGAGGAAGTCAACATTAGTCCAAGCTACATCAACCATGCAAGTGCTACTACCACTACAACAACATGTGCTGTTCGACCGACGAGGCGAACGACGCAGGCGGCATGGCCCCTTTTCCAGCCATGTTATACCAGCTCATGGACCGACGAGGCCATGGACACGCTAACCCCATCTACACCAACACACATACATGGAGACGTGAAGCGAAGATCGGCGACGACCACCACAGTAGTTTAATCGGAGGTACTCTGTGAGCCTGACTCTTGGGGGTAATTAACTAGGAGCCTTCCGAGGCCCTAGGAACCATGGAGACTACAATCGCCTATGTCAGATTGTCGCCAATAGGCTACCTATGGAGCGCATATGTACCAAGGAAGCTTATTTGTATTTTCATTAAATATGAAGAAAGATGTGTTCCCTTCTCTTTTATTATGTGTACTTTAGTACACCGCACGCCAAGATATTTATTTTATTTCGCATGGAGAGATCCTCCTCCCTAGAGTGATTTTTTTTTTTTTCTGTGGAAACAATATGTAACAATTTGCATATCGATGATATTCACATGTAACTAATTTTATGGTCAATGTTAAAAAAAAATGAATCAGTGAACGATTTATATTTCAGATTGGATGGAGTATGAAACAGTGGTTGAAAATATCTCAAGCACTGATTGAAGCATGTACGACAAAGCTTCCGATTGCTATAATGAGAATAAATAGGTGGCACTCTCGGCTTTCTACGTGGACAAATGACAAAGAGATGATGCACATCATGCCGCATATAAAATGCTTATTGCTTCCGTGGATTGGGAAGGCAGACCTCAGCATCTTTTTTTTTTCTCGAACACGCCAAAAGGTTTGCTTGGCGTCTTTTTGTATTAAGACGAATGAAAAGTTAAGAGTTACAACGACGCGCCATGAACGACGCACTGTGGGGAATACAATTATACCAATAGCTCAGCCCTCCCTAGCGTAAAAGAGAACAAACGCGATTACTCACTAGATGAACAACCCGGTCGACATCGCCGTTCGGATCGCGATGCTCGCGCGGGGCGTCGACCGGCTCGGTCCTACACCGACGAAAGTCAGGGGAAGATCCGGCGCATCGCCTCCTTTGCGAGGAGTGCGGTTGTGCGTAGACTTCTGTCGTGAAGTAGGCCTGTGGCTCCGCCCGTGGGGGCACCGTCAGATCCATCAATGAACCCCATCATTTGCATCACCAACATCTCCCCCGGCCATGGCGGCATATCATGAGCGGCTGGACGGCGAGCCTGCTGGCTGTGGTGCGGCGGCGTGAGCTCGGCGGTGATACGCCCGGCGAGGCAACAAAGCGGCGACGCCTTACAGGGACCTTGTCTTTGAACGCTTTATTCTCGCCAAAGGGAAGGCGGAGCGGCCTCTGCTGCGTCGTGCGGTAGGGTGTGGCTGCGTTAGCGACCCGCGGCCAGGCTAGCGTCGGCGACCACGGGAAGCGATGACATACGTGGCTCCTTCCTCGAGCCAAAACTGGCGGGTAGTAAATTAGTCCACCCGCGATTCGTGTGAACGTCCGCGGTATCGTCCTTCACCGGGACAAAGCGTGATCGTCTTCTTCCACGGCCACCTGGCGTCCCGGCATGTCGTCGAAAACAATCCGCGTGGGCGTGACCGAGCAAACCCGGCCAGTGGTCACCGAGGGGAGAAAGTGGTCGCGGTGGCGATGGCGGCTGCCATGGCGGTGTGGGCGACCACCACCAGGCTGTGTGGCCTCCACCTCGCCTTGACGTCCCGGTGAAGATTTCCGGTTGCTCGAGAGAAAGCCTCGAGCAACATCGGGTCATCCGCAGTGATGCGATGACGGGCGTCGGGCGCGTCCGGCAACGATGGCTTCGGTGGTGTACCCTTAATGGCGCGCCGTGCAAATCATCGTAGCGGCGCAGCCAAACGCACTATGCGGCGCCGTCGGCTTGTCGGCGGCGTCGCTTCCGTCCTACGCCGCCACACCCGCGCGAGACACAGCGCGGCTTTGAATACTCGTCGGCGGAACGCGAAATTTCAGCGCGTCGGACTCAAGCGAACCCGGGGTTGGCTGGTGTCGACCGCCACCTCCTTGGTGGCATCCATTTGGCCGAGTCTTGGCGTCGCCATCGCCGTCGCCCGAGCCCCGGTCCCCCCCGTAGCTTTTCGACGATGGCGCCAGCGGCCGCAGCCGTGATGGAGCCACAAGCGATCCGGGGACCGTAGCACAGTAAAGTGGTTGGCCGCCTCGCGTATCACGGGCCCCCGAGCGTGCTCGGAGCTCAGATAGCTTCTTTGTGTGGTGCGGGTTGATAACGCTATCACCCAAATAGTACCGCCCGTGCTTCTTGCCTCCTCCGGCGATCATGGCGATGTCCCCTCAATGTTGTGGCCGCGGGGATCGGCTTTCTCCATGCTCCTCGCCGCCGGTGTACCCACGGCTCTTCTCGTGAGGCGGTCGGGTTGGTGTAGGCCGGGCCCGACCTCGGGGGTTGAAAGGCGACCGCGGGATCTTTATACTTGCCCGTGTGGGAGCAAGCAAAGGCCTCGAGCATGCTGATTGGCACGCCATGTGTCTCCTCCTGTGTGAGAAAAAGAAAAGTAGCTAGAATGCTTAGAAAGTATTGAGTTGCACATCAGAAAATAAGAATTGGATAACACTTACATATCTAGCTTGCCGGGCCATGAGATTAAGGCTGCCTTGATGGTGTGGTACACCGCATCATGGCACGCCCGTTCCGTAGTCGTTGTGGACCTCCTCATAATCAGATCGACCCACTTGTCCACCGAAGCTCCCAAAGAACGCCTATGCAACAAGCACCATCGCGGAATCACCTCTGAGGACACCAAGTATAACACATATTACAAAAATCACATTAAGCATAATTAAACTTAGTATAACCATTCAATATTTACCCGCATGTATTGTTCTTTTTTGGTCGATTCATCGTTTTTCCATTCCTCCTCATCGAGCCTCCTTTTTATCGTATGTCGCGCACCACATCCCGACGGACGGCGGCGCCTCGTGCCTACCACATGTGTCGACACAAGCTTGAAACAAAGCGTTTAGAGCCACTTCATCCGCCTCGAATCCCTCCTCGATCTTGAAGTATTTCTACACATAGAAACAATGTAATAAGTCATTATTTCTAACATTAGAATTTGAAGCGATGTATTTTTACACTACAAAGGCGACATAGACTTACTCAAAGCTCTTTGATCACACGCCTTTGCCTTGTTACTATATTTTATGCCATCGTCATCATAGTTGTCCTCAAAGTCCACGTGACCGGGTGGAACAACGCGGATAAGCATGCTCTACTCCGTCAATGGTAACAAGGCCGTGGTAGTGCTTCTTGACCGTAATACCAAGAATGCCATTGGGAAGGCGTCCTTTAACCGAAGTTCGCGGTGACAACAAAAGACCTGCCCAAATGATCATGAATAATGATTAGTTCCTATTACGATTTTGAAACCCGAAAAATAAGAAAGTAGTGCTAAAATGTAAAGTAAATTACCTTGGTACATCTTGGTCTTATGATCGGGGCCGGGTCCTCGATGAGGTAGTCGATCCGAGTCCGGAGGGGCCTCGCAAGTAGACACACCTCCGGCAGAGGAAGAGGAACCCTCCCCCGCACGGCTAGTCCCTCTCCGTGGTGCGACGCCGAAGCGGTCCGCGCTTTGCGCGACGCCGAGAGGTCCACGCCCCTCCTCCTCCGCCTCCGCCTCCGTCTCCGCCGCGTGCACCACCGGTGGTGGCGACGGTGGTCGGGTGCACGACGCCGCCCCGCCCCTGCCCCTACCCCCGTGGCGGTGGTGCCGGCTCGACGCTTCCCCTTCGCCTTGCCCCTTGCCCTAGCTCGGATACACTTCTGAATCCCCGGTCATTCTCTTGAGGACATTCGCTCGAGGCATCTTTTGAATCACCGCAATTAGATGTAGATAATTAGTAAAATGCAAAATTAAATAGAACATAATTATGAAGATTTGAAAAACCAATAATCGAACATAATTATTAAGAGATGCATAGTATTACATGTATTAGAAATAATCCTCATCCCCTGCCACGATTTCAAGACCGCCGGATCATAATCCTCATGATCACTATCATCCATGTTCACGTCTTCCAACATATGAAGATTGGCGGGATCCATGGGAGGAGGAACGACGTTAACACCGCAATTGTCCTTAAGTAATTTCTCAAGTAATCGTAAGTCCTTTCGCATCTCGAACCTCCTCGCCCTCCTCATCATCAACAACACTTTCATTGTCTACTTCCATTTCGTTGGACCCGGTTATTTCTATCACAAATTTACCTTGTAGCCCCACTCCTATCCAGAGAGATGAATTTGGCAAACACCTCCCCACTATTCTCCAAATACACGTCCTCCCCGAGAGGACCGGTGTATTCGAAGAACAACAGGAGATCTTTGCCGAAACTCGAATCGAGAGGGAGTGGAGCATGGAACCGACCTCATCTACGCATCCCTGGCTGTCAAAAATGTGGACAACTGAAAATGAGATACGGTTATAGGTATGCGGGGATCCGCATACTTCCAACCGTATCTCTTTCGAATGGGAGATGCCTAAGCGAAATAGCGGCGATCTAGCTACGACCATGACACGGAAGGAGGGGTCATACCTAGGGTCGCGGTGGAGTCGCTAGCTAGCGGCGAGGAAGAAGATCGGGGCCACCAAGAGACTTCGCTCGGGCAAGCAACTCGGCTCGGGAGGGTTCCTCTGCATAAAAAAAAGACGGGGATAAGTTCAAAATTTCCACAGAACCTCCCCCGCACGGGAGGTTTCCAATACCGGCAAACAAAACATACGGCACGATGGCCGACAACCACATTCACATCAAGGGCACGATGGCCGACAACCACATTCACATCAAGGCGCGATGGTCGACAACTGCTTGGCCCGAAGACGGCGGCAGGCCGGACGGACGATGGTGGGATGGTCCTCCTACCTCTCCTCGCCCGGCGGGCGCGGCGGTGCAGGTCACTGGCGTGCGGCGCTTGGCGGCGTTGGGTAACAACGGTGTCAAGGCATGCAAGGCGGCGGCGTCGGGGCCTCCTCTTCCCCCCCCTTCCTCCTCCTCACGGCCTCCTCCTCCACCTCCCCTCCCCCACCTTCCTCCTCCTCCTCCTCTCCTCCTTCTCCTTCTTCTTCTTCCTCCTCTTCCCTCCTCCTCCTCTCCTCCCTTCTCCCTCTCTCCTCCTCCTCTTCCCTCCTCCTCCTCCTTCCTCCTTCTCCCTCTTCCCTCCTCCCCCTTCCCCTCCGCCTCCCTCCTTTTCCCTCCTCTCCCCTTCCCCCCCCCCCTCCCACCTTACTCAGTCTGGCCGCGTGGTTGTGTATGCCTTAACCTGGCCTGGCCAGGCGGTGGGCCCGGCCCGCGGATGTCTTGGCCCGGGGCGGGCGCCTTGGCGGCCCGGGATGGGTGGGCGGGCGAGGCCGGCGGCGGCGGCGGAGAATCGGCGGTGGCGGGCGATGCGTGTGTGTAATGCGTGCGTGTGTGTTGAGTGAGAGGAGAGTGAGAGAGGTGGGGAGCTGGCGGGTTAACTAAACTTTAAAAAAACGCTTTCCCGTGAGGGATCCGGTAGGATCACGGAAAGTTGCCTTCTTCCCGTGATCCGCCCGCATCCATCATGGGAAAGAGGTAATTTTTTTTAAATATCCGCCACCAAACCCAAAGGCGGGTCCCATCGACCCCTTTCCCGTGATTAGCTCACGGGAAATATAGGCCGTTCCGTGGAGCGACTCCACGGGAAATGGATTTTCCGTAAATTAAATTTATTACTCACCTTTCTTTTTTCTAACATATATATTTTCAAACTTTGATCAAGATTACTTCAAAAAAAAAATACCTTATCACATACACTCACCCATACATAATTGATCCTTGCTTTGAAAAAATGGCCATTATTTCATGTGGTTCTATCTCCTTTTTTCAAAATTGTATATACTTAAGCGCAAAAAAAAATTATAATAATTACCAAAATAATCCAAAAAAATTCACTTAAAAATAGACATGACACAATATCTCGAGGTCTGTTGCATATAGAAAAAGTTTCGTAGCCAAACCACAACTTGACCGCCACATCCACATGAAATCAATTAATCGATCATTCTCAACAAACATGAAACTTCTACGTAGATGTTGGAGCTTGTGAACATCAGACGCGTGCCAACTTGTGCAAACGTTCCCAATTTTTATCATAGCCTCGGCATAAGATATCATGACATATTATCAAATTTCATGATTTTTTGCACATCGGTTTATTTTTAGAATTTTTAAACCACTCGAACAGGGATTAGCGTTGATGATTTCGTATTAAGATGTTTCAGATTTCTTTTATTTTTTAAATGCAAGGCCTTACATTGTGTTGAGTATGAGGAATATAAATTTTCTACTAATTGTTTTCAAAAAATTTGAAGCATTTGTAGTTCAAATTTGGCCTCATTTCATAAATTCCTACAAAAGAGAATAATTACCTAAATATATCAAATAAAGTCAATAATTCACCAAAATTTAATATTGAGTACCATATGATGTGTAACATGTGTAGAAAAAGTTTGGAGATGAAAATCCAAAATTCCCGTGGAGCAGGATCCCCGGCTCACGGGAAATGGGGCCCCTTTCACGAGGCCTTGTTTAGCCCACGGAAAGGCAAAGACACGGGGAAACAATTTCCCCGTGAGCTGGACGGAGTTGTCGCCGGAAAGGGGCACGGTGGGGACGGAGCGGGCTGGGGCTAACGGCGGTTACCTTTCCCGTGAGCCCCAATCTCACGGAAAGAAGGGGGGATTTCCGTGAGCTATACCTCATGGGAAATGTGATATCCCGCGGCGTATTTTCTTTCCCGTGGGGGTTTTCCTGTTACTCACGGAAAGGATGTTCTTTCCCGTGAACGGCTGACGGAAACGGTTCCCCACGGAAAGCGCAGGAATCCGGTAGTGAAACATCCAAACCGTTAAATCTAAAGTGTATAACCACCCATAACCATTGGATTTATTTTGTTATATCCAACAAATTACCCACCACTGCCATTATATACAAATTAATTTAAAAAAATAAAATAAGAAAAATCCATCCAACGAGTATACGGTTGCTACTTGCATGGTTAATTATTAACGTAGTTATATCTTTTTCAGAAGAAAATCAGAAAATCCATCCAACGAGTTGCTACTTGCATGGTTAATTATTAACGTATTATTATAACAAAAGTATATATCGAAGGCAATCTAATCTAGGTACGACAACAGATTCATCCTTCGTGCCCTGCAACGTCGTCGCCGTCGAGGACAGCGTCGCCGCGGCTATTGGATGCACGGCGGCTGGATATCATGCTCAACAGCGGCGGCGTCGTGTGGGCCATGCTATCCCCAGGCACGAAGCAGATCGCCATCTGCATGGCGAACATCAGCGGCAACCTCGGCGAGTCACGGATGTACCCACACTGGGTGTCGAAGTTCGCCATCGCCGTTATCGTCAAGGCCGCCGCGTCCGAGCGTGAGCACAACGACATCCATATCAACTGCATCTCGATGCCCACGCTGATGGTGGTGCACCAGTTCAGCCATGATGAGCAGATCTCGGCACTACCTGCGAGGCGGCCTTGGACATTGCAAGGGGCCATTGTGTACCTGCCTACATGGCCTCCGATGACTCCAGGTGCAGGTACGTGTCTAGGCACAACCTTGTGGTTGACCATGATTCCCGATCGAGCTACAAGCACATGAATTAACCTGCGCATTTCCCAGTTTCACTACCAAGCCGGACTTGGCAGAACTTGTGATTCAGGATTGCATGATTTCATTCTGCTCTATTGCTTTGATATGAAAGTTCAGATGGTTGATGTGAAGGTTGCACCTTGGATCACATACTTCTGACATCATCCTACAAGATGGGCAAGATGCATCAAACAACAATGGGTAATCGTGCAAATTGAAGGTTGCTTTGACTGAGAAAAATCATCAAGACCATGGCGATCTTTTTTTTTTTTTTTTTTTTGCGCCCTTCCTCTATCTATAAAATAGATTTTTTTGTATACATAAATAACATGTTCTGTCTTATGCTTGTTTTTCCTATTACAGGTAATATTCGATGCAAACCTATTAATCTAAGTAGAAAGATCAGAGCTTGGACCTACGGGAAATATAATGGTTGATTTGCGGTCATCAAGGTAATACATCCACGTATCTATACATAAACAATGTAACTAAATTATTGAATTTTCAACTTTTTATGTGAAAAGAAAACGGCTGTATTTATGAGTAGGAGCCTCTGGCTCCTTTATTCTTCAAAAAATCACTTAGAAGTTATACAACCTAGGAAGAAAGTGCTTCACTGATTAGAACATTTTGCAAAATAGTTTCCCAATCCAACCTCTTAAGGCCTTAACGTGTATGCATTAAAAAACACCATCCAATATATTTAGTGATACTCGAAATCTTCATTTATATATGTCCGTTCAATTTGGGCAACAGTGACATAAATTGTCCATCCTATCTATTATTTGAGATTGGGCAATCCTAGAGGAAGGAAATATTTGATGAAGATTTTTTAAAATATTCACCCTATTGGGATAAGTTTAATTTAGAAGGGCTCTTGGATGTGAGGAGATACCTATTTTGTTTGTGTCTTAAAATTAGAACTATATGAATTTGTTAAACCACTTTATGAAATTTCATGAAACATGTGATCATTGTTATTGTGTTATTTTCTGTATGTGATTGTGAAGGGATATGTTTTGACAAGGGACAATGGATATTGTTTTATTAAAAAATAGTAACAATCTGTTGCAAATTACCATTTAATAAGGGAAAAAAATATCAAAACAAGTTGATTACTAAACATGACCAATCCAAATATTTGGTCTTAGAGCAACTCCAAGAGATACTTTTTATATTTTTCCTAATTTATAGGAATGAAGATTTTGGTGAAAAATTTGCATCAACAGCCCCTTTAATTAGATCTTCAAATATAGACATTCTCTATTGTGAATTTCTCGCTAGCCAAAGACTGAGAAAGAGGATGCCCTTTATAGAGCGCACACAAGCTGTACACATGATGTACCAAAGCAGTTGCAGGGTACAAAACAAATTTTACCCAAGATCTTCAAATAATGATTTATAAAGTAAATCTTAGAAAGTCTCTTGAGGACCCTCTCATATTGTAGTCCTACAAAAATTTAGATGCTCTCTTTATTGGGTGTTTTATAATCATGAAGTGTCAACATGCTTCTACTACTACAACAAAAAACTGCTCGACTCAAGTACGGTTAATGATGTTTGTACTGCTTTTGGACGTTCATGCTTGAGCAAATTCATTGAAATGTGACTAAGATGTTTGGGCACTCTCTGGGAACAAATGTGCAAGTGTGTACATATATCTTTTTTCCCCCGCTTAAAAAATTGTACTTAATGTAATCTAGAGCTAGACGGAGAATAAGGTTTTACTAATTGAGGGGCTTATATTTTTATATAGTTTCCATATGTTGCCACAACATTCCAAATAGTCTATACCCAAATTTTATTGGAAACATTGTTTGTTCATGACCTATTAACTATGGAATCTATTGTCTCTACAAAAATAAATATAGATTTACATATTGTCAGCCCATAGAAGTGCTTTGGGTTTGTGTTAGAAAATGAATAGAGTGAAAACGGTATAGTTTAATATTAGTATCTAATCCTTACCGTGCGGGAGCACGGGTTGATGCACTAGTTGCTATAATGAGAACAAATAGGTGGCACTCTCGGCTTTCTACGTGGACAAATGACAAAGAGATGATGCACATCATGCCGCATATAAAATGCTTATTGCTTCCGTGGATTGGGAAGGCAGACCTCAGCATCTTCTTTCATCATGAGATAGAACACGCATGGTGACCCAAAGTAAGTATATTCTCTCTCGATTTCTTCCTTTCATTCCAGGTCCAACCAAATCATGATGTTGTAGGATGATGTGTTACACCATCAGAAGAAGAAGATCTTTTCTATTTTCTTTTTTTTTTTTTTTTTTTTTTCTCGAGCGAGGTTAGAGCACATACTAGGGCATAATATCAGCTGTCTGTAAGAGTTGCCGTGTAGGATTGGATTTCTAGCGATGCAAAGAGGTTATAATGAGGAGAGAGATTGTTGTCTCTTGATGAAATGACTATCTATAATATAAGAAAAGAGTCGAGGTGGTATCTATTATGAGGCAACAACAATAGATTGTGGGTTACACGAGCTGTCATTTGAATTAATTGTCTAAAAATGATATGTACAGTGTATAGACAGCAGCCATTTCAACTGTTGTATGTATCCTTACAGAATGATAGAAGTAAAACTCTCATGCAACAAATGCTTGACAAGGGCTCTAGAGTTTACGCGATGTGCATGCCTAGACTCAACTCATGAGCTACCCTATTTTGGTCTTGCCATGTAATTTAAATACGGTAATTATTATCTTGGGATACATGTCAAAATATGATGTAATTATTACTTGTTCAAAATAATTTCTTCAATTTGGCGTTGTCTTTTTCGTTCGAACTAACTTCTGACTGTTAATCACTATCAGTACGTACATACTGACAGGATGTACCGATCTTTCTTGATCGGAAGACTTGGACAGTTAAACTTGAATAGATTTGGACGACACATACATTGCATTATTCTTTTTGACGGCTGGGAGAAGCCGTACCATACCGAATAGCCATGAAATATGTTAGGTTCCTAGCACGGTTTTAAAATTCTAATGTCGTTTTGGCTGTCCCTCAATAAACCCAGCTACTCGGTGACAATCTGGAAGCGTTACACATCGACACATGAATGAGACAGCACACCATCCTGATCTTTCCCCTATCGCTTGGCTCCATCACTTCCCAGGGGCCAAATAGGACCGGGCAAAAATGGACAGAAATTACTTCTTTAATCTCGAATGCCCACCCTGCCAAATTCCAAGGGATTCCTTCCTCCAGATATATTTCCTTCACTAATATAAGAGTCATCGTCCATGGGTTTCTTGGCCGCAGCTCCTTCAGTTGGCTCTTGGTCGGCTTCTTGCCCATTACTGCTCTTCCTGAGAGAACCTCGAATTGAGCTCACGTGCAGGGGAAAAAAACATGTCGGGAGCTGCTCTTGTCGCAATAGTAGCTTCGATCGGCAATCTGCTTCAGGGGTGGGACAATGCCACCATCTCAGGTAAATCCTGTGGGCTAGGGCCTTGTTTAGTTACATGTTAGAATTGGAAATGTTAGAATTCGAACTCTTGTAGCACTTTTGCTTGTTTGTGGTAAATATTGTCCAATCATAGACTAGCTAGGCTCAGAAGATTTGTCTCCGTGATTTACAACAAAAACTGTGTAATTAGTTATTTTTTTTACCTACATTTACTGTTTCATTTATGTGTCCAAAGATGGATGTGATGGAGAGAGAGTGGAAAAACTTACAACTTGCATGCGAACTAAACAAGGCCTAGGTAGATTCGTTTTTATGATCAGGCATATATGCGGATGATGTGATGCCGTTTCTCCTCTGATGTAGTCGGGGTATGGTCGTTGTTCTATTCTATCAGATGATTCCTAGGGCCCTTATTGGGATCATCTTTTTGTTCATTGCAAGTTGTGGTCCCCAGGAACACGTGTAGTGGTCTCCCTCAAAGTACATGGATATAGCACTACTTTAGAGAATTCGATCAGTTGGTTGTCCTTTGATGCTGACAAAACAAGGAAGTTTCATAGTCTCGGGATTATAATGACAATTTATATAAGCTGTTGAAATAAGAAGTGCTCAATTCCTTATGTGGTGTCAAATTATAAGCATTTGCTATGCTTTGTTATCGACATGCATGTTGGAAATATTATCTTGTTTAAGATGAGCTAGCTGGGGTAAATATTGACAAGATAATAATTGTCTTCTCTAGGTGCTATATTATATATAAAGAAGGAATTCAAACTAGAAAGTGAGCCTACCGTGGAGGGGCTGATTGTGGCCATGTCACTAATCGGAGCAACTATCATTACAACATTCTCCGGACCAGTATCAGACCGGATTGGCCGGCTCCCTATGCTCATCCTCTCTTCAGTTCTGTACTTTGTTAGCAGCCTCATTATGCTATGGTCCCCGAATGTCTATGTATTACTGCTGGCACGTCTTATAAATGGATTCGGTGTCGGCTTGGCTGTCACTCTTGTTCCTCTGTACATTTCAGAAACAGCTCCTCCAGAGACAAGAGGTTTGCTGAATACGCTGCCACAGTTCAGTGGGTCAGGGGGGATGTTTTTGTCCTACTGCATGGTGTTCGGGATGTCACTGCTGCCATCACCTGATTGGAGGATTATGCTTGGGGTTCTCGCGTTACCTTCATTCATTTTTTTCTTTGGTTTGACAATATTTTATCTGCCTGAATCACCAAGATGGCTTGTCAGCAAAGGGCGAATGGCAGAGGCAAAGAAGGTGTTGCAAAGATTACGTGGGAAGGATGACGTCACAGGTCTGTATGACAAAAAAAAAAAAATTGATGCTCATTTCATCTACTGATTACTCCCGAGGCATATTGAATTTGGCGATTGATTTCTTAAGTGTCATGTTTCTGCTGGTTAACTATTGAATGATGTAGAGTTCTAGAAGATATTAGTTAGTCCGGATTGCATAGAAGAAATGCTTGGCAAATAGCTATTTTACAGTGACATTCACACACTAAAATATGCTAAAAAAACAATTATAAACATGCTTACTGGCTTATTTCGCTTTTTCAATAAATAAGCACACTGAAAACTATCACTAATTGATGCAACAAATAGGTATCCAATTTGATTATAATTGCATTTTTAATGATAAAAGGTTCATGTTTGACCCAAAAGAATAAATAAAATTGACACCTCATTGGTTAGAGACATAGGGAATATATCAGAATGTGATTTCACTGTATGATTGACCTGGTTAATAATCGAAGGGTTAGCCGATAGCCTGAGACGATGACGTACTAGCTATTTGGTGCCACTGATATTTCTTTTTCTTTTTTTTTTTAAAAAAAAAAACGAATCAGGCATCAGTGGCAGTAGAGCTGCCGACTATATTATATTTCAGTTTCTGGTTTGCACGTAGTTTTTTTGTTAATCAGTGACACCCGCAAAAAGATGATGCAATAATCCCAATTATGCAATTGCACAGGCGAAATGGCTCTTCTTGTTGAAGGGTTGGAGGTCGGAGGGATACCTTGATTGAAGAGTACATCATTGGTCCTGCTGTCGAACCATCTGATGACCACGTCGCTGATGGTGATAGAGAACAAATAACACTATTTGGTCCTGAAGAGGGCCAATCATGGATAGCTCGGCCTTCCAAAGGACCCAGCATGCTTGGAAGTGTGCTTTCTATCGGATCTCGTCATGGCAGCATGGTGAACCTAGATCCTATTGTCACGCTTTTTGGGAGTGTCCATGAGAACATCTCTCTCGCACTCGCTGGAGGAAGTATGAGGAGAACATCAAAATTTGACAGTATGATCAGTATCACAGATCAGCACCCCAAGACCGAGCAGTGGGATGAGGAGAACCTCCATAGGGATGATGAGGAGTATGCAACTGATGGTGCTGCAAGTGACTATGAAAACAATGTACACAGCCCTCTGCTGTCCCGACAGAATACAAGTGCCGAAGGGAAGGACATTGCACATCACGGTGAGGGTGGTGAGGCAGCAACCAGCACTGGCATTGGTGGCGGATGGCAGCTCGCCTGGAAATGGTCAGAGCGAGAAAGTGAGGAGGGTAAGAAGGAAGGGAGTTTCAAAAAGAATCTACTTACACCAAGAGGAGTTGCTGGCTCAAGAAGGGGATCTGTTGTCTCACTTCCTGGTGGAGGTGATGCCTCTGAAGGTGGTAAGTTCATACATGCTGCTGCTCTGGTCAGCCAGTCAGCTCTTTACCCGAGGGAGATTACAGAACAGCGCATGGCCGGTCCAGCCACAATGCACCCATCAAAGGCAGCTGCCAAAGTTCCAAGCTGGAGAGACCTGCTTGAACCTGGTGTGAGACGTGCCCTGTTAGTTGGTATTGGAATTCAGATCCTTCAACAGGTACCATACATAATCGATCAATTTATTGCATGGAAGTGCGCGTTCGCATTGTTCCTCTATGCATGATATTTGGAAAAATGGAAACAAATTTAACATTCAAATAGCTAAATGAACCATAGTTGTTTTTCAAAAAGCAACTCACACACTTCTTTATGTTCCTATAAAATTTGTAGCTTCAAAGATAAGATTCTTAACTGCATCCTCTCATGATCGAGTTCACTAACTTGATTTCCTTTCCCTTGTATAGTTCGCCGGAATAAATGGGGTTCTCTACTACACTCCGCAAATTATGGAGCAAACTGGTGTGGCAGTTCTTATTTCCAATAATCTTGGTCTCAGTTTGGCATCAGCATCCATCCTAATTAGTTCTGTCACCTCCTACTTATGCTCCCTAGCATTGGTTTAGCCATGAGACTTATGGACGTATCTGGAAGAAGGTAACTTGTTTGTTTTTTATCTTAGTTACCACTTACCCGAAAAATATGCAAAATCCGCCTAAAGTACCATTATATAATTCATTCATCGCCTCTCTTTCTTCAGGTTTCTGCTGCTAAGCACAATTCCAGTCTTGATAGCATCTTTAATTGTCCTGGTTGTGTCTAATGTTATCGAGTTGGGTACAATGCTCCATGCTGTGCTCTCCGCAGTTAGTGTCATCATCTACTTATGCTGCTTCAAAATGGGCTTTGGCCCCATTCCCAACATTCTGTGTGCCGAGTTTTTCCAACCAGGGTTCGCGGCATCTGCATTGCCATCTGTGCCTTGGTATTTTTTGGTTTGAGACATTATTGTCACATACAGTCTTCCTGTGATGCTGAATGCTATTGGTCTAGCAGGCGTGTTTGGCATATACGCAGTTGCCTGTGCCATTGCCTTTGTGTTTGTCTATCTTAAGGTTCCGGAGACAAAGGGTATGCCCCTTGAGGTCATCACTGAGTTCTTTGCAGTCGGTGCAAAGCAAGCGGTTGCAAAGGCCTAGTTCCTTCGGCAACTTTCCTTGCAACTTTTGCACCATGCAACTTGAAGGGATCTCACCAACAGGTTTGGGAGGTTTTTGATCTGTAAATGAGAGGAACGTAGATATGTGCCCATTCTCCTTAAGCAACACTGATCGATGGCAAAAAGAACAGCTTTTGGGTAGCGAAATTCCGTGTCATTTACCATCAGTTATTGCTTATTTGTACTTAATAGTACTGTATTAGGTATGTTGCTGTTAATAACTGCTTTGTGGTGGAGATGTTTTAAGTTCAGATCTGATTGTGAGGTACCATATGAAGTCTAAATAAAGAAAGTTTTTCATGTTGGTTGCAAAGCTTCTGCATTGTTCCTCAGTTCAGAAAGAAGTTATGATTAGTCACACGGTATAATTATCTGCATAATGAAGTAGTTCTGTTGGGCATATTTCTAGAAACGGATGCCTACGATGGCATGCACTATTCAATTCAAGAGATTACTGTTATATCTCCTTGATAATGATAACGCCTCTTTAAATGTGAAAGCGCCAAAAAGGGTTCATGTTTTGAAAGTCAACTGTTTTGTGTGGAAAGGCAGCTCCATTTTGCTACAACAGAATCGGCTGGAGAGTCATCGTTACTTTTTATATTGACGTTCAGATTATCCTAAAGAATATAGTCCATCAGTACTGCTATGTTTCTTGTAGCAGATTATACTCTGTAAAGATCTTAAAACTAATATCGTAAATGGCCAGTCATATTCTCGTATATGTAGTAGATAAAATGTTGTAAACAACAACATACGGAGGGAGCAGAGGCCATGGCTGATGGGGAGCCTGATCAGGATCAGACAGTCTTGCAGTTATTCCAGTTATCATGTTAAGCCGATGTTGGTTGTTGGTGCTAGTAGGTCGTGAGGTTGGTTGGGAGGTGCCCAACTTTGTATCGAGTCAGGTTGTGTTGGGATTAGCCCAAGGTTCGTGCTCTAAGTTGTCCCTAGTCGAGAGAGTAGTAGAAGTTGGCGGCCTGATGTTAGCTTCACTTGTTGCATGGGTGTGTTTGGCTTTCTTGCTCCCATAAAGCAGGAAAGCAGTTCCAATGAAATCGAGTCCAGGTTGTGTTCTGTCTACCAGCTTCCAGACCCAGAAGTGCTTATGGTTGTTGCGAACACATGGTTGATTATAACCATTTGTGTTTAGTTTTTGTGATGAGTCATTGTCAACTCTCAACATTTTCCTTCTATTTTCTTTTCTTTCTACCTCGGTTACCTTCACCCGGCACACGCGGTGTGTCGGAAGACGTTGTTTCTCGGCTTGTGTTGTGCAGGTGTTGAGCTCGAGGCGATTGATCGACGGCGCAGGTGAAGACCAAGGAGGGCGTGCGTGCCCGATGGACCCGAGCGGAGAAGGGGGACGTGAGGCTTGGATCGTGGGGACGGGCGCCGGCTGACTAGCGGTGGTGGTGACATTTGGGACATCGCGACAAGTGGGAGGGCGTGGAGTGACCGTGTTGCTTAACGTTACCAAGTTGGGCGAGACTTGGCGGTTCGGGTTGTCGAAGGCGGCTGGCGACACGTGTCGGGGGGGACGCGGCGAGGTACCGCGATACTGCAAGCCGGTTTGGTGGTTTGGCCTCAAAACCATCGGCGCCCGGGTTTTGGTGGTTTGGGCCTCAAAACCACCGTCTTGCGTTTCACGGGTTTGGCGCCTCAAAACCTAGGGATTCCGCGCGGCGGAAGGATGGCACGTGGCGGCATCGGGGAGATAGCGCGCCGAAGCAAGGCTACCGGTGAGAAGGCGCGGTGGCCATCGGATCGGAATATGCCATGGTGGGACCACTATGCCCCTAGTTATGGTGGAATGGCTAGTTATCATGTTAGGGGTAGTTAGGTCATTAGGACTTCGGCTATATGTATCAAGGCAGTCCCTTCCCCGGACTTGCCTCTCGGTTTCCAGTTCATCCTTAGGGTTTCCCAGTCTGTAGTTGCTCTGAGTGGGAGAGGTCCAGACAACTATTGTGATCTGTGTTTGTAGGAAGCACACCCCTTAGTGTGTGCATGCCCTCTGGGCTTTTGGGATCAGAGAAGTGTGTTCATGTGATTTGAATCGTGTTCTTGCCTTCTATTTTCGTTGGTTTTCTCCTTCCCCCCTTCTAATCTTCGTCTCGCCCGATTCTTGATGGTTTGGAGTGATTCTTCTTGTCCCAATCCGTTCTAGGCCAAGTAACAAAGTGTTCCACTAAAGGATTTGGGTTGGAATCACTTGAGCTCTTTCGGATTTTGGGAATTTAGGTGTTCGAGTTAAAGTGGTTTTTGGTGTGAGGGGAGATTTGGAATTCAGGTGATTTACTTGATCTTTTTTGAATTTCTTGAGGGGTATCTTGTCACCTACATGCGTGATTCTATGGCTTGAAAATAGTGACCTAAGACCAAGTATTGAGGGAGATCCGATTTTTTTTTTTGAGTTGAGGCGATTTTGGAGTCGAGCAGTTTTTCTCTGGAATTTTTCACTCTGTTCATATGCATACCGGACACGTCCGGTATTTGCGGCTTCAGCCTTTTTAGGTATCTTCTTGGCTGAGGTGTTTCTCTGTGTTTCTTATTTCTTCTGTGAAAGTTTGTAGTGATTTGAACTCCATTTTGGCAAGCTTTGGAACTGACTCTTGAGTGGGATTTTTCTGTTCATACCAGACGCGTCCGGTATGCAAACCGGACACGTCCGGTTCTTTGGTCGATCGCTTTGGGGTGTTTCCGATTGATCCGTTGTGCTTCTAGGACATCTCCTAGGGAATCCACCTAGCAATCTAGGTCGTGATCTTTCGTGGAGTTGCTTTTGTTTCATCTCGAGGAGGAGTGAGAGCCAAGGACTTGAATTTCGAAGAAAATTCTGAGGCTCCTATTCACCCCCTCTAGTCGCTTTTTTTCGGTCCTTGGTTGTTCATGGATAGTAATGACCCTCGCTACTAACTTGGAATGTGCGAGGTCTCAACGACGCTGCACGTGAGAGCTTGTCGGAGAAACAGATTACATGTGCCGCGACCATATCTTGCATGCCTACAAGAAACAAAAGCTCAGTAACTTCAGTGCCGCTCTTGCATTTGAGACACTAGGCCATCACCTAGACTCCTATTTGGAACTAGGTGCCCAGGGAACTAGAGGAGGCATCTTATTGGCATGGAACAAGGATATGATTTTCAGTATCTCAAGCTGTGCATAGAAGCTTCACTATTTTGACAATGATTAATGTAAAACTCTTCTAGCTCAACCTTCCTGTTAACAACTTGTTACTGGACCCGCCTGATGATACTTGGGAAGGATGAATTCACTTAATCGGGGATATGAAGCGCCATTGGCACTCCTTGGATTATTGCGGAGAGATTTAATCTCATCTATCGTGCAAGTGATAAGAATAATTTGAACCTGAATAAAAGACTTATGGGAAAATTCGGTAAGGGGCCTTGGATGATCAAGCGAACTCATGGAGACGCTTTTGCAGCGAAGACACACTAGGTCCAACGAAAGGAGCAGCCAAACTTGGTGAGGCGGGCCAAAGTCTTCTCAGACTTCCGGAATGGGAGATGGCATTCCCAAACTACGGTCTACATTACCGGTCCACGGGGAGCCTCGAGATCACTACCCCATTTTTCTTAATCACCAAGACCCGTGCAATCAGGAAAGCTACTTTTCAGGTTTGAAAACCATTGGCTAAAGATTGAGGGGTTCAGCGAGATCGTGGTTGAGGCCTAGAACGAGGCCATAGCTAGGTTCAACAAAGAAAGCTCTTGATGCTGTAGGCTGCAACTCCACATTACAAATGAAGTCGCCGGAGGCGGGCGTTGTACCGAAGATAAAAGAAAGGCGGTTGTCCAATGAAGAGATTACACCGAGACAGGACCTCAAAAATGGGATCGGGGCTTTACGCCTACGGAGAGAAGTAGAAGAAGACAAGCTTCAAGAGTTAGAAATATTAAAGCTAGTGATGCTTTGCACTATGTTCTTCCATTTGAAAATGGCTTCGAGTAAAGAGACGCGGTACATTCCATCTCTCAAAAAGAGGATGGATCGCTAGCATGGAGCCATGATCACAAACTTGGGGTCTTTGAGAATTACTTTGAGCCCTAATTGGGAGAAAGGTACGGGGTTGAGATCCTTCCATTGGTCCAACCTCAACCTTGGTATCCTGCAGCAGATTCCAGGCCTAGAGTTGGACAGACCCTTCACAGTTTTGGAGATTGAACATGCGGTCAAATGTCTACCAAATGAGAAGGCCCCAGGCCCCGATGGATTCACAAATGATTTCTACAAACAGTGCTGGGACATTACCAAGTTAGACATCCTCAATGCTTTTCAGGCCTTCCACACGCATCAAAATGGTTCTTTAGAGCTTCTAAACCGGGCGCAGGTTGTGCTGATCCTGAAGGTTGAAGTAGCAGCTGAGCCTAAGGACTTCAGACCAATAAGCCTCATCCACTCTTTTCACGAAGCTTCGATGAAGGTACTAGCAATCAGGCTTTCGGTGTAGATTGATAAATTCATCTCCTCATCACAAAGTGCTTTTATCCGAAGGCGTTGCATCTAGGAAAATTTTTATGTTTGTAAGGGGTTGGTGAGGCACTACCATAGGACAAAAACACCGGCTTGCCTAATTATGTTGGATATAACCAAAGCCTTTGATTACTCAGGTTCCGGAATATCTAATTGAACTTCTACACATAAGAGGCTTCCCCACAAGATGGATTGATTGGCTAGCTGCAATTCTCAGAACATCTTCATCTTCGGTAATGTTGAATGGCTGTCCTGGAGATAGTATCAAGCATCGGAGGGGGGCTTAAAGGGTGGTGACCCCTATCACCATACCTATTCATACTGGCAATTGATGGTCTCAACAAGATTTTTGAACTTGCAACACAACAAGGGTACTTATCAAAGCTCAAAGGTAGACATGCAAGCCTAAGGATTTCAACAACAATGCGTTGATGATCAAAATCATCTTCACCAACCCCAAAAGAGAAGACATTGCTTGCATCATGGAGATCATGAGGGTTCTGGGTGAGGCCCGCGGTACTACAAATCAACATGCAAAAAGAATGCGGTGGCAACTATGGGTTGTTCAAAGGCCTCGACATGGGCGTCATCTGCGAGGATTCCTTGGACAGGAGGGTGAACTTCGATTGAAATACAGGGGTTACCACTAACCCTTGGAAGAATAAGAATGGGTTCACCCGGTACATTCAAGATAGAGCTAAGGAAAGGTAGCTGGGAGTTAGTTCGATTCTATGCTCAGCTACTCCGGGTTTTATTTCCGTTTAACGGTGGTCAAAGCCCCCAAAAATTCATATATAAAAAGAACTAGACAAGTCGCTGGCCCAGGTCAGTAATCCAAAAGCAGGCTCGCGCCCGCGGGCGTCAAAGGTCTTTACTGACCGGGTCGATCGAGTCATGCGTCGAACCATAGATAAACAGCCTCCATGTCAAGCTGCAAGCAACAAACCGCTTCGGACTTCGAGCGTTCGCCAGAGGTCTCAGAGGCAAACCGCCTCGGCTCACCTCGCATGCGTAAGCACCGATGCGTACATCGCCAGCGGTAGCGCCGCGGTAGGAGCTCTCGCCACTTCAAGTCGAGTTCGGGCGTTGTGGACTACCGACACCACTGGATAGGCTCGGCGGCGTAGAATACGCATCATCTTCGCGGATCATGGACTTGCGAGATGTCGGCAGCCCGGCGGCAGGGCACAACTACACCATCGAGATCCGGGCGGAGAATGGAACTACGCCCGAGAAGCACAAGGCGTTGGCGGCTCAAAGACACGCCTGAGAGGCGGAGAACAAGCTCAACACATTTCGAGGAGAACCACGTGGCGGGACACGAAACCGAAACCTTGACTCAGGAAGGGGAGACGCAGGTTCAAGGGCGGACTCCGAAGACAGCACCGAAGCTATACTCCTACTCCGACTCAAGCAAGGGGCGGGATCAATTCCGGAAAAATTTTTTCAAGAAAGGCTACACGACTGGCGAGGAAGAAGCGGGCGGGGGCAAATCCGGGTATCAGCGAGGTTACCTTGCAATTCAGCGGAACCTACGTAATGCAGCGTTCCGCACATACAAAGTAATAGAACAACTTTCAAAGAAGTACGAAATTCCTTTGAAAGGCAGCGCCGCGAGACTCATCCTAACAAGGGTAGCGGTACATCATCCAGCGGCCTAGAGCCCTCACAAGAACCCGAACGTCAAGAAACGGCGGTATGCGAGGATGGCAGCGACGAATCTTTCACGGGCCGGAAGAGTGGCTCAAAGGCTCATTTCCGCGAAATGGTAATGCCAAGAGCGCCGCGCCCGCTTAACCCCTCGAATGCCCACGACGCGCCAGTCCCGCGGCGAAGATCCTATCAAACATCTACGTGAGACGAAAGAACCCAGAAGGCGAAGAGAAGGCCGAGGCGTCATTCAAGGCTAGAAGAAACAAAGGCGAAGGGGAAGGGGCAGCGAGAGCGAAGCGAGCAAAAGCGCCAAACAAGCACAGGCAAGTACCAAGCCGACTGCGGCGAATATGAGAAGATGAAGTAAAGAGAGGGGAGGCGACCATGTCAGGACAACACCGCGAGGAAGATACAGAAGAGTTGATTGAGCGCTGAGAGACCCGGCTTCAAGGCACGGATGTGAGGGCTCATCAAAGAGGCGGCTACGAAAGCCGCAAGAGAGAGATCCCACGCCGGAGTCCGCGATTGAAGGCAAACGCTTCGCACAGCACAAAGTGGTCTGTGGCGAGAGGTTGCGACACGCGAGAGAACTCCGAGAGAAACTCAGCTCCGGAGGAGATAGAGAAGCGAGGCCGAGGAGCTGAAAATCTCACTAAGACCAGAAAGCCGCGAGAAGTGGCGAGGTCACATATAGACCCGCAGAACCACGACACAAAGAGGCGGGATCACCGGGGACATGAAGGGAGGACCTTGAGGGGGCTTTATAGCTTGATTCCCTTGCTTGGCAGAAACACAGGAGTCAAACTACCCCCAAAGTTCAAGGCAGCTGGAAATCACTCCAAAATACGATGGGAAGAAAGCAGGCCCAAGCAGCTAGCTCAGGGAGTCTCTACTCATAATCAAACGAGGCACATTTGGGAGAGGGAGATGATAGCTAGCATAGCTAGTTTCTTTCCCATGGCTCCTAAGCTCACAGCTCCAATGGTTGACAAGGTCGAGAAGAGAGGGCTCAATAGAATCTTTGGGAAGATTTGCGAGAAAAATATTTTTGCAACTTCACTTGAGGAATCATACCATCATCCCATCACCTTGAGCGAATTAAAGAGCCTCAGCGAGAAGCGAGAGAATCAGCAGAAGATTACTATCGAGATTTGGCGAGATGAGATCCCGAATTGCATGACATCCGCGAGAAGAAGTAGTGGATGCGTTACATTGTGGAATCTCCAAAAGGGTGACGAAGATACCAGAACTGCAAAAGACAACCCGAGAACAAGCGAGCGGTTCAAACTGCTTGTTGAGAAGATGATGC
>JADLZK010009715.1:0-280337 GCA_015847255.1 Hyparrhenia diplandra
TACTGTAGCTCGTTGGAGGCAAAGTCCCATGTCACCCTTCCTAGACTCGCTAGCCAGGGCATGCCTATGATGACGTCAACGCCGCTGCCGACGTGCATCACGTGAGGCGTGATGTCGAAGATGTTCCGCGCCCGATGCAGCGGATCGTAAGTGGCCGCCGGCAAGTAGGGTTGCGCCGGTGCCGGTGGTGATCATCACCGCACGGGCCGGGTGCATTGCCGCTGCGTGGTCACCACGCTGGGGTCGACGTGAGTTGTGCGTGGCGCCCGAGTCGCCGACAATGCCGACCCTATGCCTGCGATCACGCCGACGAGGTGAGAGAGTGTGCACCACGTGCCGGGAGTTGAGTCCTCGAATAGGACCTTGAGGTCGGCGCCGCCGGGGAGGCCGGGCGCCCTCCTTGTTGTCGTCGTAGTCGTTGAAGATGGTGATGTCGAACAGGTGCTTGCACTTGTGACCCCGTGATAACGGCTCGTCACAATTGAAGCATAGACCGTCTTGCGTCGCTTCGGTCATCTACATCGGTGTCGGCCGTTTAAATGGCCGAGGCGGTGTTGCCGACGCCGTCGGTGTCGGTGCTGCTGGCATCGTATTGAGGGACAGAGGCGCGGGTGCCCTGCCCCGCGGCTGCGTCATCTTGCCGGGTTGTAGAGGATCGTCGGCGGCGCCAGATGCGCCCTGGCAAATGACATGGTCGTCTCCATGTCTTTTGGATCTTGCAGCTCGGCGCCGGTTTTCAGCGGTTCCCCAAGTCCTGCTATGTAGATGTTGACCTGTTGCTGGTCGTTGAGGTGCCGGGCGCACGCCGGAGGAAGGAGGGCACCGCCGGCGGGCCTGGCCCCCTTGGGCCTGTCCTGGGCCTATCTCCTTGTTTGTGACAAATGTGAACAAGGGTTCGGGCAAGTCATGAGCTCTCTCTCGGCGCACATCAATGTAATAGTCGCTGACGATTTGTTAATCCGCTGACGATTTGTTAATCCGCAAGCAATAGAATTCCTAACTTGTTTCCAAAAACTAAACCACTAGGGTTGTGCTCATCTTTGCTCAACATGATTTTTAATTACCTTTGCAACCCAATCTTTGTTCATAACTATCAACAAACAAATTTATCATAACAATTTCTTAACATAATTTCTACTACAATTTGATATAGTAAATTTTAAAAATAACATAATTTAAACACATAAGTTTTTGTTAGACAACACAATTATTGTACAAAGTTCCCGACATAGTTATGAATCCGAAAAAGGAAATTACTCATAGTATATAGAAGAAAAAAATTGGTTGGTTGGTATGAAAAAAAATGAAAAAAAAGAAGAAGAAAAAAAAAAAAAACATGTCATGACCCTGAATTGGGCCAGCCCGGAAGGGCTAATTGGGCCCGACGCGACGGCCGCCGCCCGAGAGGGGGGGGGGGGGCGGGGGGGCAGGGGGCGGGCCGCCGCCGCCGCCTCTCTCCCGTCTGAGTCCGACTCGCCGTCTTCAAGTTAGGATTATCTTAGGAATTTTGGTGTGTAAAAGGGGATATTCCAATCTATAAGGAAGACCCTTATTAGGAAATAAATAAATATTGCTTGTAAAAGATATTCGATCAGTATAAGGAAACCTTATAGAGATTGCTTAGATTACAAGTCCCACTAGCTGGCTATATAAGCAAGAGGCATGTAATCTCTGGGGATAAGCAAGCAATAAAAATTAGTATCCATCTACTCCAGCTCAACCGCCGCCGCCCTGCGCCGCCTTTGCCCGCCCTGCGCTGCCGCCGCCGCCGGCCGCCGCCCCTCCCCGCCGTGGCTCTCCCCTCCTCGCTGCTGCTCATCGCCGCCGGCGAGATCACAACCCCTACGCCCTCTTGAGCTTCAACGGCCGATTTAACACGTGTCAATTCCCGACCCAACCTAGCCGGAATCGACAAAAACAAAAAGGTGAGAACAACATAGACACGGAGCCATGACTATGGTTGGCTCTGAATGAACCATCGTAAAAGAGAATTAGTTAATAAATAAAAGGTCATTATGAAAAGTTGTTATCAATATAGGAGTAGGTTAATATGTAAAGATGTATCTTTTTTTTTAAAAAAACATCATGCCCAAAAGTTGTCATGATGAGATTGTAAAATTATCAAAAAATGCATTGGAAATGGTACGATAAGAAGTTTCGGTATTATGTTTGTTTATAAAAATTGCATGTCAAAAATTGTTTTGAAAAAAACTACAATAAAAAGTTATAATAATAAGTTTAGCCAGTAGCATATTTCTTGTTTTGAAGAAAGATTGCGGGGTGGTGTGGTCGTTCACTAGTTTGTTGTTCAACAAACGATCATTAACATATATGGAATGCAGTGCACGGGTCAATTGGACAAACATACCACTCCCCCACGTTCTAAACATGATCTTTCCCCGAATCAGATGTGGAGTTTGTTGGGCAGCTCCGACCGACCGACCGAGCTAGAACTCCGAACACACACGTTGGTTCGGTATCGGTACGCCGTTACGCACATGTCAGTTCAGTAGAGCCCGTTTTCACGTCACGTCATTCAGCCCGTTCTCAGAGTTGCGACGACTTTGAATCAGATCGAAGATAAGTCCTTTCGGACTTTCAGACTGACGATGAGTGATGAAGTGGAGCACGTACTACGTACGTACGCGATGGGTGGCGGAACGGAACACAAGAACGCGGCGTGAGCGGATGAACGGCTGACGACGGACGGCCGGCCGTGCGACGACGCGTTTTTGTGGGCATGTGTCGCGTCGCCGCCGCCAGCCCGCCGGCCGGTTTGGCAGTCCGCATTCGCGAGTTGAGGGCGTGGCGCTGACCAGACCGCGTCCACTCATCACGCGCGTGCCGCTACCTTGGACTCTGGACGCGTACGGCACGCTGCGCGCTCCGCTCACAGCGGCCGCCCCGGTCTGGCTGCACTCCAGCAAGCAGAGTCCAAGCCGGCACACGTACGCCGCTCCATCATCTTCAGCTGCAGGCCTAGCTCTGCTCTGCAGCTATCGGCTCCATCTCCTAATTTCTCAGATCCCTCCAGTTGCCTTCAACCTGAACACCTGATAGATGTGTTTAAGTTACGATGTGTTCGAGGAAATAAACAAACTGAGCATAAATGCAAGGAACACAGGAACAAAGTATATACTGTATGCACAAACAATTTTTTTTTTTTGGGGGGTATGCACAAACAATTAGGGACCCAATTCCGGCTGCTCAGCAGATTGTTGAGCTCATCCAGCCACATGCTGTCCTGTTCTGTTCTGTTCAGCAGTCAACACCAGGAGGAAATAGTAAGCCACCCGTGATGACAGATAATCATACAACGGCTGCTTAAGAATAAGAACCAATAAAAATGTGCAATTGCGCTCATACTGTAACCAAGTAAGCATAATCATTTCTCAACCAAAAAAAAAATACCTCCCCTCCGTTTGGATTTATTCGAAATCACCTTTTTACCTAGCGATTTTGACTGTTCTACAGTAGGTGAGTAAATTATTGGTGACAGGTAAACCCAAACAGAGGGAAGTACCAAAAACAGGGTGACCACACACAGGTAAACCCAAACGGGGGTAAGTAAATTATTGGTCACAAGTGAACCCAAACATAGGCGAGTGTAAACACACGAGATTATTGGCATCACCACCTGAATGAAAAATTGATAGGCCATGTTCACACTTCACAGCAGCACCCTCGCTCTCCATGGCTGTTCCATTCCAGCGCTTTTGAATTCCACAGTCCAGACAGCAACACGAACACGAACACGAGCCGAGGACCAAAGGTTCATCATATGCACCTCTGGAACCTGGGCCATTGAAAACAGCCGGTCAGAAGAATAGGGCACCACCAGGTCGCCTTCGCCCTGTCACCACACCACCACCATAATTGCTTTGTTATTTTCTTGCCTCCACTTGCGCCCAAGTCCAAACCATGTACACACCTTGACCGTCAACCGGATGATTGCTCTAAATTGTAGGCGTCTTTTGGAATCATGCGCTTTGCATACTCTCTCACGACAATCAGGTCTTGCAGATCCTCAGCAATTGTGACTTTCAGAGATACGCGCCTTTTCCTGCTCAACAAAAAGGGCACATCGATTAGTGATTCTAATTTTTTTTGTCTCAGATTTGTTAACACTAACGACTGAGGTTACGGCAACTGGTTGCTTAAGTGAAGCTAGCAGGCCAAGTTATGTCAGATCCACAGGCGGAGCCAAAAATGTTTTTTTTTTTCGGTTGTTGTTAGAGGGCCAACAGTACAAATTTTATCAAAATTTGGTCAAATTCAAAAAACTTCAGTGAGAATAGGCTGCACTGAAGTTAATGCCTCAAATGAGGTAAAATGGTACTGTAAATCACAACAGACTGCAGAAACTCAACAAGGATTGATTCAATAATGACTGGACAGAGGCAAATATTTTGTACGGCGAGGAAGCTTCCTCAGTTGGATTCGAGTGGACCACAGCAGGTAGCCACCAATGAAACATCTAGGTGTGAACAAGCGAGCTGCTGAGTCTGTTGCATATAATAGAATCATAACGGAGACTTTGTTGTACCATCTAATCCTTGCCTCTATTTTTCTTTGTGGTGGACACTACTAGAAGGGATCAGCAAGACAGACCAGCAGCCACTTCCTTCTTCTACCTTCTTCCCCGGTTACACCATATTATAACTCTGTCTAGATTGGGCACAAGTTAAGCGTCTGGTTTCCATGCTAGTTTCAATAGGAAGACATGCAGCCACTCCATTTTCCATTCAAGAAATACAACATTAGTTTACCACTACCTGTTCCTGCCGTTTCTCTTGTGCTGCTGCTCTCCTTGGCCACCCCCATCAGGTCTTGCACGGAGCAGGAGAAGGCATCTCTCCTTCAGTTCCTTGCCGGGCTCTCGAAGAATTCTGGTCTCACCCAAGTCATGGCAAGAAGGCACTCATTGTTGCAAATGGGAAGGGGTCACCTGCAATGGAAACAAGACGGTCACCGAGGTCTCTACCATCTAGAGGCCTTGAAGGGACCATCACGTCTTTTGGCAACCTCACCGGCTTGCACGACACCTTTAACTTGTCCTACAATTCATTTGTCCGGTGACCTGCCCCGGAATTGGTGTCATCCAAATAAAGATCATTGTCCTCGACATCAGCTTTAACCGCATCAGTGGACACTTGCGGGATCTACCGTCTTGACCTCCGCCAACCTCTAAAGGTACTTAACATCTCAAGCAACTTGTTTTCGTGGCAGTTTGCATCCACAACATGGAAGGGGATGGAGAATCTAGTGGTGCTCAATGCCAGCAACAACAAAGCATTTCGGGCACATTCCAACTCATTTTCGTAACATATCACCAAACTTTTTCGGTCCTTGAACTCGTTACAACAACCTCGGTGGCGGTATCCCCCGGGACTCGATGAATTGCTCCATGCTCGAGTGCTCAAGGCTGGTCACAACCACCTCGTTGGGATTCTCCCGGATGAACTCTTCAATGCTACCTTGTTGGAGCATCTCTCTTTTCCAAAGAACGGATTACATGGAATACTTAATGGCACACATATAGCCAAACTCACTAATCTGGTTATCCTTGATCTTGAGAAAATAATTTCATTTTGAAAGGTACCCGATTCCATAGTTCAATTGAAGAGATTGCAGAACTTCATTTGGGCGATATACAAATGTTCGGGAGCTGCCATCAACCCCCGAGCAATTGCACAAATCTCACAAACATCGACCTCAAGAACAACAATTTCGGTGGAGAACTCACCAAGGTCAATTTCTCCAACTTACCCAATCGAAAATCTTTGATCTTAGGGAGAACAACTTCAATGGCAAAATTCCGTAAAACCATATACTCATGCCACAAACTAACAAAGATCGCAAGGCGTCTATCTCGTAATAATTTCCATGGCCGTTATCAAAGGGACTAAGCAATCAAGTCACTCTCATTCCTTTCTCTTGTTGGCAACAATTTTATTAATTTGCAAAATGCACTTCAAATACTAAAGAGATCCAAAAACCTCAACATCCTTCTTATTGGGTGCAACTTCATGAACGAGACCATGCCGGATGATGAAAGCATTGATGGTTTTGGGAATCTTCGTGTTCTTTCTTTAATTGCATGCTCATTGTTGGGGAAAATACCTTACCGGGTTATCGAAGCTAACAAGTTTGCAGATGTTATTTTTACATGACAATCAACTAATCTGGGCCAATTCCTTTGGATCAGCGGCCTAAACTATCTGTTCTATCTAGAAATATCAAATAACAATCTGATTTGGGGAATTCCTTCAAGATTAACAGAGATGCCGATGCTAAAATCGAGAAGACTGCAGCAGTTTTAGATCCAAGAGACTTTGAAGTACCAATTTATTTAGATACATCACTTCAATACCGCAAGTTGAATGCGATTCCAAAAGTGCTCAATCTTGGAAACAATAACTTCATTGGTGTGATCCCTCCAGAGATCGGTCTTTTAGAAGAGCTCCTTTCACTTAATTTAAGCTTCAACAAACTATATGGGGATATTCCCCAATCGACCGCAACCTCACGGACTTTGCCGGTGCTAGACTTGTCAAGCAACCATCTAACTGGTGCAATCCACGAGCTCTAAACAATCTACACTTCCTTACTTGAATTCAATGTTTCTTTCAATGATCTAGAAGGGGCTGCGGCCGACCACAAAGCCAGCTTAGTACATTTACAAATTCCAGCTTTGGTGGCAACCCAAAGCTCGGGTCCTATGCTTATTAGCCGGTCTGCAGTTCAGCCTGGAGCACCTTCCACCAGTTCAGCTGGAGAACCTTCCACCTCCAAGAAAAAAGTACATAACAAGACAGCTATATTTGCACTTGCATTTGGTGTATTTTTTGGAGGTATTGCCATCCTGTTAGTGCTAGCTCGCCTCCTACTCTTGTTCCAGGGTAAAAATTTCATCACCAGAAACAGTAGCAACAATAATAGCAATATAGAAGAGGTATCATTCAACTCCAATTCAGGGCATTCGTTGGTGATGGTGCTGGGAAGCAAGAGAGATGAACACAAGCTCACATTCACCGACATTTTGAAGGCAACAAATAACTTTGGCAAGGAGAACATTGTTGGGTGTGGAGGTTATGGACTAGTATTCAAGGCCGAGCTACCTGATGGATCCAAGCTTGCAATTAAGAAGCTCAACGGTGATATGTGCCTTATGGAAAGGGAGTTCACTGCTGAGGTTGAAGCACTCTCCATGGCCCAACATGAAAATCTTGTGCCACTGTGGGGTTATTGTATTCATGGAAACTCTAGGTTCCTCGTATATTCTTTCATGGAGAATGGCAGCCTGGATGATTGGCTTCACAACAGGGATGATGATGCTAGCACATTTCTTGATTGGCCGACGAGGTTGAAGATTGCCCAAGGCACAAGCCGTGGTCTTTCCTACATCAATAATGTCTGCAAGCCACACATTGTCCATCGTGACATAAAATGCAGCAACATCCTACTTGACAAAGAATTCAAAGCTTATGTTGCAGATTTTGGGCTGTCAAGACTGATCCAGCCCAACAAAAACTCATGTTACGACCGAGCTAGTTGGCACTCTTGGTTACATTCCCCCGAGTATGGGCATGGGGTGTGGCTACTCTGAGAGGTGATATATACAGCTTCGGAGTTGTCCTATTGGAGCTACTCACAGGATTACGACCCATTCCTGTTCTGTCAACATCAAAAGAACTTGTCCCTTGGGTGCTGGAGATGAGGTCTCAGGGAGAGCAGATTGAGGTCCTGGATCCAACACTCCGTGGCACAGGGCATGAAGAGCAAATGCTGATGATGCTTGAAGTTGCTTGTAAGTGTGTGAACCATAACTCTTCCATGAGACCCACTATAATGGAAGTAGTGTCATGCTTGGAAAGCATCAATGCAATGCTGGCTTGCAGAGACAAGAGTCAGCCAAGACATAATGCGGTAAGCACCCAGACATGATGCTGCTGCAGTTAGGTGAATAGAGTAGATATACTTTTCACTAGAGGTACCAGGCTCAGTTCGGTTAGTATTACACTGTATTTTGTACAGTTCTTGCACATTATAAAAATGTGAATTTTGATGAAGATAAGTACCCATCCCCAGGGCTGAAGCTACATATTAATTAGGGGGTGCAAATGCACACTGCTAAAATGTAAAAACAGTGATTATATGATTATATCCAAAAATCCCAACATATATGCATTTCCTCTGATCAGTTTGTGGACTATTGTGGGGGGGAAAAAGCAAGTGAAAAACTAATGTGCTTGCTTAGTTTATACTTATTTCGTGTGCTGATACTAATTCATTAGATACAGTGATCCCTCGGCTATTGGCTCCGATGAACAAAGTTCTGAAACTACTGGAATGGAGTAAATGGATAAAACATGAAATGGAGTGCTAGCATAATAATATGCAGTACAACATTTAGACTATGAAGTACAGTACCACCATACCTGTACTTAGCACTCGTAGTAACCTTGCATTCAGAATTTTTGGCCCTGACGGCGAGGAAACCAGGTGTCCTTGCAGCACGCGGCAGTGCGCCCAACGTCCTCGGCCTGCCCGACGCGCCCATTCACACGAGTCATTCAGACAGCCACCGTATCCGTCCATGGTCCATGGAACCCAACATGACGGGTCCTGGCGCGGCATTTTTACAAACACCCTGAGCGCGCGGCTTCCGAGACGGCGGCGCCGCTTCCTCCGGCCCCCAGGATCGGCATTGCGTCGTACAGCACTAAGCACTGGGCTTGGCACACACGCGGCCGGGCGGGAATGAGCGCCCAACGCGGGGTAGAGAGGACACAGTGCGTGGGTGTTGGTGGTGGAATACTGGACTCTGGACTGGTTGGCGAGAGAGAAGCTACTGCAGGAGTTCGCTACCTAGTAGTAGTAATGCCTGTGGTTGCGGCCAAACCAAACGCAGTCATCGATCCGAAGGTACCGACGGCGGCGCCGCGCCTGGTGCAGTTTGGTAGATGGCCAGTTAAGCGAGACGCACGGCGATTGGGTGCCGGCGATCGCCGACGGAAAGCGCGGCCATGACGCCGCGAAATAAGCACTGTTTTACAAAAAGAACCCCATGTTTTTAGTCTTTTCGCATCCCGATAATAGGTAACGTAGTTATGTAGAAGCCACAGGCTTACATGTTAATTATGCTAAATCCAATTTAGTGCCTATCAATATGAGTCCAGAAAGAGCTGAGTTAATGGCAAACACTCTTGGGTGTCAGGTTGGTGCACTTCCCTTCACTTATCTGGGACTCCCACTAGGACTCACAAAACCAACTGTGCAGGAATTCTTCCCAATGCTGATGAAAATGGAAAGAAGGCTAACTGGTATTAGCAAAATGCTATCTTACAATGGAAGGTTAATTCTTGTGAATTCAGTATTCTCAGCATTACCAACTTTCTACATGTGTACTCTCAGAATACCTCTACAAGTGGTCAAGCAAATTGATATCTACAGGAAACATGGTCTGTGGGATAAGGGTGATATTAATAGGAAAGGTGGTTGCCTAGTAGCCTGGGAAGAAGCTTGTAAGCCAAAAGAAGAAGGATGACTAGGTATTATTGATATCAAAACACAAAATGAGGCCCTGCTAATGAAATTTCTTGATAAATTTTACAAGCATGCTGATATCCTTGGGTCACTCTCACTTGGTCTACTTTTCTACTCCAATGAGAACATTCCTCCTCAAGCAAAAAGTCCTGTTGGATCCTTCTGGTGGAAAGAAGTCCTCAGTCTATTCAACAAATTCAGAGATTTTGCAATTTGCAAACCTAACAAAGGGAATTCTATAATGCTTTGGATGGATGTATGGGTGGATCAAAAGCTCAGCAACAAATTCCCTGAACTTTTCTCCTTTGCCAGGAAACCAAAATGCTCCATTCGTTTTTTCCTGAACAATGAACTTGAAAGAATTTTCAGCCCCATGCCCTTACCCCAAGTGCCTGCTCTCCAGCTCCAAGAATTGCTGGACATTGTTCAGAATGCAAGCTTGACTAATGAATCAAATGACTCTTGGACCTATCAGTGGGGCTCTGAAACTTATGAAAGTAGAAAGGTGCATTCTCTACTGTCAGACAGCTGTCCTGCTTCCCCCCTATTCAAATGGCTGTGGAAATCGAGCAATACAGGCAATCAAAAATTCTTCTTCCGGCTTCTTCTAAGAGATGGACTCAACACAAGAAAACCTTCGAGAAGAAAGAACAGAATTTTGGGTGATTATTCTTGTGTCCTTTGTAGACAAGGAACCGAGGAAACTTCCTTTCACCTATTCTTCGATTGCCCATTCAGCTCAACCTGTTGGAATACAATCTCAATCCAATGGAACCTCAATCTCCCCCTCTTGATATGATTATTGAAGCAAAGGAGCAACTTCAATCAGAAAATCTTCGGGAGATTATAATCACAGCATGCTGGTCGATCTGGAAAGTTAGAAATTCAATCATCTTCGACAATGGAACAAATAGTGTGGTGGCATGGAAAAACATTATGAAAAGCAAGCTTGGATTGGTGTGCGTCAAAGCCAAGCCTTGAAAAAGTGCAGCCATTAGTATTTGGAGAGAGTCGTCTTTGTAATGAATCATGTTTTTCTTTGAGCCTGTTGGCTTTGTAACTCTCCCTGTACATTCTTTTATTTAATGGAAAATACAAAAAATAGGTAGGGGCTCCCTGCCGTTTCCAAAAAAAAGTTATGTAGAAGCCCCACACATCTTATCTTATCTTATACATTACTAGCAAACGTGCCCGTGGGTTGCAAACCAGAGAAAAAAAAATTTAACACATTGCATGTTTATTACTCCCTCCATTCCAAATTATAAGACGTTTTTCGACTTTTCTAGATACTTTAATTTAATTATGTATCTAGACATAGTGTATAACTAGGTGTATAGTAAAAGAAATGTATCTAGAAAAGCCAAAACGTCTTATAATTTGGAATGGAGGGAGTAACATTTTAGCTTTTTATTGTCTGAGATAAATACGTGATATTTTTAGAGTCCTTTTTTCGAATAGCAAAAGATTTGCGCATCTTTGTATTTTAAAAGTTTTTACACCCGCTTTCGGGCGTTTTGGGAGTTAGGATATTACATGATGCGCCACTTCCAAATATTTCCTCCTAAGCGGACTTCTCACGGATTAGACAATCTAGATTGCGCGCACCGGCTCGGAGCAATGGATCGGCGGTGGCGCTCATGCGCGGGTGTCGCGACGCCCGCGAGGCCATCGTGAGCGTGCGAGGTCGAGGAAGAGCTCCCACAACGACTCGGCGTCCGAGTTAACAGGGTCGTTCCCAATCTTTTCAGAATCAGAAGAGTTTTTTTTTATTTGCTTGTGAACGAAGCGTGCTCCTCTCTGGGTTCACAAACCCTGACAGCACAACGACCCCCCGTCCTACATAGATGTATGAAATCAATAATACAGAACGGTATTGCATTATATCTGATTGCAGCTGTGGTCAGTAGATAGGTACCAAAAGTTTGTAGAAATCAGGCCCTTTCTGAGCCTTCTGGGAGGTGCGTGCATGTTTCTTCTTGCTTGAATCGTCGTCTCCATCTTTAGAAGAAACCATCCAAGACATGAGGCTTCTCTTGGAACCGGACATTTTATTTGGGATGCCGAACTACACCACTCGATCTGCAGTCTTATATCTTAATTTAAAGTTGTATATATGGTGTCAACTGAGAAAGACCGATCTCGTGCGCACTGAACAACACCCATGTACACCCGAATTTAGTAAGCATAATACATTTATACACTTAAACTTGCAATTAGATCGGATCCAATTCCCAAATAGCGTAGGTGCTCGGTTTCGCACGGCGGAGCAGGAAGGGAACGAAGGGGCCGGCATACCTGCCTAAGGACGCGACGAAGAACTGGGCATCTTGTGTAGGGTGGCGGTATCACAGTTGTCGCCGAGAGAGAACGCGGAGAGAATGGTGGCGGCGATTGCCTAGTCGAGGCTGTTCGACCCAGTGGAAGCGCACTCGCGGACATGGACCCGATCCTTTTTTTTCTATCTGTATGTGTGCGTATCGTATGTGTGTGTATATCGTGTCCCTCCGTGATTCAGCTTCCCTAATATTTGCCCCAGCGAGCGTGGAATCCTAATTCTTTACGTGAACCGGGCAGGAGTGTGGAATCCTAATTCTATACGTGAATTAGGCAGGCAGAAGAAAAAAAAAAGTGAAAAAAGGTGGTACTGATTTTTTCTCTTTTTTATTAGTAGCTATATATACCCCTATATTTAGTCTTTTTGTGAGTAAATAATATTTTATACATAGAGAAAAAAAAGTCTAGGGCCGCATAAAAAATCACATTATCCACATATGACTGTGTTAGCGTGACAAAAGAACTAAAGGGTCTTTTTTGGATGGCCAAAGATAAGTTGTGGTTGATTCAAACAACTTCTATTGAGTATTGACTATTATACCTTATTTTGAACTATTCGACCATTCAACTTACAAAAGGAATATTGTAAGTAAATGCTAAATTCCTTGCTTTCTATTGCCGCTAATAAAAGTTAGAGCATTTAAATGGGCCAATACATGCTCCTATGTATAATCATGTATATAATATACTATGCCATAGCACATTCATTAGCAGAGTTTGATGACAGCTACATGTTGCCTGTGGAGGGTGAGTTTGAGCAGGCAGCCCCCAACAACACTCAGCCTATACCAGTGGTCAGCTACTTCTGAAAGCAAAGAGAAGTAGCAGAAGCAAGAGAGATCAACTACTATACGAGATGAGAGGACAGAGGGTGTGGATGAGAGGTTTTGGGTGGCTTTTCACTCAAACTTCTATCTCACCGTCATCTTTCACTCTAAGAAGAGCAAGATCACTACAAAGGGCACAATATTGACTTTACTAAGATGGCTGAGAAGGAAGAACCTGATTTTGATGAGGCTATTGAAGCTTGCAATAAGTTTGAGCTGACTGACATCATGTCCTTCAGGTATGATTGGAATGAGGAGATACCGAGTCAGTTTCATGCTACCTACCCTTTGGGACAAGCAAGCTGACACCATTCACTGGATGACAGATAGGAGGCATTATAAGATTCACTATATCACCTTCTGTCAGATACTTGGCTTTGGAGAGGAGCACAGGAGCTACACCGACATCCATGACATTGATCCGATTGAGTACAAAGTAATCAGGGATTGTTGGGAGAAGCCAAGGGAGGCTGATGGCAAGAGAAAGGGGCTGAAGGGGTTCTTCTATGTGATGAACAACCTCTGCAGATGCACCATTGACCCCAAGGATGGGGCAGCCTCAGATGTGAATGGGTATGCAAGGAACCTCCTAGCCCACTTTAGGAATGATGAGCTGCTCAATGTGGGGAGATTCATCTGGAGGCAGCTAGCTAATGCTATGGATGATGGGAGGAGGAACTTACCTTATGCTCCCTATCTGATGTTTATGATTGAGAGGGTCACAGGACGCATCTTTCCAAAGGATGGTTTCCACACCGTCTACAACATAGAAGACCCATGCTTTGGATGGTGGGAAGACTAGTGGCAGAGCGAGTGTTGGTGGCACATCGGTGGGTCGTGAGGACTTACAGGAGCCTTCTAGTTCTAGGCCCAGGAGCAGGGGCACTAGCAGCAAGGTGAAGGCATGGCTGAGAGCTATTTTTGGACACTGTGCCTACTCCTCACAGCAAAGCTATGAGACCCGCAGGGAGATCAGGCAGGCCTTCAAGAGTGTTAGGGAGAGACAGGGACTTCCAGCTCTTCCACCTATTCCTAGGCCTCCTCAGATCGAGCTCCCAGATCTTTCAGCCGCCAGCAGCTCAGACAGGGCATCTTCAGACATTCTTGGCTCTTTTTCACAGCAGATGCCAGCTCGTCGCTACACCCGTCGTCCTTCTCAGTCTCGCCATGCAGCTACTTCGAGGAAGGGGAGGAGGACGAGGCCACTTCCACCCGTCGGCGTGATGACACCAAAGTGAGGACTGACTTCTCCGCTTTTCTTTCATTTTCTATGACCTTTTTGGTACTTGATGCCAAAGGGGGAGAAAATTAGAAGAAAGTAGAGGGGTCAAACTTTTCGACGCCATGTTGGTGCTTCGAGGATGTTGCGCACAGAGAATGAGCTTCGTGAGTTTAGATCTTCTAAGAGTAGTTGTTTAGGTGTGAGTTTGAGAGAAACTCTATTTTATGTAATAATGCCACCTATGACTCTTTATTTCTCGGATTTGATCTCTGTTTTGTTAAACTCTTTATTATGATGATCTGCTGCTAGTTTATTTCCTCATAATTGTCATATTTGTTGTGGATGTTGTTTGTCGATGCATGCGTGCTTTGTGGCGCTGCAATGCCACACTCGGGCGTGGCGGTGCCGCACCTCACCGCACGCATGTGCCCATTTTTGTGCTCGAATCGTCATGTTTACTTCATGTATCACATATATATATATATATATATATATATATATATATATATATATATATATATATATATATATATATATATATATATATATATATATATATATATATATATATATATATATATATATATATATATGTGACACTTTGTTCAAGACCCCACAAAGCAGCCATGGATGTAGGGGAGGTCCTACACACCATCTAAATGTGTGACATTGACGTTTATGTCGATTTGAGAATTCAAATCTCACTCACACATTTAGGGGCGGGTCTCACTACACCTAAATATGTGAACTTGACCTTTTATCTCAATATTGAGGATTCAAAACTCACTCATATATTTAGGGGAGGCTCCTACACCCTTGGCTTTCGAAATCTCAGTTTGACTTTACATCTTATGTAAGTTCTAATTTGGTTGTCATCAATCACCAAAAAGGGAGAGATTGTAAGTGCAATCAAGTTCTATGTGGGTTTTGGCGTTGATGACCAATCAATTAGGGGACTAATGAGATTTTGCGGAGATGATATGCGTGAAATAAAATAAGGAGTTGATGTACGGGTCCAAAGGCATCCAATGAACTAGATGGTGGCGTTTGGGATCAAGGCGTTTAAATTATTTCATATTTTGAATCTTAAGTTTAGAAATGCCGTACTATCAAGAGGGATCCTAGGACTCTTGGTTACATGTGGACTAAATGCTCAAATCTCCAATCCAAAGAAAAGACACAACTTCCGGCTGAATGTACAAAGCAAACAACACATACTTAGACTTTGTTGCCGTAGGCGCCGGGTAAAGCACCACGCATCAAGTGCGGCATTGCCACACTTAAAGTTTACCGTTGGGTCCGTTGGGTATAAATACCACTCCTACCCCTCCCACAACGGTCATCTGGCTCACTTCATCTTTTTCCGAAAGCGTAAGCGACCAAAGAAACCACCTTTTGCTCTCTCTCTCTCACTCCTCCATTGAAGCACCTTGAGCTCCCCACTCAATCTCTCACTTCCCACCACGGATTCTTGAGAGAAAAGGCAAAGAAACTTCGATTGGAGACCGGATCTACTACTTCCCCTACTCAAAAAAGAGCATTTGGTTCACGTTTGGCCGAACCCTAGGGTTCTTTACTCTTGGAGCTTGCTCCTAGATGGCTAGGCGTCGCCCTTGAGCTTGCCCCCTTCGTGTGGCAGCCTTGGGAGGTTTGTAACCTCACACAAATCAATACATTATCCGCACATCTCTAGGGTTTGCTCCCTAGACTCTTGAACGAGGGAAAAAGCAAGCCTTTGTGGCAAGCTAAGCCTTGTGTGGCAACCTCAACAACGTGGAGGTAACCCAGCCTTTGTGGCGATGATGAACCACGGGATAAATCCTTGTGTCACTTGTGTTCTTTACTACATTGCATATTTATTCTTGTGAGTTAGGGTTTCGTCCCGATCTACTTTGTTGTTGCGCTTCTGTCACATTTGGTTAGCTCTCTGCAAAGTATTTGTGTGCAGGAACACATAGGAACCACGAGCACCAAACTCCAGCTCTCAGATTCACCTTGGTGCAGCTCGGGTTCAGCTACACGCGGCAGTGCCGCTCGGTGACACGGCAGTGCCGCACCCACTGCGTCGACCACTCAGTTTTTCTCTGTCTCTGTTTGACACACGCGGCAGTGCCGTGCATTCTCAGATTTGCGTCATTTGAGTTTTGACAGGTCGATTTTAGATGGTCAGCCTATTCACCCCCCCTCCCTCTAGGCTTCCATCAGATCCTACAATATTAAAAATTGCTAACATACTGAGAGAGACATTGGATTGTACTATAACAATCAGAGTAAAATTAGTCTACGACTACACATTTAGTTGGAGGATAGGTGTCATCATGTAGGTTTGTTGGCAAGTCCTACCCCATATCATTGGGCCAACAAATGAATCGTCAGTGGTGCTAAAACATTCTATCGCCGGTTGGACGCATGAAGCGGTGGAGAAGACAAATACAATGTTCGTCGGTGAATAAAGGTTTATCACAACTGACGGGCCACCTAGAAGAGGCGGCTCAGGCTATAAGGCGATAGTGATAAGTGTAAGGACCTTGATGTCGAGAAGATGGCCTAGAGGGGGGTGAATAGGCCTACAAAAATTTCAGCTCAATATGAAATTAGTTGAGAGCAACCCCTGTCTCCCCGATGACCGTGAGTTCACCACATCTCAAACTTGGTGAAGATGATGTTGAGATACTCAATAACAGGCCTGCAAAATTTTAGCTCAAACGAAAGTTAAAAACCTCGAGCGGCATCGCCGCTCGGGCAAGCGGCTGCGCCGCTCGTGAATTTTGGCGGTGCCGCTTCCGCTCCTCCGAGCGGCACTTGCCGCCGGGCCAAAACAAAGAAGAATGGAAAAGTGTTGAGCTAGCTGTCTTGGTTGAGGTATGAGGATGTATTGGTCAAAGATTGAGCACTTGGTTGCACATAAAAGCTTGTGCATTGTATCCCCCTTTATAGTACGGCTTTTCCTAAACTCAATTTCAAAACATAAAGGAATGTAAACCTTCTTTGAGCGTAGAGCCATCATCACTTGCAATTGGGGGCTGCTGCATATATATATAACATCCTCAATTATCTTTGTCTCTTCTCTTTGAGCGAATATGTCTTGAGCATGTGACTTGAACCACTTCCATACATATGAGTTCATTTTCATGGCTTCAAGTCACTTCCACTAATGATTTGATTCTCAACACAATATGACTCCTCATAGCTTGATTAGTTCTCGACTAAATGCAAGTACTCTCTTCTTCACCTTAGCCATGGTGCCTCGGGTCCCAAGCCGCCGCTTGCCCTTCACCTTCACTTAGTATCTCGAAGCCCTTTCCTTGCTATCTTCACCTTATCAAGACATACTTAAGTCACATCACATTAAGCGTCCATTGAATAACCATTTCTTCAATATTATGATCCTTGCTTGAATATCTTCTAGGTATGAATGTTGAAATCAATCAAGCTCGGTTTGACTCACATAGAGACATATATGGATCAACATCAATATTGTCAAGCCAATTCACGATTCCTTATATCCTCTTTATTTTGGCTTGACATTCCTAACACTCACTTCAATCTCTGTCTTCATACTTCTAGCTTGATCATATCAATGCAAAGTGATGTTCCAAATCTTTACCCATACAAGCAACTAATATAGAGAACATCTTATATCCGTTATGCATTGTCTCCTTTGTCATTTCACCTTTGCTTGATATATCTTCACTTATGCACTCTTGATTCAGTCTTTAATCCTTGATCAACACTAGTTCATTGTCCAACTCTTCTTGTTCATGCAAATCAAGCCATCATAGAGACCAATCCACAACCATCGACTTATGTCTCATTTGCCATTTGTCAAGTATGCTTGCTTGCACATGATACTATGATATCCCACAACTTAGAAGCCATTTCATTGATTCCATTTGCATTGTTGTCTTTTTGCTTGAACTAGACTGTTTCCATAATCCTCCAACACAACAAAGATATAATTTGGCCTTTGCTTCAACACTATGTGGAATACCATCAAGTTTTGCATTTACTTGTTGAACCTTGGATATACTCGCTAATACACAATCCACAAGTATATGCAATAGACTCAATTTCCCTGTTCAACACTTGGCAAACTTATTAGACCTTTAATTATGTTGTCACTCAATTCACCAAAACCCACTAAAGGGCTAGATGCACTTTCAATCTCCCCCGCTTTTGGTGATTGATGATAACACAATTAAAGCTTACAAGAGATTGATAAACATTAAGATTTTGAATCCTTTTGATATAGCGAGCTCCCCCTAAATGTGTGCATTGAAGGAATTCAAACTTTGGCCTCAAATGCCAAATGCACATATTTAAGATAAAGTGTGGGAACTCTCCTATATCTTAGCATCCGTGGGGTGCAAGGTGTAACAAGATAACCGTGATGCTCATGACAGTTCATGCACTCAAGAAATAATCAATCCACCATACAAGGCATGAATGTCACACACTAGCATAAATAGTCCTTAAAGAGAATCAAGTTAAACTATCCTTGCTCATACCACACAAATTTTGAAAAATCTTATATGCCTCTCCTTTACCCCTTTAAAACCACATATCAATCTCACTTTAATATTTCTCCCCCTTTGGCATTAATCTCCAAAAAGGATCTCTCCACCAAAAGAAAGAAATATGATGGTAGACAAGTGAGAGCAAGAGTAGGCAACGGTTTAGCATATAGGATTTCTCTCCTAAGTTTTCTACCAAACAAAGTATGCAACAATTTAAGCCAAGATTCTTGAGAAGTTAGTATATTTAGCTCATGCCTTACTTAGATGACATTTAACATGAGACTAACTCATGCCAACACCACAAGAGGTATGAACCAAATATCTAAAGAAATATCTAATCGCCACCATAAGAACAAACTTATGGCGTGACTTAAAACATTGCATACACATGCACACACTAGCATGTAAGGGCCTAGATGCACAAAGGTAATACAAGAGTTCATGGAGCGATATACCTTTGTTCAAAGCCTCACAATCTCCACCATGATAATTTCAATATTTGGATTTAGTGCTTTGATGGGACTAGTAAATCTTTTCTCGCAAGATAATTTCATTTGTGCCCATCTTTCACCATCATCATCTTCAAGGAGATAACCCAAGCTTGTGCTTCATTTCAAGTGAAAGTCCATTGCTAACTCTTGTTGTCATATTGAGATACTAGCTGAAAACATATTCCTTGATATACCAAATTGAAAGATCATCCACCAATACCAATTGGAATATGATCGTCACAATTTTGACACCACTTGAAAAGAGTCTTCATATGGCTTTATGGAAGGTTTGCAATGTTTTGGTTGTCACCAGATAGCCCAGGTGCCATAGGATGAGTATATATGCACCCAAAACCAAAACTAGTCATTAGAGTTCAAAAACCAGCTGTCATGACATGTATGCGTGCGGCATCGCCGCCATCATTTGCGGCATCGCTGCACTCACGTAAACAAAGACAGTCACCGACGGAAAAAGCCATAACTTTTTACTCCGAACCCCGATTTCAGTGATCTTGGACTTTCTGGAAAGCTTGTTTCGAGAGCTATCCATACCAACCAATGGCAAGCCCAAATATCAATAAGTTGAAGTGTTGTTCTGTTGAAAGTATCTTTACAAGTTGATGCCAATTGGAAAGAATGCCCATATCTCATAGTATCACCTAGATAATGCTCACAAAGACAAGAGATAGCATTAAATTGCAAGCTAGAGTTTCACAACTAGTGACCCTTTGGATGTGGAAGGCATGGTGAGTCACTAATTGCAAAACCTCATAACATAGACTAAATTCCCCTCTTTTTGATAGTGCATACATATATATGTGGAAAGCAACAACGTATGCACTTTTGGTCAAATAAGTCCAAACAAGGGAATTTAAGCTATATTATGGAGAGTAGCTACTTGAGAGATAAAATTGCAATCCAAATAAATATGACAGCTTAACTTTACCAATTTGGATTGAATTAATGTAGCATACCCATGAGAAACTCATTCTCACCAAGAGACTACACAAATCACTAGAAGAATATGTTAGTCTCAAAAGACTCAAGGCATAGGATGGGCTCCCCCTTAATATGTGCATCAAGTACTTGAATTACTTATGAAATGCACTTGAACCCGGTTTAAGAGTCTAGAGGAGTTCATCCTATATCTTGGTCAAGGCATAATAAATTTACAACAATTAAAATTATGCCAAGAAACCATACCACCACCAAGGTAGATAGATCACAACGCAAATTGAAGGACCGAAAGGGCGCGAGGGGGTGAATGGGAGCCTCGACAAAATTTTTTCGAATTTGCGACCTTGTAGCTCACGACCCCTCAAAGCAAATCGACCAACTCACGGAAGAATCACGACCTTGTTTGCAAGGTGGATGACCTAGGGGACCGGCCTAGAGTCGCGGATCAACAGGAACACCACGGAACGATCGCATCTAACAATCGAGAGAAAACAAAGAACCGGCCAAATACCGGACATGTCCCGGGTTGAATACCGGACTTGTCCGGTATGAAAACCGACGTTAAGTTCTCGGCCAAATACCGCACATGTAGGGTTGAATACCGGACTTGTCCCAAGTTGAACTCAACCCAAAATCACCTCTCGGGAGAAATCGAAAACCCAACCAAAAGACCTTAAAATCATAAGAATTTAACCCTAGCCTTTTGGAACCGTGGAAAACCTCTCCACAAAGTTTTAGCCCCAAACTCGAAGTTTAGGAATACCGGACTTGTCCGGTTGCATACCGCACATGTCCGGTATTGTCGGGTCAAGAACCTTTCGAACTCAAAAACGAAATCTGATCGGAACTTCCTCTACGCTTGATCTTTGGTCACAATTTTTAAGCCATAGAATCACGGCATGTAGGTGACAAGATTCCCCTAAGAAATTTCAAGTTTGATGGAGCGAATCGAGAGGAATTTCGGATCTTGCTAAGAACACACAAAAAATCGACTTCGATCCAAAACTCGCCCGATCTGCGTGCTCGTGAGGAATTAGCTCAAACCCTTGGGTGGAAATGATCCTCTCACGCCCTAGCACGAATCAAGGCAAGAAAACAAAGCCAAACGATCCCAAATCGAAGAAATCGTGAAGAGAAGAGAGGGGGAGAGAGGAAACTCAGGGAAGAACAAGTGATGAACCAAAAATCACAAAGACAAGATCAAACAAGAACACCGATCCAATCATCCCAAACGCCACCATGTGACAGCTACTCGTGAGCTAGCCCTTGCTCAACAAATTCGATACAAGATCGGTGGACCTCTCACACACCGAGTCGGAACCCTAGTTAGAAACGTAAAATGAGAGGCAAGGGAGGATGAAGGGGTATGCCTCTCGCTAAATAGCCCCAATTCCCTCTCGCCTAAACTACCCCTAAGATACATGAGTCGATTTTGTAACCCTAAGGCTATTTCGGCCGACTCGGGATAATTTGATCCGACGGCCACCGCGCCTCCTCATCGGTAGCCTTGCATCCACGCAACCTCCCCGATGCCGCCACGTGCCGCCCTTCCGTCCGCCGGAATACTTCGGGTTTTGAGGTCCAAACCCGCGAAACCCGCGCCCGTGGTTTTGAGGCCCAAACCACGAAACCAGCGCCGATGGTTTTGAGGGCAAACCACCAAACCTCCTCGACACGTGTCATCGCCGTCTTGACCGCCCCGAAGTCGCCAAGTCATCCGAGCTCCCCGCTCCGCCTCGCACGCCGCCCGTCTTGACCCGATCGACACGTCCCCGCCACGCCCCTCTTGCATCCGTCGATGTCCCGGATGTCGCCTCCATGGCTAGCCACCCGGCGATCCGGCCCCTCGGTCCAAGCCTCACGTCCGTCCTTCACCTCCGCGGTCCGTCGGCCCGCAAGACGCCCCTCCTTGGCCCCTTCACCTCACCGTCGCCTACCATCTCCGAGCTCCACACCCCCGCACAACACGAACCAAGAGATACGCCTTCGACACACTCCACGTGTGCCGGTGAAACATAGCCGAAGCGTAAAAAAAGATAAAAGAAAATAGAAGGAGAATGTTGATGTTGACAATCACTACATCACAAAACTAAACACATGCGACCTAAATCAACCATGTGTTCGCAATCTCCCCCTTGATGAGTGCATTGTCAACATTCAACACAAAAGACGTAATAAGATAGGAGAAAACACATCCAAGTGAACACAAGCTAGACACAAGCTAAGACAGTCCACTGGATAGCACAACATGGAGCAAAAACTTGGTTCCCAAAGACATGGGCAAAAGGCTCGACACAACCAAGCTAAATGCACGCCTAGTCCTCAAGAAGAGGTAGAACAGGGCTCAACACCACTAGCGTAGCTCCAAACCAAATACTTTCACACACAAAAGCCTAGACCCTCAAGACAGAGGCAAAGGTTCAACACATCTAGCTCAAAGTGCTACCCCCTCCTCGGACAAATGCGTCCACTGTCTTTTGTATCTTTCTCCCCCCTTGTTGGCACATGCACTAATCAAGCTAGGAAATGCAATATGTCACAATGCAAAGCTTCAAGATTATATTCAACCGAGTGAGAGAGTGCTCAAAGTGGTACCATAGCAACAAAGTACAAGTGCTAGCCGAGCTCAAGTTAATCGATGATATGAAATATGGCACAAAGCATTTTGAGCAAATTTTAGTATCTTGCAAAAAAGGAGGTTCACCATCAAACATAGCACCTAGCACAAGTAGATAGGAGATCAACTAAGTGCTCAAACATGTAAACTTGGTGAACTACCCCAAATGGCTTCAGACATCATGCTAGACATTATGGCAAAAACTTGTGTTCATTTTAATTCAGAGTTGCAGCGGTTCACAAGTTACAAGAGAGCATGCGAGTGGTTATCCACATTTGCCTTGCCTTACTAATCAACCATGTCAAGCCTATGCGTGAGCAATGATTAGCTTAAGACAATGGTCCGGGTCAAACACAATGAAGTCCAAGTTCATTCAAGAGTGCAAGTGAAAGCAAAGCCTCAAACTTCAAAGTGTGGCAAAATGGACCCCACTCGATCTTTTCATCACTTTAGCTTTAGACTTCATGTTTTAGCAAGATATTATCATGAAAATCTAAGCAAGTGAATGAATCAAAGCATGAGACATAGCTACCAAGCATACACATAAGAGCTCAAAGGATCTCAACATCCTACTCATGATAGAAGCTAGCTCAAAGGTGAACCAAGATTAAGTTTCATCATTCATTAATCAAGTTCACATGTGAAAAAAGTTGCTCACTCATAACATACATCACATGATTAAAAAGAGCTCAAACTAGAAGCACTATCATGTCCATACTACTAAGAGCACAAACTCATTCCATTCAATATAAAACTGAAGCTCATGATATGCAAGTATGATACAAAAAGCAAAACAAACCTAAAACTACATCTCGTACATCAACTACAAAGCTACCCCTCAAAAGGGATAGCACACGCCCAACTCTCCACCTAAGCCGGGCAAAGCGGACTTGGTCTAGTGGTTTCGTGAAAATGTCCGCAATCTGTTGCTCCGTGTACACATGTTGTACATCTATGTCCCCCTTTCTCCCGGTGATCTCTCGTGAAGTGGTACCTCACCTCTATGTGTTTGGTCCGGGAGTGCGGGACGGGGTTTTTGGCTACACTCACAGCTCCCATGCTATCACACAACAAAGGTACACGAGAAAAGCTCTCAGCCAAAGTCTCTCAAAGTGGCAACCATCCACAACACTGGGAACAACAAGCAAGAGCAAAGAACATACTCGCCTCAATGACCGAGCGACACCGCATCGCTTATGACGACCAAGACACTAGAGACGCATCAAGAAACCGACAAAACCGTGAGGTAGACTTTCTATGCATACGATCACCAAAGATAATCGAGTCCGAATAACCGGCCGAGGAGAGGGTGGAAGAGGCCGAGTACCATAGGCCAAAGTCGTGGGTAAACCGCAGTACCAAGATCCTCTTCACAAACCGAAAGTGAGAGGTACGCGGGCGAAGATCAAAAAACGGCGCAGAGGCACACCGCAAACCGGATGCCTGGGCGCTGCCGCCGCCGCACAAAGAACGAACCGATCATGCTTTCGTACTCCCTTTGGTCCCGGCTTCTCCATCCTTGTCCTCGCCCGGGGCCGCCGCCGCCGACATGGGCGCCGAAAGAGGCTTGGCCTCACCCATGCGAAAACTTGCGGATGATGTCCTTCGTGTACTTGCCCCGGTGTACGAAGATCCCGGCCCTTGGTTTGCTTGATTTGAAGTCCAAGGAAGTAGGTCAGCTCGCCCATCATGCTCATCTCGAACTCCCCGCTCATAATCTCTCGCAAAACTCGATACCATAGCATGTGAAGAGCCACCAAAGATGATATCATCCACATATATCCGGACTAGGAGTATGTCATTGCCCTTCCTAAGCAGGAACAAGGTCTTGTCTACGGCCCCCATCACAAAACCCTTAGCTAAAAGGAAGGCTTTCAACCTCTCGTACCATGCTCTAGGGGCTTGTTTCAGGCCGTACAAGGCCTTGTACAACTTGTACACATAGTCTGGGTGTTTAGGATGCTCAAACCCCGGGGGTTGCCTCACATACACTTCTTCCTCTATAAACCCATTTAGGAAAGCACTCTTGACATCCATCTGGAAGAGCTTGAAGCCCTTCGAGGCTGCAAAGGCAAGCAAAATCCTAATAGCTTCTATGCGGGCTACAGGAGCGAAGGTTTCCTCATAGTCTATTCCCTCTTTTCTCGCAAAACCCCGGGCAACTAGTCCGGCTTTGTTTCTCACCACCACACCATCCTCACTGCTTGTTTTTGAACACCCACTTAGTACCTATGGGATGACACTCACCGGTGGTGGAACTAACACCCAAACTTGGTTCCTCTCAAAGTTCTCGCAACTCCTCATGCATGGCATTGACCCAATCCGAATCGAGATAATGCGGTGGTAACATCTTTGGGCTCAAGAGTGGAAACAAATGCAGAATGAGCAAAATGACACATGGCATAAGATTTGGAACGAAGTTACCCCCCCGATCAAGTCCTCCAATCATGGTCTTTGGGGGATGGTGACGCTGAATGAGTCGAGGCGCCGCGGCGCGAAGATGTCGCCCCTCGACAAGAACCTCCTCGTGTACTGCCTCGGCCCCGAGGGAGCTGCTCCACGGACCCCACGGCAGTGGTAGTAGGGTCCGGGTCCGTGAGTAGTCGCCGCCGCCGCTGTGGTCACTGGGGCAAGCGGTGGAGTCGCCGATCACCCCCAACCCAACGTCTTCCTCGCTCCTCCTCCACAAAGATGCTCGCTCCATCTCCTCCTTTCCCCGCACACTCCAACACGTAAGAGGAACAAGGCGCTAGCCTCATCGAAAGTAACCTCACATGTCTCTACAACGCGGTTAGTCTCAAGATTAAGAACTCAGAAGCATGTGAGTGCAAAGCATATCCAAGGAAAATGCCATCACCGATCGAGACTCAAACTTGTCGAGATTACCTTGCTTGAGAATGAAACACCTGCATCCAAACACACGGAAGTGGCTTACCTTGGGCAATCTCCCAAACCGCAGCTCATATGATGTCTTCTTGGTGAAAGCACTAAGGAAAATGCGGTTGGAGACATGGCACGCCGTGTTGATTGCCTCAGCCCAATACTTCCTGAGTCTTGTGTTCATCGAGCATGGTCCTCGCCATCTCCACAAGCGCCCGGTTCTTCCGCCAACAATCCCATTCTGGCCGCGGGACATAAGGGCTAGGAAAACCGGGTGCTCAACACCCAAGTTAGCACAAAGAGACTCGAATCGAGAGTTCTTAAATTCTCGTGCCATTGTCATCGCGAATCGCCGAATGGTCTCTCTCGGCAACTCAGTTCTCGGCCTCAAAATCAAATCGCGAGCAAAACCGAAAGCCTCATCCTTGCCCTCCATGAAAAACACCCAAGAGTATCTCGAAAAATCATCAACGATCACTAGACAATACCACTTCCCACCGACCGGCCTCACCCGAGATGGACCAACGCGGTCCATGTGAAGGATCTCTCCGGTCTCGAGGTCATAATCTCGAGTAATCGGGTGGTGGGAAGCAGATACCATCTTCCCGCGACGACAGTGGGTGGCAAACCAAATCCTTCTCAAATTTGAGTTTAGGCAATCCTCGGATCAGATCCATTGAACTCAATCTCGCGAGGAGGTCGAAGCTCAAGTGACCTAGTCTCCTATGCCACTTCCACAAATCAGAGGAGGACCCGGCCAACAAGCAACAGGATGTGCCAAAACCTCGAGAAAAATCGGCACGAAAAGACTTGCCCAAATGGCACAATCCAAAGCAAATGAGATCATCGCGAGAGTCCAAAACTCGAGAACACCCAACCTTAAAGCGCACCTCATGCCCGCCTCGCCATGAGCCGAGAAACAAAATGAGATTGAAGTGAAGGTTGGAGACGAGCGCCACATCCTTGAGCACAAAGTGGTCATTGATCCCGATTGACCCTCGAGATAGAATCTTCCCCTCGTTGTCGCCCCCCGAAAGTGATGTACTCTTTTCGTCTTCATCGGGTGAGGCCGGAGAACCACTTGGAGTTACCGGCCATGTGTCGAGAATAGCCTGAGTCAATGAGCCACATGTCCTCCAAAGCCTTCCAAACCAGATCAACGATAGAACATGGGATGAGCATATGGCACAACACGGGGTTAGTAAACTTGGAAGAGTACCGGTGTTGACCATCTTGCCCCAAATATGCATTAGGCAAAACCATCATCCCACGCCCCATCTTACCAAATCAAGTACACACGCACAACAAAGCGTGGTGCACTCCTCCTATCAACCTCAAAGGTCCCAAAGCGAGGATCTACATCCACTCGCTGAGCACTCCGACCACCAAAGGGTCTCACAAACCGTGGCCCAAACCTCTCCGAGACCTCCTACCTTCGGGCCTAGCAAACCGCCTCTCGAACCGACCGCGACGCCCCTCTCATACATGCCAAGTGGTGGGTGATACATGTCACGGTTCTCAAACTCCACTCGACGCCTAGCATCCTCTTCCTCCTAAAGCAAAACTCAACCAAGTGACCATCTCTTTGGCAATACTCACGGTGATACCTCACCTCTCTCTTAGGTGGTGGTTGGTTCACTCTCTTGGGTGGATGGTTCACTCTTTTGTTGTGGTCTTGGCCTTAGGAAGGGTTTCCTCGAGGGGATCCCGGGCAAAGTGTCAAGTGGGTTCTTGAGATGGTTCGGTTTGGGTAGCCACACTTGTTTGGGAGGTGGAGTCTTTGTGGGCTCTTGGAGGATGCCATCTTGCATAATGGGTTCGGTGAGGCTTAGGTGGAGTGATCTTGGTCAATTTGGGAGTGTTTGTTGGTTTCTCACTCGAGCTCAAACCACTACCTTGACCAACTTTGCCATAAATGACTTCTCCTTCCCACCTATAGCAAAGCCTAAACCTGATGTGTCGGTCCCCCCTCTTGAACTCGACTCATCATCATGCCAAGCCGCTGCTCTCCACAAGACACCCAACTCAAGACGGAGCGAAGATACTTGATCTCCTCTTCGACTCTCCCCTTCTCATGCCTACAAGACATAAGCTCCAACTCCAAAGCTTCACACTTAGCACATCCCAAAGACGGTGCTATCTCGAGTTGGCCTTCTCAAGCAAAGACAAGCTTGGCGGCCTTCTCTTCGCCAACTCGGATCGCAAGTCGTGACAAGACTTGCACGCACTCTCAAACGTCGGCCTAGACTTCGTGTCAACGTGCTCATCTAGCAAGGCCGAATACTTGGATCGCAAAGACATGATGCTAGACATATGCACAGCACAAGCATCACACTCCGCCTCATCGAGAGACATCGACAAGCTTCCTAAGCAGCTCTATCTCCATCACAGCCCATCTCCCACTTCTCCTTGTACTCCTTTTCTCCCTAGCGCACGCTTTTTAAGCAACTTCTCTTGACACACTAGCGCACGCCCAAAGATTCAACTTCATCGAGAGAGATTCGATTGTGGGAGGTACCCGAAGGAGAAGAGTCGTTGTCGTGTGACTTGGCGTTGCCGGTCACCGCTCCATCGAGGGGCCATGGTGCGTAAGCCCCCGGCTTGGAGTCGGTGAAGAAACAAAGTCCATTCAGCTTGTCCTCAACCTTGCGCCGGACTCCTTATCGCTTGAGGAAGATTGTCCGTCCAAGAGTCGTTGTCGAGGTCGCCGAGGGAAGCAAGGAAGGCGTTTTGTGCTCCTTGGCACGCTTGAGGTACTTCTTCTTGATCGCCTCCTTGTCGAAGCCCTTCTTGGACTTGTGCTTGCCGAGGTGTACTCGCTTTTGTCCTTGCGCTTGTCGGAGTCGTACTTGGAGTAGTACTTCGCCGAGTACTTGTCCTTGTTCTTCTTGGGGCATGCGGCGACGAAGTGGTCCGGATCTCCGCACTCGAAGCATCCGCCCTTGGATGGGCCGCCACGCCGACGGCTCAAGCGGTTGTTGTGGAATCGCGAGAATCGGGCCGATGACTAGTGCAAGCTCATCATCCCCAAGACTCTCCATCCGCCTCCTCTCGTCATGCATACACCAAGGAAGACAAGGCTTAAAGAAATCTGTGATGGGTTAGCGTAAGAACCGGAACCGCCCTTACCGTAGAGACGAGTGCAACGCTTGGCGCAGAAAGGGTTCTTCTTCGCCTCGATCTCGCGCCGATCTCGAAGACTTGAGCTTGTCAGAGAGCTCGTCGGGTGTGAGGGTGTCGTAGTTGGCGCACTCCATGATCGCGACACCTTCACATCCCACACCTTCCGATCCGTGGCGCATAGAGCCAAGACGCTTCTCGTGCTCGCCAAGCTTCTCTCCGACGGCTTGTTCGCCCGGCTTGTTGCAGATCGCCCTCAAACCTAGCAAAGAGAGAATCGATGGACTCGCCATCAAGCTGGATGAGGTTGTTGTACTCTCTCTTGTAGGTCTCGTAAAGGTGGGCCTTGACTTGTGGGGTTCCTCGTGGTAGCTCTCTAGTGTCTTCCACACCTCACGAGCGGTCTCACAAGTGGCAACTCTCTCAAACTCAGTGTCTTTGAGGCTAGAGAACAAGACGCTCCTCGCTCGGTTGTTGGCATTGTGTTGGGCTATTTGATCCTCACCCACTCGAGCGGCTAGCACTTGGTAGTTCTCGCCCTCAACGATCTCCCACACTCTCCAATCTATCCCCATGAGATGCGCTTGCATCTTGATCTTCCAATAGGGATAGTTGGTGCCATCGAACTCCGGAGGCTTGCCACCAAAGTGACCAAACCTCTCCATGTCGCCTTCTGTGGATCAAGAACCGATTAAGGTGGATATGATCCTTAACCTGCTCCGATACCAATTGAAAGACCGAAAACGGCGGAGGGGGGTGAATGGGAGCCTCGACAAAATTCTTTCGAATTGGCGACCTTGTAGCTCTCACACGACCCCTCAAAGCAAATCGACCAACTCACGGAAGAATCACGACCTTGTTTGCAAGGTGGATGACCTAGGGATCGCCTAGAGTCACAAATGATCAACCGAAACACCACGGAACGATCGCACGAACAATCGAGAGAAAACAAAGAAACCTTCAAAGAAATACCGACATGTCCGGGTTGAATACCGGACTTGTCCGGTACGAAAAACCGCACATAAGTTCTCAAAGAAATACCGGACATGTCAGGGTTGAATACCGGACTTGTCCGGTTGAACTCAAACCCAAAATCACCTCTCGGGAGAAATCGAAAACCCAACCAAAAGACCTTCTAAAATCATAAGAATTTAACCCTAGCCTTTTGGAACCGTGGAAAAACCTCTCCACAAAGTTTTAGCCCCAAACTCAAAGTTTAGGAATACCGGACTTGTCCGGGTTGCATACCGCATATGTCCGGTATTGTCGGGCTGAAGAACCGTCGAACTCAAAAACGAAATCTGATCGGAACTTCCTCTACGCTTGATCTTTGGTCACAATTTTAAGCCATAGAATCACGCGGCATGTAGGTGACAAGATTCCCCTAAGAAATTTCAAGTTTGATGGAGCTTAATCGAGAGGAATTTCGGATCTTGCTAAGAACACACAAAAATCGACTTCGATCCAAAACTCGCCCCGATCTGGCGTGCTCGTGAGGAATTAGCTCAAACCCTTGGGTGGAAATGATCCTCTCACGCCCCTAGCACGAATCAAGGCAAGAAAAAAACGAAGCCAAACGATCCCAAATCGAAGAAATCGTGGAAGAGAAGAGAGGGGGAGAGAGGAAACTCGGGAAGAACAAGTGATGAACGAAAATCACAAAGACAAGATCAAACAAGAACACCGATCCAATCATCCCAAACGCCACCATGTGACAGGCTACTCAGAGCTAGCCCTTGCTCAACAAATTCGATACAAGATCGGTGGACCTCTCACACCGGAGTCTGGAACCCTAGCTAGAAATCGTAAAATGAGAGGCAAGGGAGGATGAAGGGGTATGCCTCCGCTAAATAGCCCCATTCCTCGCCTAAACTACCCCTAAGATACATGAGTCGATTTTTTGTAACCCTAAGGCTATTTCGGTCGACTCGGGATAATTTGATCCGACGGCCACCGCGCCTCCTCATCGGTAGCCTTGCATCCACGCAACCTCCCCCGATGCCGCCACGTGCCGTCCCTTCCGTCCGCCCGGAATACCGGGTTTTGAGGCACAAACCCGCGAAACCCGCGCCCGTGGTTTTGAGGCCCAAACCACGAAACCAGCGCGCCGATGGTTTTGAGGGCAAACCACCAAACCTCCTCGACACGTGTCATCGCCGTCTTGACCGCCCGAGTCGCCAAGTCATCCGAGCTCCCGCTCTGCCTGCACCTTCGCCGCCTTGACCCGATCGACACGGTCCTCGCCACGCCCTCTTGCATCCATCGATGTCCCGGATGTCGCCTCCATGGCTAGCCACCCGGGCGATCCGGCCCTCGGTCCAAGCCTCACGTCCGTCCTTCACCTCCGCGGTCCGTCGGCCCGCACGACGCCCTCCTTGGCCCCTTCACCTCACCGTCGCCTACCATCTCCGAGCTCCACACCCGCACAACACGAACCAAGAGATACGTCTTTCAACACACTCCACGTGTGCCGGTGAAACATAGCCGAAGCGAAAAAGATAAAAGAAAATAGAAGGAGAATGTTGATCGTTGACAATCACTACATCACAAAACTAAACACATGCGACCTAAATCAACCATGTGTTCGCACAAATTTTCATCGATATGACCATCATAAGTAAGACTTCAATGATTTGGATGGCCATAGTCTTCTCTTGATGAAATAGAACTCTTATGATCATCCAAGATCCATATATTAGGAACCTAGTTCTTACTTTACCTAGTGCAGCCCACATAGAGAGCAAAAGGTAAAATTCATGAAATTTGTAAATTGTGAACTAGGAGTTACCACTCTTTGTTTGCAAGATCTTGGGTGAAATGGGACGGATCATGAGCACTTGATGAGCTCTAGAGAGGAGAAATAGCAATGAAAGCCCACTCTTCAATTATTTTCTCCAACTCATCCAAATCTTGTTCCACTTAAAGGATTGGGGCATTCAACATATAAAACGGAGCATTTGGTTTATGAAGACCGAGACCTCCTAGAATAATTGTGAAGCACCTAGAGAATCCATAGGAACTATCCATCCTCCCATTGATATGTGTAGGACTGCACCATGTACACTTGAGAGAAACAATCGTCCCTCAAGATATAGGCAAAGCTCCCCCTAAATTTGTGCATATAAGAGTACATAAAGTCCCCTTAAGCACACTAACAATATAAGGTCATAGGGAGAGTTTTGCACTATATTTCAACTGATTTCTAGCTCCTTCAAGCTGCTTGCAAACCATAGTCTCAACTGATTACTTCTTGTTCCCACTAGTCGCAATTACTTGTTGTTGCTTGTATTCAGATTGCAACATATTTGGAACCTTGTGTGAGTTCTTTTCTTTCATTGAACCTTCTTTAGATCAAACTGATGCTTCTCAATCTCTGAAGTATCTTCATGACCAACTTGAGAGCCAACTCGAACCTTGTTGTTACAATGCAATCCAATTCCATTCAGTCGGTTTTCAGATTCTATCATCCTTAGAGAAAACTTCATAAATCTCAAACCACTAGCTCAATATGTATGAAATTTGGTAGAGATGTTCATCTATGAGTCCTCTAACCGCTCTAAGAATTTCAGCCCATTTGAACTTCATTTGATTAGTCAAAACAATTTTCTATCAAAACTGCTCAAATCTAAAATTGCATGGCTGAAGCTGACGTAAAACCAATCGAAAACTAATTTTCTTCCAAACAAATCTTCATGCAAATTGTACAGCAACAAGTACTAGATATGTATATCATGCTCATAAAGTTTCAGGTCAATTCATCGGTGTTTGATCTTTGAAATCCATGCTTGAAGTCACCAACTCAGATTTTTCAATCTTTGGACAGATTTGATGATTCACTTCATTGCTCTTCTTCTTGTCCAATCTTGAGGTGAATTTTGGTTGAAAATATTCACAAAATGCTATATCCATTTAGTTCTCTCATTGATTACGATCTTGTGAATTCTTCGAATATAGCTCATCCAACTCAATCCCAAACTTGATTTTGCCTAATCTTAGATTTTGATCTTTTCGACCTCTAGCAAAATACATCTTTCTTTAGGTGAAGAGTAACCATCATGCTTGTGATATATCCATTCGATAAGCACAACCTCTTATGAATTTTTCTCGTGAATAAACTCAAACACAAGAGGTTATTAGTAACACAAGCACTAGTCTCTCATTTAGCAACCCTTTGTATGTGTGGATGGCAAGTGGGTCACACAATAAAGAAACCTCATAACATGGACTAAATCTCCCTTGATGTCTCATGCACATTCTTTTGAGTGGAATGGAAAGGTGAATGTGCATGATTGGTCAATAGAGCCCAAAGGGTAGATTTAAGCCATATTATGGTGAGTGGCTAACATAATAACAAATCAACTTCAAATCAACTCGAGAGAGAATACATCACATATGTTTGGATTGATTGCCTTCGCATGATAGCACACTCCATTTGAGAAACACATTCTCATTTAGTGAGACTACATAAATCACTTAGAGAAAAGATTAGTCTCACAACTCTAGCCATAGAGTAAATTCCCTTTTGATAAGTGCTCTAAGTATTTGAATTTCTCACATAGCACTTTATTCATTTAAGAACTTGGGATTTTCACTCTATGTCTAGGTCATGGCAACAATAGAGTAATGGAATTGAAATATGCATGCCAAGAGATACTCACAACCATTGTAGTATGTAGATGCCCATAATATAAAAATGAGGATTTGGCAATCTACCATATGACAAGATTCCATGAAGTAGAATGTTCTTGAGTTGTGAGTGATCATAAAGTTTCTTCAACTTGAAGTTCTTGATTTGAAGTCCACTGAGGAAGCTCAAGTCATCTATGTTGCTGAGTGGATCATATTGTAGGCTTTATTCATGGCTTGGGTAGATGTCGATTCTTTGTTATCTACCAAGGTGCGTAATCGCCGCTCTGAGGCGCGGCACTGCCGTATCAGAGGTGTCAGCCGGAATTAGGTGCAGTAACAGCTTGAGGACATCTCAACCATACATAGTTCTTCAAATGTCAACTCTCCACTAATAGCAAGATCAGACGGTGCAATCCAAGACAATCCAACAACACCGACCGGCCATGAAAACGGACCAGCTTGAAGAATCATTCATAACTTTTTGATTCCCAAATGCTATGAAGGTCAATGAGGACTTGTTGGAAAGCTTATGAAGTCTAGTTTCCAATATCACCAGTGCTGATCTGTTCTGAAACTTCATTTGGGCTGCAGACCACTTTTTAGTACAGACTGGTCAGAAGAGTTGCGATCCAGCCATATGCTCAACTTTTTTGCAAAACTGTATCAATGTACAATATTCCTTGGTACATGCTACACATGGTGTGAAAGCTTATCAAGTTGACTTTCCAACCCAACAAACGGATTGTCATTTGGACTTCCCATGATGGAGTTATGATCAAATCATTAAGGACTGCACAGAATCTCAATCAGCCTCACATGATGATTCTTCATTACCTACAACATGAATAAGATCTTGCTCTACTAGAGAGCCATTAAAAGCATCATATGGCAAATAATTCATTTAAACTTGAAGCACTCTAGACACTTCTAATAATTCACAAACACACACATATATTTGTGAACTACTAGAGACTACACAAGTCAAATGGCTAGCTAACAAAGGTTAGGTACTAGTTACCGAGGTGAGTATGAAGTTTGAGATATTTCCATTGATACATCTTCAGGTCAACCATATAAGAAAATATAATGTGAATAGATTGATAGTTTGAGTGAATATTTTCAATTAACTTGCTCAAGCACCCCGAAGCTTCATATCACCTCCAAGTACCCACAACACTTATCAAGCACTACTTGGTGGCACCCAAACTAAGTTGGGTCCATCAAGGTTAGTCACAGGAGACTCAGGCATCCAAATGACCTTTGTGCTAGCACGTGGTGAACCAATCACCTTTCTAGCACAAGTGTCATTTTGTGGGTTTCCTATGCATTTTTGAATCAATTGAAGAGTTGAGCTTAGAAGTGTTACCCATGGGACAATCCTTACTTAAATGTCCCTTTCCTCTACAAGTGTAGCATAGGCTGCTCTTATTCTTGTTAGCCTTCTCTTTTTGCATTTTGCTTGCTACCTTGTCGATGAGTGTCTTTCTTGATGATGCCAAGTCTTCACACTTCATGTAGGGGCATAATGTAATCTCATGACCCTTCTCATTGCATCCATAGCACTTCCTCTTGCTTTTTCTTGTCTTGTTCTTTGGAAGTGTTGCTTGGTCATCAACCTTGTTGGAACACTTGGAGGTATTGTGTCCCATGCTAGAGCACTTGCCATGAGCCTTCTTCTTCATCTTCCTCTTTTGGATCTTGCTCATGCCCTTTCTTTCTTTCCTCAAGGGGCAATCTTTAACATGGTGATCCTCCTTCTTGCACTTGAAGCAACTAGTGAGAATCTGCTTTGATTGATGTTGCACCTTGATAGTCTTGGGAGCTTTTCCATCATGCCTTGGCATCTTAGTTGTGAGCTTAGTCTGATCAGGAAACAAATTGGTGGCCTTCCCATTTTTTGCGGGGAGCGGCACTACCGCCGTGGGGTGTGGTAATGCTGCCCGGCTCTGCGTGTCGAACTATACCAATTTGTTCCTTCCTCTCAAACTGCACATATTCAGATTTGTCCACCATTTTCTTACTATTTGTCTTGGCTTCTCTTATGTGTCCAAGATCACCTTTGATCACCTCATTGAGCCTAGCAATCTCTTTTCTCATAGCCTCCATATTTGCAAGGTTAGTGGCATAAATATTCAAATCAAGATCAAGGCATTTTCCACAATCTTGGCTAATGGAGGGAGTAGAGGTGTCCCTTGTGGTAGAGAGATGTGAGTTGCTCTCCCAAAGAACACTATATTGCAACTCAAGTTCTTTGTGCTTTTTATCTAAGACACAATACTTTTCGTTGAGAGCAATATTGGCCTTCTTTGTGAGAACATGATCTTTTTGCTCATTGGCTAGGCCATTGCGTAAAGAGGTCAGCTCACTCCTTTCTACTACATGAGCTTCTTTGCTAGCAATATACAACTTTTCAAGTTTGAGGAGATCCTCATCTCTAGTTGCTAGCTCGGCTTGAACACTCTCTAAATCCTTCATTAGCTGAGAGATGAAGAGTTTGGTCTTAGGATCTAAATTTTTAATAGCATCATCAAATTCTTCATCACTAGATACATCATCACTAGAGCTATCACTAAGATCACTACTAGAGATGTCACTAGGAGGTGGAGAGGGTTTGGCTTTTGATTTTACCTTCTCACCTTTTGCCATGAGGCACATGAGATGTGACATAGAGAGTTGTGCCTCTAGGTGAGGTGGATTCATCATTTGGCCTCCACCGATCACAAGCTTCTTCTTCCTTCAAAATGTTAGTCTCACAAGAACTAAAGGAAGTAGAAGTACCACATGTATAAACATTGTTCTCACCAACCATTTCATTACTATCCTTTAAGTCATGTGTTGATGAAGAAGTGGATGTGGCATGATCAATTATGCCTTTTGGGAGAATCACTTGAGGCTCATCATTTGTTGGTGAAGTTGAGCACTCCTCAAGTGATTCCTCCAATGAGAGCTCCTTCTCATCACATTTGGACATGCCATATCTTTCTTTGAGTGTGGTCCAAATAAGATGAGCATCATCAAGCGGTTCACCATCCCCGAATATGATGGCATCAAGAACATCTTCACTCAAAGCACTAAATAAAACATTAGTAGCTTGAGCATTGAGTTGTAAGCATTTCACTTCCTCTCTAGATAGATGGTCCAAATCATCACTAGGAGGTGAAATGCTCACATCTACAATCTGCTCTATATGAGGACCCATGGCCCTAAAAATATCAAGCACATTAGCAGACCAAGATACATAGTTTGAGCCATCAAAAGTAAAAGTTCTAGAGATACCTCCTCACTTGTCGACATCTTTCTCTCAAGGTGGTTAAGCCCGAAATTGAGAGCCTAGCTTTGATACCACTTGTAAGGACCTTGATGTCGAGAAGATGGCCTAGGAGGGGGGTGAATAGGCCTACAAAAATTTCAGCCCAATATGAAATTAGTTGAGAGCAACCCCTGTCTCCCCGATGACCGTGAGTTCACCACATCTCAAACTTGGTGAAGATGATGTTGAGATACTCAAGAATGTGCCCGCAAAATTTTAGCTCAAACGGAAGTTAAAACCTCGAGCGGCACCGCCGCTGCGTGAATTGCGGCATCGCTGCTCGCCGGCCAAAAACAAAGCAAGAATGGAAAAGTGTTGAGCTAGCTGTCTTGGTTGAGGTATGATGATGTATTGGTCAAAGATTGAGCACTTGGTTGCACATAAAAGCTTGTGCATTGTATCCCCCTTTATAGTACGGCTTTTCCTAAACTCAATTTCAAAACATAAAGGAATGTAAACCTTCTTTGAGCGTAGAGCCATCATCACTTGCAATTGGGGGCTGCTGCATATATATATAACATCCTCAATTATCTTTGTCTCTTCTCTTTGAGCCGAATATGTCTTGAGCATGTGACTTGAACCACTTCCATACATATGAGTTCATTTTCATGGCTTCAAGTCACTTCCACTAATGATTTGATTCTCAACACAATATGACTCCTCATAGCTTGATTAGTTCCTCGACTAAATGCAAGTACTCTCTTCTTCACCTTAGCCATGGTACCTCGGTCCCAAGCCGTCGCTTGCCCTTCACCTTCACTTAGTACCTCGAAGCCCTTTCCTTGCTATTTTCACCTTATCAAGACATACTTAAGTCACATCACATTAAGCATCCATTGAATAACCATTTCTTTAATATTGTGATCCTTGCTTGAATATCTTCAAGATATGAATGTTGAAATCCATCAAGCTCTGGTTTGACTCACATAGAGACATATATGGATCAACATCAATATTGTCAAGCCAATTCACGATTCCTTATATCCTCTTTATTTTGGCTTGACATTCCTAACACTCACTTCAATCTCTGTCTTCATACTTCTAGCTTGATCATATCAATGCAAAGTGATGTTCCAAATCTTTACCCATACAAGCAACTCATATAGAGAACATCTTATATCCATTATGCATTGTCTCCTTTGTCATTTCACCTTTGCTTGATATATCTTCACTTATGCACTCTTGATTCAGTCTTTAATCCTTGATCAACACTAGTTCATTGTCCAATTCTTCTTGTTCATGCAAATCAAGCCATCATAGGGACCAATCCACAACCATCAACTTATGTCTCATTTGCCATTTGTCAAGTATGCTTGCTTGCACATGATACTATGATATCCCACAACTTAGAAGCCATTTCATTGATTCCATTTGCATTGTTGTCTTTTGCTTGAACTAGACTGTTTTCCATAATCCTCCAACACAACAGTATATAATTTGGCCTTTGCTTCAACACTATGTGGAATACCATCAAGTTTGCTTACTTGTTGAACCTTGGATATACTCGCTAATACACAATCCACAAGTATATGCAATAGACTCAATTTCTGTTCAACACTTGGCAAACTTATTAGACCTTTAATTATGTTGTCACTCAATTCACCAAAACCCACTAAAGGGCTAGATGCACTTTCAATAAGTGATAACCCGGTTGTGTTGAAACTATTAGTGAAAGTCCCGACAAAGATTAAGTTTTCTATAGTAGTGTAAAATCATTGTGTCATCGTCTTCTCATTGGTTGTAATTACTTGTTCATAATATTGTGTTTGTGTTGATGTTGTTTTTCCTGTGCGTGCTTAGCTTGTGTAGCTAAGTTGTTATAGCTCTCTGGTTTAGTTTGTGTAGCTTTGCTAGTTGAGTTGTGCTAGTGTTTCTTAGGCTTTGTGCAGTTTGCTCACTAGTATGCGTAGGAGCTCCCGGTGTGCTTAATTGACTAGTTGCATTGGTTTGTATGACCTTGATGACTAGAATTGTTTAGGTGAGCTCCCACTAGCTCGACACCTTAGTGATAACTTGTTTAGGATCATTCATTTTGTAAGGTGCTTATAACATAGATAGAGAGGGGTGTAGTCTTGGCTAGACAATTTAGTTTCATTTCATAATTATATTGGCAATCCGAGTGCATTTAGTTTTAGAAAAACTATTCATGCCCCTATAGTGCAATCTTGACCTTACACTTAGTTGTATTCAGCTATTGAGTCTTGTACTTTTTAATCAAGGCCAAATAGCCGCGAGCTATTGTTAGGGACCCCATCGGTATTTTTAGGGTCCAATTGCATGTTTTATGGGCTTGAAAGACAAGGTCAAGGGCGCATTTGTATCTCGTAGAGGCTTTATTGGAAAAAACTAACCCCACCACGCGGAATAATTAAAACCTCCCTTCCTACCTTTAATATAAAAGGGGAGAGGGGAGGCGAAGTGGGGGGCTGGTTGATCACTCGCTTAGATGTCTTCATTTCTTTCTCTTCGTTGTGTTGACTCTAACAACCAAATAAAGGAAACAAAACATAAAAAATCAAAAGTTACCCTAATCAAATTCCATGCTTATTGATGTTGCATATTACCTACTAATATGTGATAAGAACATTTACGAGATAGCGTAAAACACTATTTTAGGATAATATACCTTTGAAATCGTAGGTCTTACATCTCTCCATACAAACTTTTCTTGATTAAGATGGTTAATTCCTATACAGAATTGGAATTCTATTGAAATTATTCATGATTATGAAATGTTAGAGTATCACCACGAAGTTTCGATGCTCATTATCAAATGCACACTCATGTTATATGCACAATAGGAATTGGAACTGAAGATATGATACCATATTTTACTTACCAAAATTCAGTAGGGGTGGAGTTTTAGAATGAAGGATTTGTGTGTATACCGTAAGCTATATGACTTTTTATTGACAAAGACTGTGAAAGACCTTTGAAACCGTGAAAGACCTTTGAAACAAGCTCAAGTAGTATAACATGTTACACTAACTAGAACATTTCGATTATTTATAACCATTGGTAAAATTTATGTATCAAGCGAAATTGTATATTGTTGAAAATTTTGTTTTAATAACTTTTAATATTTATCCTTTACGTCAAAATTATCTATGTATATTCATTGTCTTGATTTTGATCATGCTCACTGATACCTCAAACCATCATAAATTCACATTGTAGAAAATACAATTCAACACTGTAATGATAAAATAGATGCAATATTTTGATGATGAAGTTGGCACCCAACAAATCGAGGAAGCAATGAAGCATGAGTACCCGTGATTGGGTATGGATTATTTAGTATTGCTACTAAACCATCTTAGTCCTTAGTGGGTTTTGTTGATTAATGATGACACATGATTATTGTGACTAACGTGTATTATTATCGACAAAACTTGCACGACAGTCCACCAAGGGGCCCATGATGATAGATTTGCATTAGGATGGCGTGAACAAGAACAAGAAGGCAACAAAGACACAAGAGTTTATATAGGACATAATACCCTAATTACGTGCTTCTATTATTATGATGGCTATCGTATGAGATGAATGTGAGGTCCATGTAGGATGCTCTATCGACTATAGGACCCCTGCCCCTCCTTATATAATCTAAAGAGGCATGTTTACAAGTAAAATATACTATGTAGTATTATAAATGCCATAAGAGTTCTAAATGCATTGCAGTGCACACCGACTAGTGTTGGTCACAAATCTTTGATCTTATGGGCTAGATTGTCCCTGATGGTGCGACCCATGTCCCATCTTTAGGTACCTAGGGGCATATCCCCCACATTTATGCAGAGGCAATTTGAGCTAGGTCACAATAATGATGATTATTTAGGCAATCGATGGTTTTCATGCCTCTATGGATGGAATTTGTTTCACTTTTCAAAGGATGGATGACATGGTTAAGGACGAACTAGTTCTAAGTGTCATTTGGAGTTGAGAGACACTTAGAGCAAATATGAACTATTGCTTGACCGAAGTGATTCTAATGTGTTAGGTCTAGTGCTTACTTGTCAAACTTAGCACTATGTAGCTCTAAGAAGGCCAAGAATCAAATTTCATCCCATTCACAAAGTGTTTAAATTGGAAGTGAATAGGAGTTGAAATATGCATTGGACTCTGATACATTGCAGCACTAGAGAAGACCTTGTGCCGAAGGAACCGTTGACCCTACGGACTAGGGCCGTCGGAATATACTCTAGCACTATTCATGCTAGGGTTTGTTCAGAGTAGCATCAGATTGTGGAAATAGTAGAGTGTTAGACTATTCGGTTGCTCCATCTGACAGCTTCCAGTATTCTTCTAGAATGGATTTTCTTGTCAGACCAGTCTAGAGAGTGGTCGTCGGACTATACTATTGTGATGAATCACAATGGCTAGTTTTTGGCATAGGAGTGGCATAGTAGCCTTTGTGAGGGGTCGGACTGAGAGAAAACGTCTGACAGTCCCGATTTCAGTAGGGGTGAGTTTCCATCGGCTAGTTAGGGAGTGGGAGTGTATTTATGCATCTCCATCTCATCCATGGATGCCCTCTTGCCCATTTGTTCAGCTGAGGCAACCATTTTGAGTTTAAGGGAGGGCAAGTACCTAGTACGGTGACTAAGATTTGGAATCCAAGATTAATGACCTCATTAGTGCATAAAAAGTAGCAAGTGTGTATCTACTCTTCTCATTAGGCTTGGTTGAGTCAAGTGTATTGGCATCACCTAGACGGCTTGGTGGTGATTGGGAGCTTGGTGATCATCTGATGAAGCTTATTGATGACCCAAGTCATGGTGTCAACAACTGTAGGTGATTCATCACGTGGTGATGAATAATCAGCCCATAAAGAGCATTGGGTCTTGTTGCGAGGGGGAGCGATGCCATTGCGCGGGCGCTCGAGTGAGGACTAGTTGCGAGTGCCAACTCTCAAATACCTCGAGAAAATATCGCCGTGTTCTTTTTCTTCTTTAATTTGATCTTCTCATGCATGTAGTGTTGCCTTAGTTGTGCTGGAACTCTGGAAATGCCCTTGCTTGACCAGAAGTTCTGACGTGAATACTTCACTATACTGCAATTTTGGCTAGTCTAGTGGGCGGTGGCTGTTTGGCTCCTATTACCTTCACCTATGTATCGAGTGAACTGAACTTTGTTCTCATTCAAAGTAATGAAAAAGGAGTAAATAGGGTAATCCGTTTATAATGGATGAATATCGGGTGGTCAATCATTATTTTGTGGAAATGTGAAAGTAACAGTAACAGACCATGCGAGGTGATTGTGTTAACCATGCATGATGATTATATTCCCGTATAAGTTCAGTTTCAAAAACTACATCATTAAATTTTTAATTTCAAAAATTACTTCTAAAAGGGAGTTTAAATTTGAGTTCCAAAATTATTTGGAAAAGTATTTTATATAGGTTTCAAACTTCAAAGAATGTTTGTAAAAGGGGTTTGGATTATCAAAATGTTTTTAAAAAGATATTCCAAAAGAAACTTAAACACAGTTTGGAATTTAAGTACTAAACAGGTTCCAAAATAAGTTCATTGGATTTTCTTGAAATGGCTTCAAAATAGTTTGAAACTTTTTTTCTCATAATGTAGTTAAATGGTTTTACAAAATAGAGGTAGAAAAAGTTATCAAAATATGTTTCAAAAACTTAGAGGAGATAAAATAGTTTTGACCTAATTTAAATAGGTAGGTAGCCGTAACATCCAATGGCGCAGAGCATGGTAGCGAGCAAGGCATGGTGGAGGACGACGAGCAAGGGCGACAACAGACGAAGCTGTGCCGACCACCCCCAGTGTGGGACGACCCACTAGGCCCAACGCGGCCCCCACCACCGCCGCCTCGCCGGTGACGACGGAGCGGCTCGCCGGGCGCCTCCTCCTCCCCGCGCCCCACCGCACCAGCTTGCCGACGTCTCCCCACGGCCACCACCTCCACCCCAGCCTCCTCCCCCCGGGCTATAGATTGCACGATCGACCGGAGGAGGTAGATAGGCCCCCCGGTCGGCATGGTCGCCCGGACGGCTTAGGTGCGGTTGGTCGTGGTCGGGCGGGGTTGCCATGGTCGGACTTTGGAGCTCGGAGCTCGGCTAGGGTTAGGGTTATTTGGAGGGGGAGAAGAAGAGAGGGAGGGAGAGAAGGCACCCACGGCGGGAAGCCAAAGTCGCAAGGAAGGAGGGCGCGTGGGGGGAGAAGAGAGAGCGGGCCGTTAGACAGGCCTTTAGCTGGCCTGCCCGACCCGTGGTGGCAAATAACACGCCCGCAAAACAGACGGGCGGCACGCCTAGGTTTCCATCGAGTGAAACCTCGGTTCAGCCCTAGCTGTAGATCGGAGAGCCCATAGGCAGGGCTCTTTCTTTTGGGCTGGGCCGGACCGGACCGGAAGACGATTAACAATGAGTGCCAGTCCGAAGGGCGGCTATTCTCTCTAAAAAAAGAGGGTTCTGAACACCGGGAGCAAAGTGTTGCTCCGATCGATCCAGGTGTGCCGTGCCGTCGCCATTCGCCGGGCCCGTAGCATGGGTGGATCATGTGACTCGGCGGGTCGTTTTGGCCGCCTCAAGCGGAAGTCCTCCGGCGACGGCGACGGCGAGGCTACACTCTGTCGCAAAGTTAAGAACAAGTCGCCGCCGCCGTACGTATCCTAATTTTCTCCTCCCACGCTGCCGCCCTCGATTCTTCGCGCGTATGCCTAATGCCCCTCGATTCTTCGCCGCCTATGCCTAACACGCCTTTAATCTACCCACTGTGCGTGGCTATGCAGGTCGCCGTCCAAGCAGATGGCCGTCGGGCTGTCCCAACCTGAGGTCCAAGGACAGGTTCCTCTGAATCAATCTGTGGTCACCGACGATGGGGACGCATCAGATGAAGATTTACGTGTTCCACTGTATCTGGTGGGACAATGGGGACACATCAGATGAGGAGCTAGGCGCTAAACTGTTCCCTAATGAACCACGGAAACATGCAATTGGCATGTGGAATTGTTTTGTCACCAAAGCAAAGCTTTGCCTCGATGTCTACAACCAGAAACATCAGGTAAACTTATTTATCTCAGCACTTGGCTAGCTAGTTGGCTACTGCATTATCATGTTACCTTATGTTTTGACTGATAATAGTAATTAAAAGTACCTTATTCATCTCAGTACTTGGCTAGTTGGCAACCTTATTATTATGTTGCCTGTTGTGACAGGTAATGATAAAAGTCTCTACTTTCCTCTCTAACTTGCAGGCCAGCTTTGTGTACAAGCATTCGCGTGATAATGGCTTCTTTAAAGTTGCTGAGCCAGATTGCAGGTATTACGACCACCTAAATTTTCGTGCTCAAGACAAGAGCGGCCACTCCCAGCTGTTCTTTGGTGAGATTGAGCTACACACCCATCCTACGGTGAAGAATGTCACTTGCTGTTGCGCAGTTTCGCCTTCTGATGCAGGTATTTTGCCATTGTGCTACTTACCCAATTAGGTAGCCAACACTTCTGTCATGGCTTAACTGCACTTATCCTGATGATGAGTAGACAAACCATTGCAACAATAGCCCTTATATATGTTACCATCTTCGATATTTCTTAGGCAAATGTTTTTCGAGAAAAATCACTTGTTGAATGCCTACAAAATAACCATTCAAATTTTATTCTATCATTGTAATGGAAAGTAGCATTATGCTATGTTGTTGTATTATCTGTCTAGTGGTTGTCCTACTGTTAGGTAAATAGTTTTGATATAAAATACTTATATTGGTTTGTTATGTTCCTTTTAATTTGCTCCTATGTAAGGTAATATTATTTAAACTTTTTTTGTGTGTGTAATACGTCTTACCTCCACTGCCATTGGTGGATGGTTGAATGAGTAGTTTCACTTTTTTCTTTCAACTACTTAAAGAAGAATTGAACACAATTTTAGAAAAATGTAGATCGGACAATTAAGCACTGTAGTAATGACAAATATATGCAGTGTTTTTATGGCAAAAAAGTATCTTGAGGTCTAATTGATCATTAACTATCTTATCTGATTATAGGCGGGAGAGCCATCGCAACAGTTGAGGAAGCGCTGAAGCATGCTGAGGAAGCGCTGAAGTACCCAGATTCAGAAACAATGGATATGGATTATGACCATTGCTATGCATGTATTCCAAAATTTAAACACCCAAAAGGGACGTGCTACGTCGGCGGGCACGTTGCTGATCCCCTACAATACCACTCGTTCTAGAGCTAGCAATATTTGGAGTCCATGATAATCTTATATGCTGCACCACCTAACAATCACTTGTGCTCTTGTTATATTATCGGTTTCATACCAGATCTCCAATGAGACTTACCATGTTATATTGGCAAGACATGTGTTGAGTTATTAATGCTTTCAGTAACTCATTATTAGATATGACTACAATCTTAACAATCTGTGTCACATTTCTTCTCTAGCATCAAAGTGTGACAAAGGCATACATGCATGTAATGGTGCCTTAGCCATACTGGAAGTACCCTTGCTTGACTCGAAGTTCTGACATGCGAGCAGAATACTTCACTATACTGCAAATTTGGCTACTCTGGTGACTGTTTAGCTCCAAGCACCTTCACCTACTTTTGAAATTTCAGCCAAGCAAACTAATGCTGCGGGCAAACAAAGATAGGCTTACTACAAGTGTCATTAGAGCAAGCCCAATAATGGTCTTATAGCCAAGCTATTTCAGTTTTTATAGAACTATTTTCTGTTTTACTTGCTCGATGATTTGCTCTATACTGTCGTGGTTTTTCTCCCCATATTCAGTTTAATTTATCTTCATCACCTGCAGGACTTGCTCTGATCTGGCAGGCCCTCAACAAATTGGATACAGTCCTATCTGCTGTGAATCAGTTTAGTTAACAAGTTTTAAGGGTTGATTGGGCTAACTAATAGTTAATTCTAAATTATTGTCAGTTTTTCTTACTTTCCTAACGCTTTTCGGCCATCAGGAAAAACTGTGCGCCAGTGGTGACACTATGCTTTTGTTATCAAATTTATTGTTACTGTTGTAGTAGTTGTACATGCAGATATAGTCTTTGTACCGCCGCCTTTTTGTACATTCAGTGAAATTGAGATTCACAAAGTGTGTCCAAGCTTTTGGTTTAAAACCAAACCAACATATTTTGATTATTTAGGTTCGTGATTTCCACCCCTTTTTTTTTTTTTTTTCTTTTGCTAAGTTTCAGTTTTAGTTGTTGGAAACCGAGTTTTTAGAAAAAAAAAAAAAAGCGTAGTAACCACGGTTGCCCAGAGCCCGCCATGTCGTCCAGTGGCCATCAGCCGAGTCTTTTGACTCACGTCAACTATTTCGCCATGCTGAAAATAGGTCAACCAACTTGAAAGGGAAGTGCAAACATTCGTTGTAGTTTTCACCTACACCAAGTGATCTCTCAAGTGAATACCAATAGAAAGTCAGGCGCCAGCTGTATGACAAACGAACAGATCAGGTCAAAAAGCTATATTTTCTCCATCCGAATCATTTTCAACCAGTACTCAGTATTGTATCTTCTGCAGAGCACAACTACTTAACAAAATGCGCCCAAAAAAAGTATAGCGCAAATACCTGGAGTATTGACATACGCATATCTTAATTAGAACGGAACTTTTTTGTGCTAGAAATGAATGAATGACTTAAAATTCAGAATAGCGAGACATTGCATTCCATATCGAACTATCGTAGACCCCTAAATGCTGAGTGCTCATCACCATGTAGTCAAGTAGCTCGCCGACTATCTTGACTCTCCGACCACTGCTTTTATCGAAGCTAGCACCTACACTAGAATCAAGACAATTAAGTGACCTGTGAATGAACGACACCAAAGTCGGCACCAGCTGCAGGGCAAACAAAATGCAAACCTGACTGCACGGCCACTGAAAAGAACAGCAAGTAAATGGATCAGGTCAAAAAGCTGTGTTTCTTTTGCAACACAGTCAGTAGCGAAGTTCCAAATACAATGGGGATTTTGACCGATGCATATAATATTCATGTGCAGGAACCTACTGCCGTACTGGTATCCGGATGCAGACATGATGTTTGGTTAGCTTTCTGTGCAGGCACTGCCAACCGAGGCAAACATACTTATTTGTCATTCTCGAATACTAGCAACCGACAGGTCCACGATATCGGCCAACAAGTCTCTTGCTTTATCGGCCAACAAGTCTCTTGCTTCTTCTGACCAAGGTTGATCGATCCAGTGTCAACAGCCGTAGACTTGTTAGGAAGATACGACAGGCCGTGAAGTAGACAAATTCTGAAGCGGCTTGCCATCTCTCACACGTTGAATACTCTGATTACTTCATAAAGAGCAACCTCCTCTGAAGTCTGAATACACACATTTATTGCTCAAGATTTGCACCCCTCGAGAAAACAAGAGAATCATGAAGCCACTACCCCATTCTTCATGCAATAGCAGAACCAGTCGGTTAGCCACGCAATTATTTGGTCCTGCACTTGTGATCATTCTATCATTGGCCTCTCTTGCCACACCATGCAGCGAGCAGGAGAAGGCATCCTTGCTCCAGTTCGTCACTGAGCTCTCCCATGACGGTGGCCTCACCAGTTCGTGGAAGATCGACACAGACTGTTGCAGATGGGAAGGTATCACCTGCAGTTCAAATCATCAGACAGTCACTGGCGTTTTCCTGCCGTCCAGAGGTCTTCAGGGGCAAATCTCACCGTCTCTCGGCAACCTCACCGGCCTTGTGAGCTTGAACCTGTCAAACAACTTGCTGTCTGGAGGCCTACCGGTGGAGCTCTTGTCCTCTGGCAGCATCCTTGTCCTTGATGTCAGCTTCAACAAGCTCAGCGGGGATTTGCAGGATCTGCAGCCGTCAGTCTTCCGACCTCTGCAGGTACTGAACATCTCAAGCAACTTGTTTACAGGAGTGTTTCCATTCAGCACCTGGGAGGCGACGAAGAGTCTGGTTGCGCTCAATGCTAGCAACAACAGCTTTAGTGGCCAGATACCAGCTAATTTATGTGTCAGCGCGCCATCCTTTGCTTCACTTCATCTCAGCTACAACCAATTCAGTGGAAGAATCCCTCCAGGTCTCAGTAATTGCTCCATGCTGACATCTCTCAATGCTGGGAACAACAACCTAACTGGTACTCTTCCTGATGAACTCTTCACTCTGACCTTGTTGGAGCACTTCTCTTTTCCTAATAATCAGCTAGAAGGATCCATCAATGCCATCAGCAAGCTCAGAAATCTGGTGGCCCTTGATCTTGGTGGGAATAGTTTCAGTGGTAACATCCCAGAGTCCATAGGCAAGCTCAAGAGATTAGAGGAGCTCCATCTAGACGACAATAGCATGTCCGGTGAGCTTCCATCTACTCTAAGCAAGTGCACAAGTCTCATGATCATCGACCTCAAGAATAACACTTTCAGTGGAGAACTCAGCATTGTCAATTTCTCCAAGCTACCCAATTTAAGAACCTTGGATCTTTTGCGGAACAACTTCAGTGGCACAATCCCAGAAAGCATATATGCATGCCGCAAACTAACAGCACTGCGGCTATCTTCAAACAAGTTCCATGGCCAGTTGTCAGAAAGAATTGGCAATCTGAAGTCCCTCACATTTCTGTCACTTGTTAACAACTCCATTTCAAATATCACAGGTGCACTTCAGATCCTTGGGAGTTGCAGCAGCCTGACCACCTTGTTTATTGGGCACAACTTCTTGAACGAGGCCATGCCAGAGGATGATAGAATTGGTGGCTTTCAGAAGCTTCAGGTCCTTGCTTTGAATCACTGTTCATTATCTGGAAAAATACCTTTTTGGTTATCAAAACTCACAAATCTGGAAGTTTTGCTTACGTATGGAAATCAACTAACCGGATCCGTACGGCATGGATCAACAGCCTAAAGTTTCTATTCCATATAAATCTATCAAACAACAGTCTTGCTGGGGAAATTCCAACAGCCTTAGTGGATATGCCAATGCTAAAAGCAGATAAGGTCGAACCAAAGGCCTTCGAGCTGCCTGTCTACAAGAGCCAGCAACGACAATTCCGTATGCCCATTTCTTTCTCAACAACACTTAATTTGGGAATGAACAACTTCAGCGGTGTGATCTCTGAAGAGATTGGTCAGTTAAAGGCGCTCCTTACACTCTTTTTGAACTACAATGACTTCACTGGACCAATCCCACAATCGATCTGCAACCTCACAAACCTCGAGTCACTGGACTTCTCTAGCAACCATCTAACAGGTCCAATCCCAACGGCCCTAAACAATCTGCATTTCCTCTCTAAGTTCAATGTCTCCAACAACGACCTCGAAGGGCCTATCCCAACCACCGGTCAGCTCAGCACATTCCCAAGTTCTAGCTTCGAGGGTAACCCAAAGTTGTGTGGCCCTATGCTTGCCCGCCATTGTGGCTCTGCAGAAACACTTCTCTCTACAGAACAAACTGAAGACAAGGTCCAGAAGGTCATCTTTGCAATCGCTTTTGCTGCATTCTTTTGTGTAGGGGTGTTGTATGATCAGACAGTATTATCAAAGTTTTTTGGCTAGTGTTTCCTCAGTTTACACTCTAGCTTATGATGATGTTAGTAATCCATTCAGGTTTTCAGGCAGCTCCAGTGTCCAGTCTACAAGGCTTGCTCTAGTTGTGAAACTGAAACCATATGTAGCTCATATTCAGATTACCAGAAAATAAGTAACTGGAAGGGATTCCAAGTATGTAACCCATGTATGGCGAGTCGAACTAAATCAATCTAAATACACCAGTACTTCAATCTTGTTGGGGACATGTGTAACTTTAATCTCGTGATTTCATCGTCTTCAAACACAAACCAAGCAACACTGAATCCAAACGCTGCTGGATTTACTAGCGTAATTCCTCCAGCAATTTTTCCGCGCAGCAAGTAATAGAAATCCTTGACAAACAAAATGAGCCCTTTCCTGCACACGGATTGGCAGTACATTAGGTACCCAGTACCACAAGAATGAGGCAACAACTGAATTTTGCTGGATCTGATATTTCATCAGAACATCCCACCAACGTTTTGCAGCCACCGACACGCTCGTTGGCCTGGTTATGCGTCCCTAACGTTTTTCCCCAATCCCACAGACTTTTTGGCAATCTACTGTAGGATGTACCTCGCAGGAGCTGCAGACCACTCCGGCAGCTGTCCGCCGCGGCCGCGGCCGCCGCCGTTGCGCCTGCGCGCTACGCCGGGTCGCCGCGCATTGCTCTTGCCAAGTTTTGGGGTTCGTTTTAGGCTTGGACATGGGCTGGGCCGCTATGGTGGTGCGGAATAGTGTGAGCCGGACCAAAGCTGCACATGTGGGTTGGCCAAAAAATATATATATTGTGCTTCAACTGCACTTTATAAAAAATAATAATAAAAAAAAAGAATCCCAAGAGGCAAGAGCAGTTTCCTTTTGTAAATAAACCTTTCATCCGTCGGATTCATCAGTGTTCAGTGGAGTTGGAGTTGACGCAAAATGATTTTGAAGGACCGAAACGGGCGACTGGAGGGGGGTGAATGGGAGCCTCGATTTTTCCTCTTCAATTTGGTCATCGGCTCAACCCCAACCTCAAAAGCAAACTCAACCGGGAGGCGAGTAACACACGAGCTAATCCGGTAGCAAGGTGTCACGAGCAAAAGAGAGCACCGAGATGTCCACGACCCAAATGGTTGGGTGGATGTTCCCTTGGAACAGCCGAGGGGACACCTCAAACGACCACACACGACCGGAGAGTGCGAAGATCGAACCAAAGGGAGAGAAAATGAGCCACCCGACTTCTATAGAGAAAAGCGAGTTCTCAAATCTAAATACCAACGCCGACTCGTGGACGAGTACCTAGATAAAATCCTCGCACGATAGAAAATCAACGCAAAAAAACCGGTTCGCTAAAACCGAGCTCAAACGACACAGCTGATGGTGACACAAGGCTCTGACTGAACAACTAAACGAGCATAGGACTGCTCTCGACAGGCAGAAGCAGCAATATCTTCACTGTATACGCATGACCTGCATGCTGAAATCGATTGCTAAGAATACCAATTCATGGAGTGAACCGATCAGAGCATTCAAGCATCCAGCTTGAGAGAAAGCTACGAGAGCTACTACTAGTAAAAGAAGTAATTGAATAATCCAAGATGATAATCAAAAATTGCTTTTGGAATTCACGGAGGACAAGAAAATGGATTTACCAATTGAAATACATTCCTACAAATTTCCTTCAAGGAATCATCATCAGGCTCAAGTCAAAACACTAGCTGCTAGACAGAAACGGAATATTTGATTCACTGTGGCTTGATGGTGACAAGGCTGAAAGATTAGCAAATGAAAAGTTAATGCACAGACACAACCTGAACCTGCTGCTGTCAATCGGTGAAGCCACTGGCGCTTGCGAGCTGCAGCTGTGATGAGTGCACATTTAGATTCTAAGCAGCACCGGTCAAGCGGCTCCTTGCCTCGATCTGAAAGTGGAAAGTGACCTGCAAGCAACGAACAGAGACACAACGGAGTACTGCTACCTGGATGAAGGAACAGCGAAGAACAGACAGAAGGTGCTAGCGGGTCTGATGATTTCTGAATTGAGAACGCAAACCAAGAAAACTGGCAGAGCTGTTCGAGAACTGCAGCTTGCTGATCGAAGGGCAAGCACCGGGTTGGTGCTGGGCACTCGACACCAGAAAAATCTGCAGCTTCTCTCAGACCGCACCAGCGAAGAACAGAGAAACGCGAACCGGAGCGAAACAGAAAAAGAACGGGCACAAAAGCTTCTCGATTTTTGATCCAAACAAAATCCAGCTGCCACCAAAAAGAATCCAGATGATCTCACGGCAGTAGGAGGGCTATCTCCAAGAAATCGTTGCTCAAAGTTGGATCAATCTCCTGGAAAATCAAATCACGTGACAACAAGAAGAAAGGGGAAAAACTGGAATCCAGAGCAGCACACGCACCAGAGAGAAGCAAAAAATCACATAGACAAAATGACGAAGCCCGGAGGGCGGGCGAGGATTGGATTACCGCCCTTCCAAAAAAAAATCACAAAGATAAATGCACGAATTTTTCAGGTAATTGGCCTCTCTCAAGAACACTAGAGGAGGAGGAACCCTAGCTAGAAAAGGGAAAAACGAAAATGAAAAGAGGTGAAAGGGAGGATGGCTGCCATCCACTACTTATGGTCCTTATTTCTTATCCCTATTTTGCCCTTCGATACATATGAGCCAAACCACTAACCCTAGGGCTATTTTGGTCGACTGGGTATATTTTTTGATCCGACGGCGGCCGCGCCTCCTCATCGGTAGCCTTGCATCCACGCAACCTCCCCGATGCCGCCACGCGCCGCCCTTCCTTCCCACCGAACGCCTCGGTTTTGAGGCCCAAACCCGCGAAACCCGCCGCCGATGGTTTTGAGGCCCAAACCATCAAACCCGCTACCGATGGTTTTGAGGGCAAACCACCAAACCTCCTCGACACGTGTCATCGCCATCTTGATCGCCCGAAGTCGCCAAGTCATCCGAAGCTCCCCTCCGCCGCCGCACGCCGCCGTCTTGACCCGTCGACATCGTCTTGCCACGCCCCTCTTGCATCCGTCGATGTCCCGGATGTCGACCACCATGGCTAGCCGCCCGGGCGATCCGGTCCCTCGGGTCCAAGCCTCACGCCCCGTCCCTTCACCCGCGGTCCGCCGGCCCAAGACGCCCTCCTCCTTGGCCCCTTCACCTCGCCGCCTACCATCTCCGAGCTCCACACCCGCACAACACGAAACCAAGAGATACGTCTTCGACACACCCACGTATGCGGTGAACATAGCCGAAGCATAAAAGATAAAATGAAAATAGAGAAAGAATGTTGACTGCTGACAATCACTCCATCACAAAACTAAACACATGTGGCCTAAATCAACCATGTGTTCGCAATCTCCCCCCTTGATGAGTGCATTGTCAACATTCAACACAAAGACGAGAAGGTAGAAGAAAGCACATCCAAGTGAACACAAGCTAGACAAAAGCTAAGACAGTCCTTTGGATAGCAAACATGGAGCAAAAGCTTGGTTCCCAAAGACATGGGCAAAAGGCTCGACACAACCAAGCTAAATAGGCGGCTAGTCCTCAAGAAGAGGTAGAACGGGCTCAACACCACTAGCACGGCTCCAAACCAATTACTTTCACACACAAACAGCTAGACCCTCAAGACAGAGGCAAAAGGCTCGCTCAAAGTGCTACTCCCCCTGGACAAATGCGATCCTTTGTCTTTGTATCTTTCTCCCCCCTTGTTGGCAAATGCACTAATCAAGCTATGAAATGCATGAAAATGCAATGAGGGAGCTTCAAATTTATAGCAATCCAAATGAGAAGATGCTCTAGGTAGTGTCATGGCAACAAAATCAAGTGCTTAACACGGTGCTCAAACTGATCAAGAGATATGAAATATGGCTTGAAAGCATTTTAAGTCGGGTTTTAAGCATTTGAGAAAAGGTGTCCACCACAAAGAATAGCACATAGCACAAGTAAGTGAAAATCTACCAAGTGCTACACATGTATATTAAGTGAACTACCCCAAGCAAGGTTTATACATCATGCAAAAGACAGAGCCAACACTTGTTAAATTTTCAAGTTATCGGAGTTGTGCCGGTTACAAGCATTGGACAAAGCATGTTGCGAGTGGTTATCCACAACCGTCGACCTTACTAATCAACCATGTCAAGCCTATGCATGTGAGCAATCAGAAGCTTAAGACAATGGTCCGGGTCAAACACTACGAAGCCTAGGTTCAACTCAAGTGCAATGAGCAGGCGGTCCCAAGACTTGGATGTGGGGCCGGTATGGATCCATCTCGATCTTTTTTTCATACACTTAGCTTAGATTTTGATTTTAAAGATAAAAGCATGTGGTCATCTAAGCAAGTGTATAACTTCGATGAATGAGACATAGTCACCTAGCATACATGATAAGCACAAGAGGATCTCAATAACTTAAACATGCTAGAAACTATCTCAATGATGAACATTTTGCAAGATTCATTGTTGTTAAGCAAGTTCACATGAAAAACGACTTTGCTCATAACATATATCAATTAAGCGTAAAGAGCACAAGTCGTAAGCACCAACATGTAACAATTACACTAAACAGAGCATAGTCTCATTGTGATCAATATAAACAAGAAGCTCAAAAGTGCAATAATGTACATGATGAATGCAGTAAGATACAAGATGATGCACAAAGCAAAAACAAACCTAAAGCTACAACTGTACATCAACTACAAAACTACCCCTCAAAAAGGATAGCAAACTCCTAACTCCCCCTCAACCAAAGACACCTAGCAAAAGAAAACTAGGAAACAAAAAGGCACAAAGGCTAGCATGGCATATAATACCCAAGATAACAAGATAGAGTAAACAAGATCACAAAGCTATCATGAATAAGATGGCTAGCCTACCATGGTATATACACAAGCAAGACATAGAACCAAAATGTGCCAAAAAATATACAAGTGAGCAAATGAACATCTCATACCACAAGTAGAGGAATCATGAATGTACAAGGCATGAGTGTATATGATAGCTCACAGACTGTGTGTAGGTGTCACAATAAGGCACATGCCTCTTGGAGGCCATCAAAGTGGTGTAGACAACCATCAAGTCTTGATCACACCACGACAAAGAATCATGTTCCACCAAGCACGTGTTCTCCACCCCATGTCCTCATACCTATACATGAGAGGACAAAGAAACCCAAGTCTTGGATCCCAAAAGGTTAACAAGTATAAACTTGGGAACCCAAGACTTAGTCACCTGCATCATTGGAAAAACATGGGATGAGCAAATGGCACAACACTGGGGTTAGTAAACTTGGAAGAATACCAGTGTTGACCATCTTGCCCAAGATAGGCGTTAGGCAAAGCAAACATCCCACCGACCATTCTTCCCAAAGTGCTCACCATGCACAACAAAGTGTGGTGCACTCCTCCCTGTCAAACTCAAAGCTCCCAAAGCGAGGATCAACATCCACTTTCAGAGAACCACGACCACCACGGGGTCTCACAACCGTGGCCTAGCAAACTCGCCTTTGAACCGATTGCGCACCCCCTCTCATACAAGCCAAGTGGCGGGTGATACACGTCACGGTTCTCAAACTCAACTTGACGCCTAGCATCCCTCTTCCTCCTAAAGCAAAAACTCAAACAAGTGACCATCTCTCTGGCAGTACTCACAGTGATACCTCACCTCTCTCTTGGGTGGTTGTTGGTTCACTCTCTTGGGTGGATGGTTCACTCTTATTGTGGCCTTGGCTCTAGGAAGGGTTTTTTCAGGGATCTTGGGCAAAGTGTCAAGTGGGTTCTTCAGGTGGTTTGGTTTAGGAATCCACACTTGTTTGGGAGGTGAAGTCTTTGGGGTCTCTTGGAGAATGCCATATTGCACAATGGGCTTGGTAGGCTCGATGGGGTGATCTTGGTCAACTTGGCGGTATTTGTGGGTTTCTCACTCGAGCTCAAACCACTACCTTGACCAACCTTGCCATAGATAACTTCACCCTTCCCACCTATAGCAAAGCCTAATTTCGATGTGTCAGTCCCCCTCTTGAACTGACTCATCGTCATGCCAAGCTGTGGCTCTCCACTAGACACCCAACTCGGGGCCGAGCGAAGGTACTTGTTCTCCTCTTCGACTCTCCCCTTGTCATGCCTACAAGACATGACATCAATCTCCAAAGCTTCACACTTAGCACACTTTAGCACGGTGCTATCTGAGCTGGCCTTCTCAAGCACAGCAAGCTTGATAGCCTTCTCTGCCAACTCAGATTGCAAGCCCGGACAAGATTTGCATGCACTCAACAACATAGGCTTAGCCTTCAACTCAACGTGCTCATCTAGCAAAAAGCGAGTACTTGGATTGCAAAGACATGATGTTAGGCGTATGCATAGCACAAGCATCGCACTGCCTCATCGACATCTCGACAGGCTTCCTAGCCAACTCTAATTCCCTCATAGCTACCTCCCACTTCTCCTTGTACTTGGTCCTCTCCTTAGCTACTCGCTTGAGCAACTTCTCATGACACACAAGTACATCGCCCAAAGAGTCAACTTCAATAGTGAGAGATTCGATAGTGGGTGATACCTTAGGGGTAGAGTCGTTGTCGTGTGGCTCAACGTGTCAGTCCACGCCTCCGTCGAGGGCCATGGTGCGAAGCCCCGTGCCTTGGAGTTGGCGACGAAGCAAAGTCCGTTCGACTTTTCCTCGATCTTGCGCTCGGGCTCCTCGTCACGGAGGAAGCTTGCCCGTCGTTGTCGAGGTCAGCGAGGGAGGCGAAGAAGGCGTCCTTGTTCTCCCTTGGCACGCTTGAGGTACTTCTTCTTGATCGCCTCCTTGTCAAAGCCCTTCTTAGACTTGTGCTTGCCGGCGGTGTACTCTCGCTTGTCCTTGCGCTTGTCGGAGTCGTGCTTGTCGGAGTAGTACTTCTCGCGCCGTGTACTTGTCCTTGCTCTTCTTGGGGCACGCGGCGAAGTGGTCCGGATCGCCGCACTCAAAGCATCCGCCCCTTGGGAGCACCGCCACGCCGGCGGTTCAAGCGGTTGTTGTGGAACCGCTGAGAATCGATCGATGACGAGAGCCGGCTCGTGCCGTCCCCAAGGCACTCCATCTGCTCCTCGTCACGCACACCAAAGAAGACAAGGCAAAAGAGATGCGTGATGGGTTAGCGGAAGAACCATCAAACTCCGGAAGTTTACCAAAGTGGTCGAAAGCACGATCCATGTCGCTTTCTTGCGGATCACGGACCGATTAGGGTGGAATTGATCCTAACCGGCCCGATACCAATTGAAGGACCGAAACGGCGACCGAGGGGGGGTTGAATGGGAGCCTCGATTTTTCCTCTTCAATTTCGGGTCATCGGCTCAACCCCAACCTCAAAAGCAAACTCAACCGGGAGACGAGTAACACACGAGCTAAGCGGTAGCAAGGTGTCACGAGCAAAGAGAGCACCGAGATGTCCACGACCCAAATGGTTGGGTGGATGTTCCCTTGGAACACGGCGGGACACCTCAAACGACCACACACCACCGGGAGTGCGAAGATCGAACCAAAGGAGAGAAAATGAGCCACCCGACTTCTATAGAGAAAAAGCGAGTTCTCAAATCTAAATACCAACGCCAACTCGTGACGAGAGTACCTAGATAAAATCCTCGGCACGATAGAAAATCAACGCAAAAACCGGTTCTCTAAAACCGAGCTCAAACGCGACACGGTGATGGTGACACAAGGCTCGATCGAACAACTAAACGAGCATAGGATTGCTCTCGGACAAAGGCGTAAAAGCAATATCTTCACTGTATACGCATGACCTGCATGCTGAAATCGATTGCTAAGAATACCAATTCATGGAGTGAACCGATCAGAGCATTCAAGCATCCAGCTTGAGAGAAAGCTACGAGAGCTACTACTAGTAAAAGAAGTAATTGAATAATCCAAGATGATAATCAAAAATTGCTTTTGGAATTCACGGAGGACAAGAAAATGGATTTACCAATTGAAATACATTCCTACAAATTTCCTTCAAGGAATCATCATCAGGCTCAAGTCAAAACACTAGCTGCTAGACAGAAACGGAATATTTGATTCACTGTGGCTTGATGGTGACAAGGCTGAAAGATTAGCAAATGAAAAGTTAATGCACAGACACAACCTGAACCTGCTGCTGTCAATCGGTGAAGCCACTGGCGCTTGCGAGCTGCAGCTGTGATGAGTGCACATTTAGATTCTAAGCAGCACCGGTCAAGCGGCTCCCTTGCCTCGATCTGAAAGTGGAAAGTGACCTGCAAGCAACGAACAGAGACACAACGGAGTACTGCTACCTGGATGAAGGAACAGCGAAGAACAGACAGAAGGTGCTAGCGGGTCTGATGATTTCTGAATTGAGAACGCAAACCAAAAAAACTGGCAGAGCTGTTCGAGAACTGCAGCTTGCTGATCGAAGGGCAAGCACCGGGTTGGTGCTGGGCACTCGACACCAGAAAAATCTGCAGCTTCTCTCAGACCGCACCAGCGAAGAACAGAGAAACGCGAACCGGAGCGAAACAAAAAAAGAACGGGCACAAAAGCTTCTCGATTTTTGATCCAAACAAAATCCAGCTGCCACCAAAAAGAATCCAGATGATCTCACGGCAGTAGGAGGGCTATCTCCAAGAAATCGTTGCTCAAAGTTGGATCAATCTCCTGGAAAATCAAATCACGTGACAACAAGAAGAAAGGGGAAAAACTGGAATCCAGAGCAGCACACGCACCAGAGAGAAGCAAAAATCACATAGACAAAATGACGAAGCCCGGAGGGCAGGCGAGATTGGTACGCCCTTCCCCCCAAAAAATCACAAAGATAAATGCACGAATTTTTTTCAGGTAATTGGCCTCTCTCAAGAACACTAGAGGAGGAGGGAACCCTAGCTAGAAAAGGGAAAAACGAAAATGAAAGAGGTAAAGAGGGGAGGATGGCTGCCATCCACTACTTATGGTCCTTATTTCTTATCCCTATTTTGCCCTTCGATACATATGAGCCAAACCACTAACCCTAGGGCTATTTTGGTCGACTACGGGGTATATTTTGATCCGACGGCCACCGCGCCTCCTCATCGGTAGCCTTGCATCCACGCAACCTCCCGATGCCGCCACATGCCGTCCTTCCGTCCATCGGAACGTCTCGGGTTTTGAGGCCCAAACCCGCTGAACCCGCGCCGCCGATGGTTTTGAGGCCCAAACCATCAAACCCGCGCCCGATGGTTTTGAGGGCAAACCACCAAACCTCCTCGACCGCGTGTCATCGCCGTCTTGACCGCCCGAGTCGTCAAGTCATCCGAGCTCCCCGCTCCGCGCACGCCGCCTCGCCCGTCTTGACCCGATCGACATTGTCCCCGCCACGTCCTCTTGCATCCGCCGATGTCCCGGATGTCGACCACCATGGCTAGCCGCCCGGCGATCCATCCCTCGGTCCAAGCCTCACGTCCCGTCCTTCACCTCCGCGGTCCGTCGGCCCGCACGTCCCCTCGGCCCCTTCACCTCGCCGTCGCCTACCATCTCCGAGCTACACACCCTGCACAACACGAACCAAGAGATACGTTTTCGACACACTCCACGTATGCCCGTGAACATAGCCGAAGCATAAAAGATAAAATGAAAACAGAGAAAGAATGTTGGATTGTTGACAATCACTCCATCACAAAAACTAAACACATGTGGCCTAAATCAACCATGTGTTCGCAGATTTACCCGAACCTTTTCGATTTCTCTCTTTTATTGCATATCTAAACAACCATTAGCAGTTTAAAACTCACGGCAAATACACTCATTTGGTATGTGGCTAGCTTTTTGTAATATGTTCATTTTAATTCTAACTTAATCTTTTCCGCGCTCATCCTTGATGAATTATCTAACCTTGTAAACAGGGAATATGTTTCCTGAGTTAAATTACTCATACTCTTTTGGTTACTTTTCAGGTTTGGGATGCAACAAATATCTGACCGACCATTGTGCAGATGGGATGTAGAAGCATTCTATTCTACCAACACATGATTGCAGGAAGCCTTGTATATATTGTCAACTCCTTCTTCATTGGTCATCTTATGAACATGCATGCCCCAAATCCCAGCCAACTAAACTTCCTATTATATTTGTATGGTTATGTTTATTGTGTATGGGATGTTCTTTTTTGTTTCAACAGACGTGTCACAGACGAGAATCTTGACAAATTTTTTATTTTGTACAGATTCTATCTTATTTTCTATTTTATCGTAGCATTAGTACTAGCACACTACTATTTATCAAAAGAGGAGTGAGATTGTTTTTAAATGTATTTTTAAAATTGAACCGTGGTAATGTATGGGCACCATACTAGTCTAATCTAGTACAACTAGCAATACACGCACATGTTTGATTTAAAAAAAAAAAAAAAGAATCTAGTAGAACTACATTGTCCAATTTCAGAATTCATAATAATAAACATAGAGCAGACTTCATAATCCATTTTTAACACAAAACTCGATATTCTCTGTCATCTCCAAAATTTTGAAATTAAACCACGCCCTGCTAAGTACAAATAAAACAGACAAACCTTGTTATAAGGGATAAAATAGATCAACTGTAATAATTAACAGTAATAAAATGGATCAAACATTAGTTCAAAGGGCTAAATATATATATAGGATAAATTTGGAGGTAGTAATTTAGTCAATTTTTCTTTATACAAACTATTCCATGTGTTCATTTTTTTTTTTCAAAACAATTTCATGTGTAACAAGGACTCAAAGAGAAGTAAAATTTACAAACAGGTCCTTCTGTGTGTATAACAAAATCCCGCTGTCCTAGTTTTTCTCATCTCAGAAAAAGAGAAAATTACTTATATGACCTTCTTACAACTCATCCTTCCATTTTTGGCCTTGAAAATTTTAAACTTCCCTATTTAGCCTCCAACTAATTTTTTATTCCTTATTTGGCCCTTCCGTCAACTCTGTTTGAGGGCACCGTGAAATCACGTGAGGAATGACACAATTACTCTTCACTCCATCTCGGACCGGGAAAGAGCCTTCGGTTCTCCCCGCGGCTCCTAGACGGCCGAGCCCTGTGCTGCGCCCCTGCTGCGGATGGAGCTGGAGTCGACGCCAGCGCTCGCCCCAGTGCACCGCGCGAGCGGGGTCGGCGCTCCCCGGCGGCGGCTGGGCCGGCGCTCGCCCAATCGTCGTGACCCATCGGCTTGTAAAGTTGGAATCTGCTTGTTACTAAATTTGTCAATAGCCAAAGCTTCCAATCGGATCAAGGACGGGAGGATCAGGCCGGTCGCCACTCGTGCACACTTTGACGAATACATACGTGCTCCGGAAGCCACCACTACCGCATGCTTATGTGCGAACTATCAAATAGCTATAAGACGATGCTTTCATGTTTAGGGGTAACAATGACTTTTTAATTTTCATCTATCACCGTATGGTCAAATTGACTGAAAGGCCAGATAAGGAACCGAAAGTTAAATTAGAGGCCAAATAGGTAAAATGAAACATTTAAGGGCCAAAAAAAGGAAAGCTGGGTCTTAAGAGGGCTAGAAGTAATTCTCTAAAAGAACATCCAATGTGTTCCCCTTCTCGTCGCGTTTTCCCCGGTCTCGGATCTGTTCCCCTTTCCCCAAATCCGGCGGCGTCTAGATCGCCGCCATGCCCGCCACTCTCTCCGGCGCCTCCGGTTTCGGTGAGAAACCAACGACAAATCGAAATACCTACCCATTTCCATGGAGCAAGGCGGCGGCGGCCAGATCTGCGCCAAGCTTGCCAAGTCCCGACGGCGGCGAGGACCGCCTTAGCGGCGCTCCCACGGCGAAGTGCTCGTCCTTATCCTTGAGTGCCTCGACACCCGCTGCCGAGGCTGCGGCTGGCGATGCTTGCTCGCGCGCTTTCGGGCGCAGCCTCGGCCCCTCCTCTCGAAGCTCAATTTCCAACTCCACCCCGGCGGCAACCGCATCCGCGAGCTGCTTTCGGCGTCCCGATGCGCCCGAGCTCGCTACATCTCGGTCACCACCGAAGAAGATTCTGTGACAGCGGCTCACCGCCGCCGACGCCGCTTAACCGGTGCCCTTGTCTACCACATCAAAGGATTATATGGACAACTACGACGAGAAGGCCGGGAGGGAGGAAACGGCGTTCAAGCGCCTGCCGACAAGGCCACCATGATTGAGCTCGGCGGGTTAAGTGGCCCGCCGTCACGCGTGCGTGGGCGTCTTTACCCAGCTCACACATCTCTCCCCGAGTTGCGTCGACTTCCGCGGCCCTTGTGAACTCGGCAATGTAGTCTCCTCGCTACGATGCCCATGCTTACAGAAGCTCATCATCTACTTCGTCTCGGGGTTACGCGATCTCTCCATCCACTCCAAGTCTCTCATGCAAATGGAGATCAAGGGATGTAACTTGTCGCAACTCACAATTGTGACCCCGATTCTCCAAAAGTTAACCGTGCATGGCATCGCTCCTGATATTTCTGGTCATCCGAGTGAACCGGTTGCCAACATCACAGCGCCTCAGATAATGTCCCTGGAGTGGATGGGTTCGTATGATCCATGATATTTCCATCTTGGCAATTTGGGGCAACTCCGGGAGCTGCAAACAAGTCATTTTTTGGTATATGGAACACAATTCCAGAGAGACTCTAATCACCATTGTCTAAGGCTTTTGCAGCGATTTCAGGTCCTTCACAGTCTTCATATCATACTGATCTATTATCAGGTGAGTGCACATCCTTGTGTCGTGGAGTATTGTAGTTACAAAACTTAATCCTTGTGTGTTGTAGAGTACTGGAGTTACCGAGTTACAAAACTTTAATATAGTTCAACAAGAATTAGATAAGACTTAGGCTAGGAACTATTATAGAGTAAAACATTAAAACAAGTCTCCTAGTTAACTAATGGAGCTTTTGGTTGGGTTTATGTTCTGCAACATATCAGAACAATCGTTTTAATTTAGTAATGAGGGTAGAGTTTGGGAATTATACCATTGCAGCATGTGGGGCTTGAAAATAGTGTTCCAGTAATGCACTTGTTGTCTATATATAATGAGTAGTTATTTAATTGGTTCATGAACTCGCAGTGGTGGTGGCTAGTGAGAAAAGAAAAATGACGTGACTGGTTAAAACATGAATAATCATATGCATTTGCACAATATGTATTCTTATTCTCACGTGTTGCAGCTATGAAGTGACATCATGACTAAATTGTGCATATTAATGAATTTTTAGCATATTCAATATTGTTTAGCTTAGAAGCAGACATGTGAGCTTATGATGACCTTTTTGTTTGTGGTAATCAGCTACATGAAAATGGGATGTCTCATATAATCTTTTAATTTTTTTTCCCTGAAACTTCCACAGGACATATGCCACTGTCAATACTTGTTGGGAGAGATAACAGTGCTCCCTCAGATTACGTTCTTGCACCTGGGTTTGCACAGCCGTGGACATGCTTTTGGAGCCAGCTTGTTCCATCTGCTTAGGATGTGTACCAGTTTAAGAAGATTGTCACTTGTGATAGGTGCCCATAGCAACTTGGAGGTAATTATTTACTCAACTAACTCGGAAGTGACAGAAAGCAGTGCAATGATGTTGTTTCCATAAATAATCCTATGATCAGTTATATTCCTTCTGTTTTTGGGCTATTTGATGCACAACACATTAGAACTTGTGGCATGTAATAAATATGGTTTCTGCTCTTGTATTCCCCTGCACAGAACAACCATGCTGCTGCAATCATTCAGCTTTAGAAATTCTACCATTCTGTCATGAAAAATCTATTCCTAAGTTGATGCTTGGCACTTTCAGTTTAATCTTTCTCTGCCTTTTTCTTAATGTCATTTGACAGTATAGGATAACTAATGCTGTTTTTTCTTCATTCGTAGGAATGTCCGTCGGGCTGTATTTGTGATGAACCAGAAAACTGGAAGGCTGACGAACTTGTTCTAGGTGACCTTGAAGATGTACACATCATGGGACTGCAAGGAGCTGAGCACGAGGTTGTTTTTGTGCAGCGACTTCTCGGTTGGGCCACCGTACTAAGAAACCTGAGAATAACAATTTTGGACGAGATGGCTGACGGCGAGATACAAGACTTGTCCCAAGCGTTGGCAGGCTTCCGAAGGCCAGAAACATGCATACAGATTGACACGCGTGACGACAACTAAGAGATGGCTAGTTGGTATGTAACTCAGAAGCACTAGTTGGCCGTAGTGGCGGCGGCGCGCCGTAGCTACGATGGTTTCTCATGTCCGTGCTGCACTGCCGCCGGAATAAAAAGACTATCTACTGTGCACTGCTAGGCAGCCATCTTGCATACTTTTATTATTTCTGCAGTTTCCTTTTGTAAAGAAGCTATGAATAAATCTATAGAAGATTCATCAGTGGAGTTGGAGCTGACACAAAATGATTTACCCGGACCTTCTCAATTTCTCTCTTTTCTTTTGAGCTGAGATTTACCAAGACGAGATATGGGAGATGATGATCATGTAGTTGTCACTCTGATATGGGCAAAGGACACAGCTCTACTGCATTATTTCAGACAAGATTACCCCTCATCTCTTCTCTCATGTGTCCCCAGTGAGCAGTAAGCTGCAGCATCTGCTCCTAAATAGACTCAAAATGAAATCACTAGCAGGACTCTAGGTATCAGACCTGAGGAAACGAAAACAATAACAAGGAATACCAAACTAGTATCAGCTTACACCAAATCAGTCAACCATAAACAATGCCTATATATATATATATATATATATATATATATGTACTCCTACCTCAAGTTTATCACATTTATTTCTGCTGCAACATAATAATATTTATATTTACATTTACATAACCAATAGTTGACTTGACCCCTAGTGATTTCTCAGCAAGGATAGCAACAAATACCTCTTGTAGTGTCTCTCAACTTCTCTTATTCGATGGTTGCTCATTTCATATCACAGTAAGTTGCTATGGCCTGGCCTATGGGCAAAAAATACATTTTATTTATCATTCTCAATGATAATTACCTTGCAAACGAGCGATCATATCATTCTTAGTCAAAGGATTAGCAAACACTTCTCTCATATTAAACTGACAGCTGCTCCTTTAAAAAAAACTGTTCCTTTTTAGATCATAAGAGGGAACAGCCTCATCATCACAATGGAATTTGGCGGTTACTCATTCTAGCCGGTGCCTTTTGTTTGTGTGTCGCCTAGTCTACTATCTGGCATCTCGCCAAAGGTGTGACTAGGATGTATAACTTTCCCACTTCTCTTAATGCAATACAGGCAATGTCCCGGTTTGAAAAAAAGAATTTGGCAGTTACTAGTACTTTGCAACTTTCACCTGCATAAAAGCCAACAACTATATATGTCAATGATAACTTCTTTAAATAGTCACTGCCAGCATTAGGGAAAAGGTTACAAGCATAGCATCTTCCATATTTCAGAGCAAATAAAAATGCAGCACAGATAACTGTGTCCGGACTAGAAGATGCATTCTCTCTACTGAAACTATTGTCAGCTGGGTCTCCATCGAATCTTGATCTTATCATCCTTCAGCCAACTAACTCAGTCTCAAAGTTATATGCCTTCCAGAATAGTATTTACGTTTTCTCTTACAAACATTACTACCTAAGTCTCCTACTGGGCAAAATATTATAATAGGTGTGGTAGACATCTTTTTTTAGAATGTCCCTCAGAAATTTTTGCCAAATATATTGTTTTCAAAGTTCAATTGTTCAAAAGGATATCAACAACCAAGTTTTAATATGTTAATTGTGCAAAATCTAAATGACACTCTTTTTACTGGAGCAGAATGCACAGGCCTCGACCTAGTGGCAGCCAAAGGATGTAAATTATCAACCATTTAGTATTTGTGACTTTGCGTGCCTTTGCGTATTGTGCATGTCTGAAACGAGCCCAATATCAAGGAATGTCAGCTCAAGGATATTTTCTCATCCTCCATCCTTCCACCATGACTCCAAAAGCTAAAAGCATGTGATGGATAACTAGTGGGAACCAACTCTCCATGATCTGCAAAAGGGAAAAGTAACAGGAATCAATTGGAAGATTCCAAAGAAGAGGAAGAGGAAGAGGAAGAGGAAGAAGAAAGGAATCAAAACTTCGATGTACCAATTGGACAAGTCATTTTCTCTTCCTTTGGCATATGATCCCTGGTGGCATATCCACCACGACACTTTCGAGAGAAGAAGCCATGGCCAGCATGTAGCGAGCCTTGCTGCGCAGGGGTGCAGAGGCCAAGGTCGGATCCGTCTTGAACTCTTGATCAATAGTTAGAGACGATCGAAACACGTTGTGGACAGAAGATGCATTCACATGGATCTTGAACGGATATCCTCTTTTCCAAAAGCAGATCATATCAGGATAGGTGTGTGCATGCTAAGCTCCACTTGGTGATCCTACTGTTAGAATGGTCATCACCCCCACTTGGAAGCAAAGGCTTGATGCTGGCACCACTGTATTCTGTGTTGAATAATAAGCTTCAGAAAAGAAAAAAAAACAACATTTGTAAAGTTTTGAAGAACATACCTGTATGTCATGCATCCACTCAAGCACCATGGTTCCCCTTATATCAGCATGGGAACTACAGGGCTACCTTGTACTCATTTTCTTCCCAAATCTCTAAACAGGGGTGCATTCATATTCCAACTGATTCGGTTAGCATTTCACTACAATTATACAATATGATTTGGTGAATCAGTACAGTTCATGTTCAAAAAAAAAAACATTGAAAATTGGAAAAAAAAAAATAGTAAAAGGCTAAGAATTTATAAAACCAATAGATAAAATGCCAAAACAACCATGCATATAGAGCAGATAGTCTTCATGGCTCATGCAAATGAAATACCAAATATGAAGAGAAAATAGTCTCTATGACTTCAGCAAATAAAGTAACCTAGCAAATCTGCAGTGCTTTTCTTCCAGTAAAACAATGGTTATATGATTCACTAACCGTCAGGGAACAAAGATTATGAAACCACAAAAGGGTTGAGACCTATGGTCAGAACTCATAGTGTTACCGTAAAACAAAAGATATGAAGAAATCTAGATATCAGAACATGTACTTGCAGAAAGGCTACAAGCATCTAATCATGACAACACAAGGTGTAAAAGCAATATGGGATCAACATCCTTGCAAGCTTTTCAATATTCTGTTGCCGCTGCTTTATATAGCACGGTGTCTTCACGGGGTCCTGCCTTATTTCATGAAAAAGACCATGCAGCCGCTCCAGTATTCATGCAACAACAGAAAATCAGAAATGCTACACATACCTACACTTGTTGTTGCTCTTGTGCTATTGCTCTTCTTGGCCTCTCCTACTAGCTCCTGCAAAGAAGAGGAGAAGACCTCCCTCTTCGGGTTCCTCAATGGTCTCTCTCAAGCTTCAGGTCTCACCAGTTCATGGCAGAATGGCACAAACTGCTGTTTGTGGGAGGGTGTCATTTGCAATGTAGATGGAACTGTCGTAGACATCTCACTAGCTTCTATGGGACTTGAGGGGCACATATCACCCTCACTTGGCAATCTTACCGGCCTGTTGAAGCTTAACCTGTCTGGTAACTTGCTGTCCGGTGGACTCCCACAAGAACTGTTGCTGTCCAGCAGCATCAGTGTCCTCGATGTCAGCTTCAACAAGCTAAGTGGAGAGTTCCATGAGCTGCAATCCACCCCTGACAGCACAATGAAGGTAATGAACATCTCAAGTAACTTCCTCACAGGATATTTTCCATCAAGCACATTGGAGGGCATGAAGAATCTGGTTGCTCTCAATATGAGCAATAATAGCTTTACTGGGGAAATTCCAAGCACAGTTTGTGTTGACAAGCCATTCTTTGTGGTCCTTGACCTTAGCTACAACCAGTTCAATGGTAGAATACCCCCAGAGCTTGGTAATTGCTCCGGTTTGAGAGTACTTAAGGCTGGCCAGAACCAACTCAGTGGGACCCTCCCAGCTGAGATCTTCAATGTTACCTCACTAGAGCACCTCTTTCCCCTAACAACCATTTGAAAGGAACACTTGATCCTGAGCATGTAGGTAAACTCAGAAATGTGATCATCCTTGATCTTGGGTGGAATGGGCTAAATGGAAAGATCCCAAAATCTATTGGGCAGCTCAAGAGGCTGGAGGAGCTTCACCTAGACAATAACAACATGTCTGGAAAGCTGCCACCAGCTCTTAGCAGTTGCTCCAACCTCAACACCATCGTCCTTAAAGACAACAACTTCCAAGGAGATCTCAAACGTGTCAACTTCTCCACCCTGTCTAATCTAAAATATTTAGATTGCAGATCAAACAAATTCACTGGCACAATTCCAGAGAGTCTCTATTCCTGCAGCAACCTTATTGCGTTGCGGCTATCTTTCAACAACCTTCATGGTCAACTTTCATCAGGGATAAACAATCTCAAGTCCCTCAGATTCCTAGCTCTCTCTCACAACAATTTTACAAATATCACAAATACACTTCAAATCCTCAGTAAGTCCAAGACACTTGCTCTTGTGCTAATTGGGGGAAACTTCAAGCATGAGACCATGCCAGACTATGATGAATTTCATGGCTTTGAGAATCTTATGTGTCTTGCTATAAATGAATGTCCACTGTATGGAAAGTTACCTAACTGGCTAGCTAAGCTCAAAAATTTGCGAGGGTTGCTATTAGACAACAACAGACTCAGTGGACCAATACCAGCCTGGATTAATAGCTTAGACCTTCTTTTCTATCTAGACATATCCAATAACAATCTTACTGGTGACATACCAACAGCACTGATGGAGATGCAAACCCTTGAGGCAGCTCACTCTGACCCAATAATACTTAAGTTTCCTCTTTACCTCACACCTTTTCTTCAATACCGAACGACCAGTGGTTTTCCTAAAATGTTGAATCTAGGCAACAACAAATTCACCGGTGTAATTCCCCCCGAGATTGGCCAGCTACAAGCACTTCTTACACTCAACTTGAGCTTCAACAACTTACATGGGGAGATCCCACAATCAGTCGGCAACCTCACCAATCTGCAGGTGCTAGACTTATCCTACAATAATTTGACCGGTGCAATCCCTTCAGCACTGGAGAGGCTTCACTTCCTTTCCAGATTCAACATTTCCAGAAACGATCTAGAAGGGCCTGTTCCAACTGGAGGCCAATTCAGCACATTTCAGATTCAAGCTTTTTGGAAACCCAAAGCTGTGCAGTGCTACGCTGATGCACCACTGTAATTCAGCAGATGCAACTCCCGTCTCCATTGTCTCCACAGAAGAGTACACTGACAAGATCATCTTTACAATGGCCTTTGGTATGTTCTTTGGCGTTGGAGTGCTGTACGACCAGATGGTCCTATTCAGATACATTTATTTCGACTGAAGCTACTTGAATTGAGGATGTTCTACAATAATATGTCCAGGCTTAAGGATATGCAGTGTATAGAACATAATTAATCTAGCAATAAACAGCCACAGCTTCAAACTTGAGTAGTGCAATGGAGTGGCTCCTGCAGCAGCCAGCAAGATTAGCACATCTCATCGTTAGCGGCATTTAACCCATGCCCTCCAATCAATGGATGATATCAGTGGAGGTGCAGAATAATCTGTACTGAAATAAACTGTAATGGGAGTGTTTAGCAACTGGACTATGTTGACTTATTGAGTTAATATGACTCTTGTGTTTCTAAATTCTGAGAGATTGTGTGACTGCATTTACAACATTTACTCTGTATAAAATGACTGAGAATTGATATGGTAATAACTGAGTAAACAAGTGAGGGAACAGATCTACTAATACCTTGTGAGGCCAACGTGTTAGGCCGTCTTAATCCAAACCACAAAAGCAAGCTAGATGGAGCCGAGGGGCGAATGTGTTTATACTCCAGGGGGTGCGGATACATCAACGACAGAGTATTGAACCAGTAATTAGGACCAAAATACAGAGCAGAAAGATGCCGCAACTTGTACTCTGCTAGAGCCAAACTTTGGGACAAGGACACGGGCCAGGCCCCTCGGCGGCTCAGCGCCACCGCCACGCCATGGGACGCGTCACGCTCACACATGCCCCGACGGCCGAGGGTAACTAGTGCGGCGAAGGTCTTGCGGTTGCGGAGGCCGTTGGGATGCTGCTACTCAATCCCGAGTTCCCGACTCCCGAGTCATCCCTATCGGCTGCTGAGGTGCCGAAAGGAGACCGTGTCGGCGTACCAGCTGCCGACAGGAGATGTGCAATTATTCATTAAAATTTAAAAAAATATTAAAAAAACACTACTCAGTCCCGATATGGGCCTTAGATGTGGGCTATAGTAGGCCGCGAGAGTCCAGGAACAAAAAGGTCTCCGGTCCAAGCCGGAGGAGATTAATGACAAGAAGGATTGACATGGTGAGGAGTTTGGGCCTTGGGGCAATGCCATTAACCCATTATCAGAAGTAAGTGACGTTCGGTTAACGACGAGCCAAGCTGCCAATGGTGACCTCGAGATGTGTCGGCCTAGTCCTTCAGAGGTGATCGTAGGGGTAGGGTTTGTGTATGTGTGTTCATATGGGGTGAGTGTGCATGCGTGTTGTGAGTGTCTACATTGTCTTGTGTACTTAAAAAAAAGTGAGGTTTGTGTAATACTCATAAAAAAACAAGCGGAGGTTTGCAAAAAAAAAACGCATCCTTACCATTATGCATAGAACAATATGCACTGTCCTGAAATAAAGTGTTATGTGCAACTAAATGTACCGCATCCATAATATCGACTTGAATCATCTGTGTAACAGTAATTGTGCCAACAAAATGAGGGAACAACTCAGCTTTTTTTGTCCATATATAAGGTTTACATCAGAAGCATTTCAAGATTCAAACTGCATTATTGGAGCAGAAATTGGGAGCGCGCACATACGGGATCAATCATTTACTTTGACACCACCACAGTGGTTGCGATCGCGATATCAACTTCTTGGATGCAGTTGCAATGTAGGGTGGGATGTGTTTGCACATGTAAATCGTGGTGGGAATCTGTGGCTTTCTTTCTCCCCAAAAGCTGATCAGGGCGTGTATTGTGTGCCCAGCTTAAGGGCAACAGCAACACGGGTCATGGCAACGGCATGCGTTCTGGCAGCGGGAAGGGCAACATCTCCAAAGCTGGACCGCTTCTTAACAAATTTTGTGGACGGTGAAAGTTCAGACTGCAAAGGGAATCCAAACACGACATCAAGAACACGATATACACGCGCCTGCGTTTCAGCGAAAGTGTGTTTCTACACTTCAGAAAAGGTGAAAGCCTCGGATCATCAAAAACTAAAAATTCAAAAGTATTGTTGGACCAACCTGCTTCCTTTTATTTTCCATGATCCATGAACAGAGCGTGGCTAGAGTTTAGGGTTACTGGAGCTGAAAGCATTCTGAGCTCTGTGGTGTTCCTCTATTTAGCAGGGCGCCCTTAAGGCCCAGCACACTTGACAATCTGATTCCTTGGATGTTCCATACTTCCATGGAAGATACCATGCAGCCACTCTATTCTTCATGGAGCAACAGAATAACCAGATCATGGCCAATACGATCGCTTGGTCTTGCTCTCCTGCCATTGCTCTCCCTACTCTCTCCCACCAGCTCTGTGTGCATAGAGCAGGATAGGATCTCCCTCCTCAAGTTTGTCCAGGGGCTCTCGCAGGACTCTGGCCTCAGCACTACTTGGAGGGACGGCACAGACTGCTGCGGGTGGAAGGGTATCACCTGCGACGCTGATGGTGCTGTCACAAAGATCTCACTGGCTTCCATGGGCCTTGAGGGGCGCATCTCACCGTCACTTGGCAACATGACCAGTCTGCTGAGCCTCAACCTGTCGTGCAACTTACTCTCTGGTGCGCTCCCGGCGGAATTACTGCTGTCCAGAAGCATGGTCGTCTTTGATGTCAGCTTCAACAACTTGAATGGTGACCAGCACGAGTTGCCATCTATGGTTGGACAGCCTATGCAGGTAATCAACTTTTCAAGCAACCAGTTTACAGGACAAATTCCATCTGTCACATTGGAGCGTATGGAAAATCTCGTTGCTCTCAACATGAGCAATAACAGCTTCACCGGAGAAATTCCCAAGTACCATATGTTCGAAAAGCCACTCTTTTTCGGTGCTTGACCTGAGTTTTAATCAATTCAGTGGGAGTATACCTGTGGATCTTGGTAACTGCTCTGTGCTAAGAGTGCTCAAGGCCGGCCACAACAAACTCGATGGGAATCTGCCAGATGAGCTCTACAATGCTATCTCTCTAGAGCATCTCTCTTTTTCCAAATAACCGCTTGCAAGGAGCACTCAGTCCTGAGCACTTACTCAAACTCAAGAATTTGATTATCCTTGACCTTGCAGAGAATGAACTCACAGGCAATATCCCAGATTGTATAGGGCAGCTCAAGAGACTAGAGGAGCTTCACTTAGAGTACAACAGCATGTCTGGAGAGCTGCCATCGACTCTAAGCAGATGCTCAAATCTCAGAACTATCATTTCTCGAGCAACAGTTTTCATGGAGATCTGAACAACGTCAACTTCTCCAGCTTATCTAACTTAAAAATTCTAGATTTTATGCAAAACAAGTTCACTGGTACAGTTCCTGAGAGCCTATACTTCTGCAGCAATCTGATTGCGCCGATTATCTTCCAACAACTTGCATGGACAACTTTCCCCAAGAATAGGCAACCTTAAGGCCCTCACGTTCCTGTCCCTTACAAACAACTCCTTCACAAATATCACAAATGCCCTTCAGGTCATCAAGAGTTCTTGGAACCTTACTACTTTGCTGATTGGTTCCAATTTCAAGGGCGAGGCCATGCCAGAAGATGAACCAATCGATGGGTATCAAAACCTTCAGGTTCTTTCTGTAGCAGATTGCTCACTGTCAGGAAAAATACCTCGGTGGCTATCAAAGCTCAAAAATTTGAGACAGTTGTTTTTGTACAACAACCAACTCACTGGATCAATACCTGCCTGGATCAGTGGCTTAAATCTCTTGTTCGTTATAGATGTATCCAATAACAGCCTTGTAGGGGAGATCCCAAAAGCACTGATGAAGCTACGGATGCTAGAATCTGAGAAGATTGTAGATGGTACAAACCAAGTATTTCCGTTGCCTGTTTACATGGCTATATCTCTTCAATACGGCAAGGCCAATTATTGTCCTAAACTGCTGAATCTAGGCGACAATGAGTTCACTGGTGTCATTCCGCTGGAGATTGGTCGTCTGAAAGGGCTCACAGAGCTCAACTTGAGTTTCAACAACTTACACGGGGAGGTTCCACAATCAGTCAGTAACCTCACAAACCTGCAGGTGCTTGACTTGTCCAACAATCATCTGACAGGTGAAATCCCTGGGGCATTGGAGAACCTCCACTTTCTTTCCTACTTCAACATTTCTAACAATGACATGGATGGCCCTATTCCAACAGGAGGCCAGTTTTCTACGTTTCCAAATCCTAGCTTTGTTGGGAACCCAAGGATGTGCGGCCCTATGTTTATTCACCAATGTAGTGCTTCAGTAGAGGCAGGTCCTGCGTCCGTTCACTCCACAGGACTGTGCGGTAGTGACATCGTCTTCGCTGTGGCCTTTGGTGTTTTTCTTGGAGTAGGAGTGTTATACGATCAGATGGTATTATCCAGATATTTTGGGTGAGGAAAAGTGCTGCTGCAATATGTGTCCTGGCTTGGAGAATGAAGATAGGCAATGGATGTAACTGAAGCTCCCTGCAAACAACTGCAACTTTGTAACCGTAGAGAAGTATAGATGTCCTGAATTTGTGATCTCCAGTGTTTTCCCTTGAGCAAGTCTTGGTCAGTGATCCCGTCCCATTCCACTGCAGGATAAACACCTCACATTAGTTGGCTTCTCCAAATTCTGATATTATTACTGGAAGCAAATTCAAGGATTGAACATTTATAGTCAGTAAAGAGACTAATATTATGCATGTACTCCCTCCATTCTAAATTGTAAGTCGTTCTGGTTTTTCGACATGCTATGTATCTAGACATAATATATATATCTAGTTGTACAACAAAAGTTATGTACCTAGAAAAGCCAGAACGGCTTATAATTTGGAACGGATGGATTAATTTTTGCAAAGAACTGCAAATATTTCCTCAAAAAGCATGGTAAATGTTCTCGAAGTTTACTGTGATGTAACATCGGTGAACTCGTACTTAAAATTAAAAACATCTGTGAATACGCGTGCTGCTTGATTGCTTGTCATGGTGAATAAAAATAGATGGCTATTAGTAGCTTATAGTCCAAATTATAAGACCCTAATCTGTAACGGCACGCGATAACCATTAGGCGTTAGGTGTGCCACTTAATCATGGACTCAAGGTGTGTGTTTTCCATCGCAGCAAGCAGAAAATCACATCTCGCATTTCAAGTTGTACATACAAGAGAGCCGAGCAAGAAGGAAAACCTAAAGACAAATCCTTATCCTTCCATTTCATTTGATTCGATAGTTTCAGAACGATGGGAAGATTTGCGCAGACAGGAGGGCAGTACTTCACCTTGCGAGCAGAGCGAACGTGCCACGCCCTAAGGCGCGCCTACCGATGCGGTCTCCCAGCACCCGGCCGCCGGACGCCGTAGCTCGTGCGGCGTGCGCATGGGCTCTGCGGCGCCGGTTGGAGAGGATGAACTGGGGATGGACTGTGCGTTTGCGGGACCCACACATGGGCCGTTTTCTGTAGCGTGTTTGGGCCTTCGTGGCGAGTGGTTTGGGGCTAATGTGAAATGGGCCATAATCTGTGCGTGCCTGCACGTAGCTCGCAGCCTCGCACCACACAAAAAAAAAAAAGAACTCGCAGTCATGCAGAGCGAGGAAGAGCCCAGCTGTTCCAGCGCGCGGCAACCGTGCAGGCAGGAGGCCGTTGCAACGTCTGCAGGCCTGCTAAGTGCAGGTACATACACGGCAGCCGTCTCATACCTGTCTAATACAACATCACACATAGATTTTTTTTGATGATGTAAAGGAAAGAGAGAGCGGAAAGAGAATGAGTTCGTTGCTTCGTGAAACAACCGTCTCATAAGCTAAAATTTAGGAGTATGAGACAATTATTATCTTATTGTATGAGTTGTTGCGGCCATGCACCTCACAATCCTATTTTTTTCCGCCCATAAATTAGGGAATTACAAGTTTATGAGACAACTTAAAAGGACAACCAATGTACATATAGTCTATTAGGTCGCCTTAAATTACGTGTCACTATGTGAGACCAATTACGAGACAACACCAATGTATATCGCCCAAGCCTCCTAATTTCGAAACATGCTCGTCACAATCTCTATCACACGGGTCGCGCAGCCCATTAAGGGCTATTCGGCTGATGATTTGTGCGAGTTATAAGTTAGCTTATGTTGTTTTGTAGTTTTTTCTCGAACACGCAAAAGGTTTACGCGTTTTTTATATTAAGACGAATAAAAAAGTTGAAGGTTCAACGACGCGCCATAAACGACGCACTACGGGGAAATACAATTATATAAATAGCTCTGGTCTTCCTTAGCGTAAAGAAATCAAACACGATTACCGCGTGATAAACAACTTTGTCATCCACGTCAATCAGGCGTGACGGTTCCAGCGCCGCCTCGTCCGCCTTGGCCCTACACCTGACAAGTCCCGGGGAATACTTTGTTTTGTTGTGAGAGGAAACACCATATTTTAGGTGATCATAAGTTGATAAGTTTAAACGAACGAGCTGATCCAATAGGGTTCCAAGATTAGGAGAATCCACTTGGTGGCACGACGAGGCCGGTGTAAAGCCACAGTGGGAGCAAAGGCGACGACGACGCCGGTGAGATCGCACATTCGACCAATCCTCGTCCCTCTCCGACTCGTCGTGCGTGACCGAGACATACGGCCATGGAGGTCGCTGGCCCCGCGACGTACGGCGATGGTGCGCCACTCCGGAAGACCAAAGCATTTGCAATTGCAGGAGAAAAGCTCCTGTGCTCGTCGTTATCTGTAGAGCCCAAATTCGTGCTTGTTTCTTCGCTCCAATGGCTTGCAGTTCAAGTCATTCGCCTGTTTAAATCGGCTAAAATAAATTGTTAGCTAGAGCTAAGAATTAGTTAGTTAACAAAAAATTAGACATCTGACCGTTAACCCATGCATGTTTAAACCCCGTATACATATCTAGACATGAACTACTCCCTGAAAGAAAATCATTTCTAGTAGGTCGATTTTTGGGGATGACACTGTCCTCCAAACCATTTAATTAATACTCCTTGTATTTTCATCTATTAATTGTCACATCCCCTCCGGGCCTCCAATCTCCAATCCTCCCCCGTTCTCTAATCTAGCACAACTAATTATTGTGCAACTTAATGGTGAGGCTCAAATTGATTAAGAATAATGTGGTCATTTGATAGCTATACTAATCTGTTTTAAGGGACGAAGAGAGTATTATCATATTAGCTATTGGTCCTTGGGTAATCAGCATTTTAGTGGATAGTAATTATCCCATATGGAATCCAAGCATCACCAAAAAAAATTGCTAGAAACCTTCGTAAACCAGATTTTAGTGTAACATACATGAAAATTCTATCCTCATTGCTTCGGCGGTGCAACATGCACCTCCCTGGTTACCCATGTGTGCTTTGTCATTTGGCCATTGATGAAGATCTTCCCCATCTGTTCTTTCACTGCTCGTTCGATGCAGCTTGCTGGAATATGATTTCAGTCCTTATCCTCTCTCACAAGCGTGAGATGGTGCGCATGCTCATCCCTACGCCTGCCTGCGCCGGAGACGCTCTACGAACGATACACCGGAGCCCGGGGGCCAGCAGGTGGGGACTTCGGAGGGGCCCGATGGGCTGGACGAGGACTGAGTAGCCCGTTCACTCCACAGGACTGTGTGGTGGTGACATCGTCTTCGCTGTGGCCTTTGGTGTTTTTCTTGGAGTAGGAGTGCTATACGATCAGCTGGTACTATCCAGATATTTTGGGTAAGGAAAAATTTCTGCTGTAGTGTGTCCTGGCTTGGAGAATGAAGATAGGCAATGGATGTAACTGAAGCTCCCAGCGAACAACTGCATCTTTCTTTAAAATTGCAGTCTCAGGCTGACATTGACAATATCAAAGGGGTCACTCTTGGCCCAGGTTGTCCAAAAATACACTCTCTTCTTTTTGTAGATGACCTAATCATTTGTGGGCAAGCTACAAGACAGGAGGCAGGTAAAATAAATGACTTGCTTATGCATTTCTGTAATCAGTCAGGACAAACACCAAACCTAGCAAAATCCTCGATCATCTTTAGTAAAAATGTTGATAATCACTCTAAGGAGCAGGTAAGATCAGTTTTCCCTGTTTCAGACCTAAAACCAAATGCTATCTACTTAGGTCATCCTCTCATTTTTAATCACAATGATAGAAACAGAGCTTATGATTTCATTTATCAAAAATTCAAGGGTAAGTTAACTTATGTTAAAGCCAACAAATTGAATCATGCAGGCAGGCTTTGCTACATTAATTCTGTCCTCAGCTCTATTCCTATTTATATTATATGTCAACCATTCTTTTCTCTAAAGGCTTCATAGCAAAAATAAATTCTATCATCAGCAATTTCTGGTGGTCAGGAGTCAGAGAGGACAACTCCTCCTCCTCTCTTCACTTTAGATCTTGGCATGACATCTGCAGGCCTAAAGAGGAAGGAGGTTTGGGAATTCGTAATCTACATACGGTTAACAGAAGCTTAATCCTCCATGCTTGCTGGAATGTGGCTACAGGTAAGAACCCTTTCCTTTCAGCTATTCTTAAAGCCAAGTACCATAGCTCAACTAGTTTTTGGAAAGCCCCCACATCCAAATGCAACTCAGCTTTTCTGGGCTTCTATTATGAAAGTAAAAAACATCCTTCTTCAGAACTGTGTTGTCAAAATAGCTAATGGTTCCTCTAGTATTTGGTTACTCCCTGGTGTCCTATTTGGAAAAAAAATTCACAGCTACATCAAATTTCCTATTACTGTGCCAAAACTCCCACAAAATATTTCAGACTTGTGGACTACTAATACCTGTGACTGGAATTTTGATTTTATTAATGAAATTTTTGACTTCAGAGTCAATATGGCCATTTCCAATGCCATACAAACCAATCTCCAAGGGGAAGATATGGTGATATGGAAGCCCTCTTCTAAAGGGATTTGCACTACAAAAGAGGCCTTTAAATTTTTAAACAAAAATGAGGTGGTCCATTTACCATCAAGTGGACCCAGATCAATCTCTTTGCAATGCAGGTACATACTCATGAGAGCCTGGAAAAGTAAAACTCTCCCACCTTTAATTAAAACCTTTATATGGAGAGTTATCAGAAGGGCCTTAGCAACAGGAGAGAGAGCAGGTAAGTATAGCCATAAAATTGAGCCGGAATGCACAAGATGTTCTATGTTAGAAAATGATTGTCATCTCTTCTTCAAATGTGATTTCGCTAGGGCTGTCTGGTTTTCTTTCTCACCTCCCCTCAAAACTACATGCTTTCCTAATGAGGAGGATGGAGTTCAAAATATTATTTCAAACATTATTACCAGATCCTTGAGTGATTCCATTTTTGATTCTATTTTGACAACTCTCTGGTATATTTGGATTGCCAGAAATGATTTAAGATTCAATAACAAAAAATGGACTGTCAATCAAGTCCATTATGCAGCACACTCCTTTCTACACACTCACAATGCAGGGTTGCAAAGTATTTCATTTGCAGGTGATTAATCAAGCGGCATGCAGCACAACACCCGGAAGGAATCTTCTGGGGTTGAAACACATATCAGAAGCCTGGTGCCCAAGGCACTTGTTCAGTGCTTCCATCTCTCCGGATAATGTCTTCTACAATCAGAGGGAGGCCGGCCTAGGTATTGTCATCTATGACAAACCTAAAGCCTGCAAATTCCTCATCTGGGTCAAAGCCCAAATGTGCTCCTCAGTACTACAAGCTGAAGCTTCAGCCTTACATTTGGCAGCGAGCATTTGCAAGAGTCTTTCAATCCAAAACGTCTGTTTCTACACGGACTGTCTTCAACTTGTTGAGTACTGCAACAATGAAACAACCAATGACTACCCAGATTGGAGACTTCAGCTTTTCTCTCCAACTCTGCACTTGTTATGCAAGGATATTGAAGCAAAGATTACCAAAATTGAAAGATCAAGCAACCTTGAAGCGCACAATCTTTCTCATCAAGCTGCTAGTCAGATTTCTTCTTGTAGTAGTCCTGCTCTTGAATGTCAAGGCTTCCCTCACAAGTCACAATGTCCTCTACATCTTTTGAGGGAATATGTACTACAAAAAAACTGTAACATTTTGGCAGCTCAATGCCAACCTTTATAATAAAATTTTGGGCCTCGGCTCCGTTTTCTTGTCAAAAAAAAAAAAAAAAAAAAAAACTGCATCTTTGTAACCGTAGAGAAGCATGTCCTGAATTTGTGATCTCCAGTGTATTCCCTTGGGCAAGTCTGGGTCAGTGATCCCGTCCCATTCCACTGCAGGATAAACACCTCACATTAGTTGGCTTCTCCAAATTCTGATATTTATAGTCAGGATAAACGCCATCGCAGCAAACAGAAAATCACACCTCGCATTTCAAGTTGTATATAAAAAAGAGGCGAGCAAGAAGGGAAACCTGAAAACAAATTCTTCCATTTCATTCGATTCGATAGTTTCAACGAGAAAACGATTGCGCAGACAGGGTAGCCGTGAAGGCAGCACTTCACCTTGCGAGCAGAGCGAACGTGCCACGCCGTAAGGCGCGCCTACCGAGGCGTTCGCCCAGCACCCGGCCGTCGGACGCCGTAGCGCGTGCGGCGTGTACAGGGCTCCCGGCGCCGCCGCCCGTCGTTGCTGCGGCGCCCGGTTGGAGAGGATGAACTGGGACGGACTGTGAGGCTGCGGGACCCACGCATGGGCTGTTTCTGGTAGCATGTTTGGGCCTTCGTGGCGAGTAGTTTGGCGGACTGGAATCTCAATGTGAAATGGGCTTAATCTGTGCGTACCTTTACGTAGCTCGCACCACTCAAAAATAAAAAGTCCCCTAGCCTGCTTAGCCCGTGGTGAAGTGTTTGGTCACCGTTTACATGTGAACCAAACACTTAAGTGTGGCGCCGTCGCGTGTGTGGCATGACTAACTTTGGCGAGCAACCAAACAGCCCCCGCAGTCACACCGAGCGAGGAAGAGCCCGGCTGTTCCCGTGCACACCATGCAGGCAGCAGGCCGTTGCAACGTCTGCGGGCCTGCTGGGCCTGCTCAGTTGGAAACATGCTCGCCATGGGTCATATAGCCCAGCAAGGGCTATTCAGTGTTCTGTTGTGAGGGAAAAGACTAGCTGATAAATTTAATCGAACTAAGTGTAGGGTTTCCAGATTATGAGAATCCACTAGGTGGCACGGCGAGGCCGGTGTAAAGACAGAGTGGGAGCAAAGGCGACGACGACGACGAGGCCCGTGTAAAAGAGTTGGGAGCAAAGGCGGCGACGACGACGACGACGAGGCCGGTGTAAAAAGCCCGAGTTGGGAGCAAAGGCGACGACGACGACGCTGAGATCGCACATTCGACCAATCCTCGTCCCTCACCGACTCATCGTGCGTGACCGAGACATACGGCGATGGAGGTAGCAGGTCCCGCGACGTACGGCGATATGGTGCGCCACACCGAATTCCGAAGACCAAAGCATTTGCAGGACAAAAGCTCATGTGCTCGTCGTTATCTGTGGAGCCCAAATTCGTACTGGTTCCATCGCTCCAATGGCTTGCAGTCCACGTCATTCTTTCTTCTTTTTTTGCGAAACAAGTTCACGTCATTCATAACGTCTGTTTAAATCGGCTAAAATAATTTGTTAGCTAGAGCTAAGAATTAGTTGATTAAATGGGCTCCTATCTGTCACCTCCATTGTGCCCTCCTCACCTCCATTTGTAAATCCTGCCAATTTTTCATTATCCATAAACACCCTCGACCCTAAAAGATAAGTGTTTTTTCGTTGTACTAAATCAAATCATTCCAAATTTGACCAATTTCATAATAAAAAACATTTCGAATTTTTAAATGAGTTTTATTACTCACTCAGTTTAAATTATAAGATGTTTTGACTTTTTCTAGATATATTGTTTTCACTATATAATTAGACACAATGTGTATCTAAATGCATAGCAAATGACATAAATCTAGAAAAAGCCAAAACATCTTATAATTTGAAACTGAGGGAGTACATCATAATGCAATGTATCTTCATAATTTACATTCTTGTTGCGGACTCTTCTTTAAAAACTTGGTAAAAAAATTGAAATGGTTTGTCTTAGAACAACTAAAAATCTCCTATGTTTTATAACGGAGGCAGGAATCATTTAGTGACTTTTTTTTTATTGAAGTGATCTTTTCGGGCGTTTCGTTCCCTGTGTGTGTGTGTGCACAGCCAAAGGAGAGTTTTCCTATAACATTTAACCATTGACTTCATCATTCTTTGAGGTGACTATGACTAGGAACAGGTAGCCAGGATGAAAGCACGGCCTATTTTTACTTCTACCTCGTGCTCATCCTAATGAGACCATTCCAGTTGGCTCTTGATCTAAACAGAGCTAAGCTTAAGCTAGTTCAAACAGGAAGCCATGCGACCAAACCATTTTTCACACAATAAGTGCAGCAGGAGATTACGCTTACCTTTCCTTGGCCTTCCTATCCTGCTGCTGATCTCCTTGGCCACGCCCGGCAGTTCTTGCACGGAGCAGGAGAAGGCATCTCTCCTTCAGTTCCTTGCTGGGCTCTCGAAGAATTCTGGTCTCACCAAGTCATGGCAAGAAGGCACTCATTGTTGCAAATGGGAAGGGGTCACCTGCAATGGAAACAAGACGGTCACCGAGGTCTCTCTACCATCTAGAGGCCTTGAAGGGACCATCACGTCTCTTGGCAACCTCACCGCTTACGGCACCTTAACTTGTCCTACAATTATTTGTCCGGTGACCTGCCCCTCGAATTGGTGTCATCTAGCAAGTATCATTGTTCTCGACATCAGCTTTAACGTCGGTGGAGACTGCGGGATCTACCGTCTTCAGCCTCTTGCCAGCCTCTAAAGGTACTTAACATCTCAAGCAACTTGTTTTCAGGGCAGTTTACATCCACAACATGGAAGGGGATGGAGAATCTAGTGGTGCTCAATGTGAGCAACAACAGCTTTTCTGGGCAGATTCCGAGTCATTTCTGTAACATATCACCAAACTTTTCTATATTTGAACTCTCTTACAACAACCTCAGTGGCAGTATACCCCCAGGACTCAGTAATTGCTCCAAGCTCAAAGTGCTCAAGGCTGGCCACAACCACCTTAGCGGGAATCTGCCTGATGAACTCTTCAATGCTACCTTGTTGGAGCATCTGTCTTTTTCTAGCAACAATATACATGGAATACTTAATGGCACACATATAGCCAAACTCAGTAATCTGGTTGTTCTTGATCTTGAAAACAACAATTTCAGTGGCAAGATACCCGATTCCATAGTTCATCTCAAGAGATTGCAGGAACTTCATTTGGACTATAACAGCATGTCTGGAGAGCTTCTACCAACATTGGGCAGCTGCACAAATCTCACAAGCATCGACCTCAAGAACAACAATTTAAGTGGAGAACTCACGAAGGTCAATTTCTCCAACTTAGCCAATCTAAAAATCTTAGATCTCAACAAAAACAACTTCGGTGGCAAAATTCGAAACAATATACTCATGCCACAAACTAATTGTCTTTGCGTCTATCTCAAAATAATTTCCAAGGCCGGTTATCAAAGGGACTAGGCAATCGCGAAGTCACTCTCGTTCCTTTCACTTTTCGTCAACAATTTTACAAATTTGACAAATGCACTTCAGATACTAAAAAGCTCCAAAAACCTCACCATCCTTCTTATTGGGCTCAACTTCATGAGCGAGACCATGCGGATGATGAAAGCATTGATGGTTTTGAGAATCTTCGAGGTTCTTTCCTTAAGTTCATGCTCATTGTTGGGGCAAATACCTTTACGGTTATCGAAGCTAACAAGTTTGCATATGTTATTTTTACATGACAATCAACCGACCGGGCCAATTCAGATTGGATGAGCAGCCTAAACTACTGTTCTATCTAGACATATCAAATAACCGATGATGGGGAATTCCTACAGCACTAACGAGAGATGTCGATGCTAAAATCGAGAGAAGACCGCAACACTTATAGGTCCAAGAGTATTTGAAGTACCAATGTATTTAGGCACTTCACATCAATACCTCAAGGTGAATGCTATTCCAAAATTGCTCAATCTAGGAGACAACAACTTCACTGGTGTGATCCCTCCAGAGATCGGTCTCTTAACAGAGCTCCTTTCACTTAATTTGAGCTTCAACGGATTACATGGAGATATCCCCCAATCGATCTGCAACCTCACAAACTTGATGGTGCTCGACTTGTCGAGCAACCATCTAACTGGTGCACAATCCTGCGCGCTGAACAATCTACACTTCCTTACTGAATTCAATGTTTCTTTCAATGACCTAGAAGGGCCTGTGCCAACCTCAGGCCAGTTTAGTACATTTACAAACTCCAGCTTTGATGGCAACCCAAAGCTCTGTGGTCCTATGCTTGTTCAACAATGCGGTTTAGCGAGAGGAAGGTCCCATGTCCATTATCTATGAAAACAAAGGTGGCGGCAAGGTCATCTTCGCAATCACCTTCGGTCTTTTCTTTGGAGTAGGAGTGCTATATGATCGAGACTGTATTATCCAGGTACTTTGGCTAACCTAAATCAATATAAATGGGCTACAATAAAGTGCATGGGTTTGCGGACAAGCAATCGACATAAGCGAGCAGCTTTCTGATTTGTAATAGTTATTGCCAATTTACCATGGCCAAACTGCGACCTTCAGTATTTCCACTTAGATAAAATAAATGGCCCTAGGAACAGCTCTGGTATTCGGTGTTCAAAGTAAGTATTGATTGATCCAAGAACTCTAGAGTTGAAGCAATTGGAGGATAGACTATAGAGAAATTGGTGTGGATGTAATAAGAAGCTGCAGCATGTGAGAACCATTGATTATTGGTTGCTTGTCAATGTTAAAATAGTTGAATTCTCCATTACACGCTCAAAGGAACTAGCCTAGATTCTCTTTGTAAGGGAGAACCTGTAGCTCGAGTCCAAATTATACGATCATAATTTGTAAGAAGAACATGAGAAAAGCAGATATCATGTTAGCATTTGAAATTGTACAAGCGGCGAGCAAAATGAAATGTGAAACCGAGTATTCCATTTAAGTCTATAATTTCAATAAATGATTGGAAGCTTTCTTGCGAGTGTGATCAGTTAAACTTTAAGAGCAATGAGGGCAATGTGGCTACTCCGTGCTCGTGGTGATTGGAGTCTATTACCTTGAGAGCAGAGCGGAGCTGAGGCTGCCGGCGCACCACGTCGGGCGCATTTCCCGATCTTGTACTCGAGCCCCACGGCTGCCGTGCGCTGGAGCGCGTGCGCATGGGTTCCCCGCGCCGCCGCCCGCCGCCGCTCCGCTTGGGAGGTGAGTTGTGAAGCCTTCGATGGGAGACGACGAACTAGGCTGGGCCGTGGCCGGTGAGTCATCGAGATCCATGATAATGGGCTGTTTTTGGTACCATGTTTGGGCTCGAATCTTCTCACCATCGACTGAGCTGGGATCATTTTTTTTTCACGATCGGGTTTTGTACCCTTTTTCATCAAAAAAAAAAAAAAAAAGAAGGGCCAAAAAGAAAGTTTGGAGAACAGATACAAAGTGTTTGCAAGTAATCCTAGGATTACCGGCGAAACCCAAAGGGTATCATGATTTTTAAACCCTTAATCACCGTGACCATTCCCATTGATAATCATTGCTTCAACGTTTTCCTACTTCATTGAAAATTTGTAGGCTCTTTAATTCCGTGTCTTATATCAGCATTTCATGATCATACTATATACTCAAGTCAAGGTTATATGACATTCTAGACCTTTATAAAAAAATGACATTTTAGAAAGCACGACTATTATTATTAGTAGGTAATTGAACTACAAGTGAGACGACCAAAATGAAATGTGACTTGGTTTGGCTCTAACTTGCTCACTTGGTTTGACTCAAACTGAAATGTTTTGTCGAAGCCACACATCTCTAATGCGACCCCAACGATCATCACCAACTTTCTTATGTTTCCTAGTAATCATGCATTTATTTCAAACATGACTTGTTACATATATATACATATACACTAGAATAACAAGATCGTATTCTAGCATGTATAGTGAGAATCTAGTAAACGGCTTCCAATAGGTTCCATATTTCAAATATGACTTGGTAGGTGAACGATGTGACATACACGCTCGAAACATGGACAAAAGGCCAATGATCAAGAATATACAGATAAATTGTTGAAAAAAGATGTCGAGTTTTATAATTGTTGGGGAAAAGATGCCAAGTTTGTTTGACGGGTCCACCACGCTACTATGCTGAATGCAAAAAGGTAGAAACGAACGACCAAGTATGCACAAATCAACAGAAACAGAACCAACTCAGCACGGTGTTGTGGCAGGCATTTCATGTTCTGCAATCAACAGGACGAGAAAATAACACCCACCTGTGACGTCAGATAATCATAACCAAGATTAGCTGAGCCCAATATTAACCAAAGTACTCCATAATCATCATCAACGTAATCTCAGCTAACAGTTACCAAAAGTCGCTGCCCAAAAACCACGATACTTTTAGAATCACTGCATTCACCTGATGAGTATATTTGATTGATAGGCAATCTCCACAGCAGCATCAGGCTCGCCACTCTACTTCAGATCTCAGTCTGCCTGCCCTTGCACACAGCCTATACAGTTTGCCCAAGCCCACAGGCTACACATTTTAAGCCGAGCGCTTTTGGATTCTTGTCAACAACAAGATCCAAGGACCCAAGGTCCATCATGCGCCTGTGGAACAAGGGCCATGGAAAATAGCTGCAAGCACAGCCGAAGCTTAGATAAAAAGGATGAAACCAGAAAGTAAACAACTGTGGGCCAACGCGACGAATTAGAAGCAGAATAGGGCACCATGTCACCCTCACCTATCACCTCAATGCATTTCTTATTTTCTTGCCTCCAATTGGCGTTGTTAGTTGTTATTCTCCAAACCATGTCCACACCTTGACCATGATCCCGATGATTCCGCTAAATAGTATGCACCTTTCGGAATCATGCTCTGTCATACAAAAAAAATCTTGCAGATCTACAGAAATTGATTAGCTCTTTCAAAAGTATATGCCTTTTCCTGTTCAACAAAAAGGGTGCATCAGTTAGTACTACCTTCAGAAATTGCTGATACAGGCATTTACGGCTCTCTTCTAATATCTTGATTAACTTCCTTTTGTTTCTGTAAACCTTGTTCTCTGGTAACCCTTGTTTACCGTTGATGGGCTAATGTGTGACCTGTTCTATTTCCCTCTTAATGAAATACGTGCTTAGGCACGGTAGTGAAAATAAAAATTGTGTCTCAGATTTTGTTAGCACTGACGAGTGACGACTGAGGCTAATACAATACAATACAATACAATAGGATGGTTAAGAGAAGGTATTAGGACAAGTAGGTCAGATCCTGGGATCAGGTAATGCACGCTGCTTACTCCGTACAGAGATAGCTTCCTGTTAGGGTTCATCAGCTCTCTAATGTTACAGATCCAACCACACCTGTTGATGTGTATTTCTGGCAGCCCATGAAGGTTAATGAGGTTCCTGATTCCTCTCAGTGCGATCTTGGGGGCAGTGTACTACACATTAAAATTCAGTTCCAGTGTCTGCAGATTGTACAACAGAAACAAAGTAGCCCCAATTGATAAATGCCGTAGTAGTTGAGTCTACTCATCAGTCATCGTGTCAGGCAATGCCTCGATAAGACTGCTTTGCTTCAAGTGGTTTGGGATGGAATCTCATTTGAAATAAGCTGGAATCAGTACGGACTTGAGTACAGGAAAGCCTCCTAGTAGGCGAGCCGGTGGAGAAACTTGTGATCATCGTGTCATGTTCTTCTAACTAGCTACTTGAGGGAGGTCTCTTCCTCTTACTTAATTGAGTGGCACACTGCCTTTTATTTCAAAAAGCTACTTGAGCGAGGTAAACAAAAGCGTGTATTTCATACGGTCAGGAAGCTTCGTCAGTACTTCTTTATTGATCCTGTCAGGCAGGCATCAGTGAAACGTCAATTAAATGAGCTGTTATGTCAGTTGGATAAAACTAAAACCATAAGGACCATTTTCATATAGCCACTAAGCATTGACTACATTTTTCTTTGAGTTGACTAGACCAGGATTTGATAACCAATGCAAGATGAATGCAAGAGCCCCTGTCTTCTTATCTTCTACCTCATGCAACCCTGCTTAGAACATTGGTACTTCATCTAGACAGGATACAAGTTAAAGCATCTGATTTTTATGCTAGTTTCAGCAGGAAGCCATGCAGACAAATCATTTTCCATACCACAAATGCAGCAGCAAATTACCTGTACATTTCCTTGTTCTTGCCATTCTGCCGCTGATCTTCTTGGCCACCCCAGCCAGTTCCTGCATAGAGCTGGAGAAGAGCTCTCTCCTCCAGTTCCTTGCTGGGCTCTCGCAGGATGCCGGCCTTGCCAAGTCATGGCAAGAAGGCACTGATTGCTGCAAATGGGAAGGCATCGCCTGCAATAGACACGGGACGGTCACCCATGTCTCACTGCCTTCTAGGGGGCTTCAAGGGCGCATCTCACCTGCTCTTGGCAACCTCACTGGCCTGGAGCATCTTAACTTGTCCTACAACTCTCTGTCTGGAGGTCTGCCGCTGGGATTGGTGTCGTCCAGTAGCATCATCGTGCTTGATATCAGCTTTAACCAGCTCAGTGGTAGCCTGAATGAGCTGACATCTTCAACCCCGGGCCAGCCTCTACAGGTACTTAACATCTCGAGCAACTTATTTACTGGGCAGTTTACATCCACAATATGGAAGGGTTTGCAGAATCTGATTGCACTGAATGCCAGAAACAACAGCTTTTCTGGCCAGATTCCAAGTAATTTATGTAACATATCACCATCCTTTGCTGTGCTTGAACTCTGTTACAACATATTTAGTGGCGGTATACCCTCAGGGCTCGGTAATTGCTCCAACCTCAAAGTGCTCAAGGCTGGCCACAACAACATTAGCGGGAGTCTCCCTGATGAACTCTTCAATGCTACCTTGTTGGAGCATCTCTCTTTTTCCAGCAACGGTTTACATGGAATACTTAATGGCACACATATAGCCAAACTCACTAATCTGGTTATCCTTGATCTTGGAGAAAATAATTTCGGTGGAAAGGTACCCGATTCCATAGCTCACTCAAGAAATTGCAGGAACTTCATTTGGGCTATAACGGCACATGCGGGAGCTGCCATCAACCACGGCAGTTACACGAACCTCACAAACATCGACCTCAACAACAACAATTTCAGTGGAGAACTCACCAAGGTCAATTTCTCCAACTTACCCAATCTAAAAATCTTAGATCTTAGGGAGAACGACGACTTAGTGGCAAAATTCCGAAACCATATACTCATGCCACAAATTAAGCGCATTGGGCCTATCTTATAAGAATTTCCAAGGCCAGTTATCAAAGGGACTAGGCAATCTGAAGTCACTCTCGTTCCTTTCACTTTCTGGCAACAGTTTTACGAATTTGACAAATGCACTTCAGATACTAAAGAGCTCCAAAAACCTCACCACCCTTCTTATTGGGCCCAACTTCATAAACGAAACCATGCACCGCTCGCCGAGCCCGCCGGCCACGCCTCGTTCCCCGGCTGTACAGTCCGCCTCCTCTCCTGACCACTCCATATATTGCGGTACGCAACACCGGGATGGCAAGGGCGGGGCACAGCCAACATCACCGACACGATCTCCTCTGCGGACCTCCTCCTCGGCGCACGCCCGGCGGCGCATGCCTCGGCGTTCAACCGATTCAAGCCGGGCCGCCACTACATTCGTCGGGCCCGTGGCCCGGCCGCTCCACCGGCCGGCGTCGTGGCTGTCTTCGTGGCATCTGCTTCACCCACAGCGGGCCCGATGGAGAGGACGGCTGAAGCGTTCATCTCCTCCATTGCACAGCCGGTGCCCCCGCCTGCTCCAACTTCCACGCGGTGGGGAGCCCAGAGGCAACACTGAGGGCGCAAGGCGCAAGGCGAAGCCACCACACTGCGTACAGCGTCGGAGCGCTCGCCTCGCAACCAGATCATGGCCCAGAGGCAACACTGAGGACTGTGCACGCCAAGTCCTCATGAAGCGCCTTGGAGTCCTGGAGGAAGAAGATGACAACGTCACCGGCGACCACTTCTGCGCTACGCCCGCTGTTCGAGGAACCGCTCAGCGACACCGCCATCACAGCTCTAACTGCCCTGTGCGGCCTGGAGGGCATCCCGGAGCTGGAGCTCGCCCAGGACTAGATGACCACGGAGTCGAGAAGGGAAGCACCACTCTGAAATGTTAGAAACCATGTATTGTCTTCGTTTGTCGTCGTCGTCGTCGCCGGTCGTCGTGTCTTCGCTCTGTGCTACATTGTGTTGTCTCCAGTAATGTCGGTGTCGCCCGGCCATGCAGAGTGATAGCCAGGGGCCTCAAATCACTTTCTACATGGTCTGGAACCTTTAGCTTCACAATCAAAGAGTGCTACGCCACTGCTGCTGCAGTTGTCCCGCTCGGCGTCGGCGCTGGTATTTGTATTTGTTTACAATCAATCAGAGTGCTTCCTGGGTCAACATGTTTCTTTGTTGTGTGCCTCCACATACTACTGTCTGACTTGCTGCAAGCATCTGCCCAAGTTTTCTACCTGCGTGTTGTGCTTCATCGCCTCCTTATGGTGTGGTCTGTGATGCCACCTGCTAGCAAGCAGAGCCTCCTGGGTTTGCATAATCTGTTTTATGGCTCAAACAAATTGTAAAGTCTTTGGGCTGGAGCGTGAGGGGTTTGAATGACAATGCAAGGCGCGGCGCCGTCGATGAACTAGTTCAGGACACCGGCGCAACCATCGTTTGCTGCAAGAAACCAAGCTGCGGCACATTGATACGACCATCGTTACCCGGCGTTGGACGGTAGCCGCCAAACTCCTTATTTGTACTTCCGCCGGCTCGGACAAGGGGGGCATCCTATTGGCGGTAAATGAAGACTATTTTGACGACTAATGTCGGCGACCACACACGCCATCACCATAGCGGTGACTATGAGGGCTACCAACACCCAATGGCGGATCCACGGTTGTCTATGGCCCTCGGGGAGATGACGAGAAGTTGTTGTTTTTACAAGAACTTGAGCATCATGCCCCCCTCCCATCGGCGATGGCTCATCTGGGCGATTTCAACTTGATCTATCGGGCGGAAGACAAAAATAACACAAATCTCAATTGCCGCCTCATGGGCTCTTTCAAGGCAGCGATCGATAACACGGGGCTCAAAGAAATCAAGCTAAGCGGACGCCCGTTTCACATGGACAAATGAGCAAGTCAACTCCACAATGACTCGGATAGAGCGGGCTCTGTGCACGCCGGAATGGGAATTGCTTTTCCCATCATGCTTCCTCCACCCACTCCCGTCCCTTATGTCGGATCACACACCGTTGTTGCTCCACGGGCGCTTGATCATTTCAACAACAACTTCTTCCGCCGAGAATTTACGGACCAAGATGGGCCGGTTTTCGAGAGGGGGCTGGTGAAAAGCTGTATGGGGACGAGGCCGATCAATGCCGCACACCCCATCAAAAGGCTGCACATCAAAATGGCTAGGCTCGCTAAAGGCCTCAAGAAATGGCGCTTGACGAGAAGAAGATAGGAAACACAAGATTGCAGCTAGCCATCACCAAAGAGGTTCTTCTGACTGGAAATGGCGCAAGAATCAAGACCTCTATCGGCCCAAGAGTTGGAGCTTAGGAAGCGGCTTAAAGCTCGCAAAGGCAGCGGTCATCGAGAAGTCGCGGATAAGACAAAGGTCAAGACTCATTTATCTCCTTGGCGGGGATGCCAACACCAAGCTGTTTCACATGAAGGCCAATGCTCGACGACTAAAGAATTACATCCACTTGCCTTTGAAAGAAAGAAGGATTTTGGTATACTCGCAGGAAGAGAAAGAAAGGGTGGCGGGGGATTATTTGAGAACACTTGGGTACCCTTTGCGGCAAGGACTCGTCCTTCAATTGGCGAGCACAGGATACACCCCAAGGAATCTACAACACCTAGAGCTGCCATTCACCTTTGCACGAGATCGGGCACACCATTTCGTCGATGGCATCGACAAAGCACCGAGGACCCGGATGGCTACAGGGGGGCCTTCTTCAAGGCGTGTTGGGAGGCGATCAAAGATGACCTCTTGGCGGCCGTCAACGGCTGTTCCACTTGAACTCCCAAGGCACGGAACTAATGAACGATGCAAACATTGTACTGCTTCCAAAAAAGGCCGATGCCCAAAAAATCATGGATTATAGGCCGACCAGTCTCATGCATAGCTTCGCCAAAATTTTTGCAAAGCTCTTGCCAGCAGACTAGCCCCGAGAGGTTAACTCCCTGGTCTCCAAGCGCCAAAGCGCATTCATCAAGAGGAGGAGCATACATGATAATTTCCTGTGTGTACAAGCCACAGTGAGGAAAATGCACAAACAAAAGATGCCGGTGCTCTTCATGAAGCTTGACATCCACAAGGCATTCGACACGCTTAATTGGAGCTACCTACTGGAGGTCCTACGAGCTCTCGGTTTTGGCACACGTTGGCGTGAATGGGTGTCCATACATTTCGCCGACCCCGGTTCGATGGTGCTTCTAAGCGTGACGAGGGGACGAGAGGTTCCACCATGCTAGGGGGGTGCACCAAGGCGACCCCTTATCTCCGATGTTGTTCATTTTGGCCATGGACCCCCTGCAGCGCATGCTAGAGCTTGCAACACAACATGGTGCCCTCTCCCCACTACCTCCGACCGCCACCAAATGGAGAACCTCTCTCTATGCAGATGACGCGGCCATCTTCATAAACCCAAATAAGGAAGACATTGGAGCGGTCAAAGTCATTCTCCGGGCTTTCGGGAACATCTCGGGCCTTCACATCAACTTGGAAAAGAGCTCCGTTCATCCGATCAGATGTGATGACATCGACCTAGATCATGTACTTGCATCCTTTGCAGGGGTCAGAGGTACCTTCCCTTGCCGGTATCTTGGTCTCCAACTTCACACGCGCTCTGCTTGGAAGGTTCATGTCCGCCTCTCATAGAACGGATCGGCCAAAGACTACCGGGATGGAAAGGAAAATGGCTTAACAAAGGCGGTCGCCTCGCCTTGGTATCATCGATCCTCTCGGCGATGCCTACTTACCATCTAACGGTTTTCCCAATGGCGGCATGGGCCCGCAAAAAAGCATCGACAAGATTAGAAGGTCCTTTTTTTTTGGAAAGGGGAAGAGGCGCCAATGGAGGACATTGCCTCGTAAATTGGCCGATCAGTAGCTAGACCGAAGGACCTCGGGGCTCGGGGTCCCGGAACTTGATAAATTCAGCAGGGCGTTGCGCTTGAGATGGCTTTGGCAAGAATGGGTGGATACGTCAAAGCCATGGGCCGGAATGGAGATACCTGTAATGACCTTGATAGAGCGTTGTTCAATGCATCTACCACGGTCACCATTGGAGATGGCCCGGGGGCGCTTACGGCATGACGGTGGCTCGGCGGTGAGACTCCAAAATTCCTCGCGCCCAACCTCTTCCAATTGGTCGGGTTTAAGAATAGAACAGTGCATTTCGAAGCCGCGTGACAATGCATGGATCAATGCGCTAAGAGGCCGGATCACAACGTCAACTCGGGTGGAGGAGTTTGTCTCGCTATGGATCGGCTGCAAAGCATGTCCACTTAACCCCGGGCACTCCAGACACCATCGTTTGGAAGTGGACAACAAATGGATCTTACTCCACCCGATCGGCTTATAGGATCCAATTTTGCGGCTCCTATAAAGCTTTTCAAAGGCGACCTCATATGGAAGGCCCACGCAGAGAATAAGTGCAAAGTCTTCGCGGATCTTGGCACGCGAAAAGGTCCTCACGGCGAACAATCTACAAAGAAGAGGTTGGCCTCATCGGGACCCGTGTCTTGTGCAATGGACCATTGGAGACATGCCTACACTTGACAACGCTCGTCCCTTTGCCAAAAGCGGTATGGGATCAGATTCTACGATGGGAGCATTTTGATGCGCTTCTAGCCCTTCGGATCAAGACCCCACCCATTTCATCTCTTGGTGGGAGGAGACACAAGCTAAAGTCCCTAAGAAAGCCGGGGAAACGATTCAATGGCACGGTCATCTACCTTTGTGTGGAACGTCGGAAAGAGAGAAATCGAAGGATCTTCTCAAACACCTTGAAACATCGGCCGCAGTGGCGCCGAGGGCTAAGGAGGACATGCTGGGGATGAGGAGAGCCCGCACTTAGGAAGTGTAATTGTTTTTTCTTTGTAGCGGCCGGTTTTACATTTTCATCACCCCCTCGGGGTGTCAAAAATCTCTTGTACATAAACTCTCTTTCCAATCTTAATTGAAAGGCGAGCTCCTGCCATTGCGTTTCAAAAAAAAAAAACGAAACCATGCCGGATGATGAAAGCATTGATGGTTTTGAGAAGCTTCGTGTTCTTTCCTTAAGTGCGTGTTCATTGTTGGGGAAAATACCTTATTGGTTATCAAAGCTGAGAAATTTGCAGATGTTATTTTTAGGTGGCAACCAACTAACTGGGCCAATTCATTTGGATCAACGGCCTAAACTATCTATTCTATCTAGACATATCGAGAAAACGATCCCGGGGGAAATTACTACAAAGATTAACAGAGATGCCAATGCTAAAATCGAGAAGACTGCAGCACCTTTGGTTCCAAGTGTCTTTGCAAGTACCAATTTATTTTGCCACATCACTTCAATACCTCAAGGTGAATGCTTGTCCAAAAGTGCTCAATCTAGCTAACAATAACTTCATTGGTGTGATCCTCCAGATCGGTCTCTTAAAAGAGCTCCTTTCACTTAATTTGAGCTTCAACAAATTATATGGAGATATCCCATAATCGATCGCAACCTCACAAACTTGTCGGTGCTAGACTTGTCAAGCAACCATCTAAGCGGTGGAATCCTGCGGCGCTGAACAATCTACACTTCCTTATCGAATTCAATGTTTCTTTCAATGACCTAGAAGGGCTGTGCCAACCACAGGCCGGTTAAGTACATTTACAAACTCCACCTTTGATGGTAACCCAAAGCTCTGTGGTCCTATGCTTAGTCACCAATGCGGTTCAAAGCAAAGGAAGGTCCTGTGCCCATTGTCTATGAAAACCAAGTTAGCAAAGAAGGTCATGTTTGCAATCGGCTTTTGGTCTTTTCTTTGGAGTAGGAGTGCTATATGATCAGATTGTATTGTCCGGTACTTTTGCTGACATAAATCAGTAGAAATGGGCTACACTACAATAATGATCATGGGTTTTCAGACAAGCGTCGTGGCGAGAAGGGAAACAAACATCGCCTACTGACTTTGTAATTGTATTACCAATTTACGAGTGCCAAACTTGGTAGGATCTCCGTATTTTCACTTCTAGAAGATCAAATAAATGGCCCAGGCAGAGCTCGACATTAGGGGTTTAGTAAGTAATCTTTGATCCAAGAACTTTAGAGTTGAAGCAATTGGAGGATGGAGAAATTGCTGTTGCGGCTTGTAATAATAACTATCGATTGGTTGCTTGTCATTTGTTAACGTTAAAATAGTTGGTTTCTGCGGTACACGCTCAAAGAAATTAGCTTAGATTCTCTTTGGAAAGGAAGACTCTTATTAGCTCCGAGTCCAAACTATATAAGGTAAAATTTTGTAAGAACATGATATAACCATCGGGTTATCTAATATCTGATATTGGCGTGTCGTGTTTTTTTTCATCGGTCGCGAAACGGATATCATGTTGCATTTTAAGTTATACAGGCTAGGCGAGCAAAATGAAATGTGAAAGCTAAGTCTTCCATTTGAGTTGATAATTTCAAGAAATGATTGGAATCTCTTGAAGACCTCGATCAGATCCGTAAAACTTGAGCTCGACGGCGCGCGGACAATGCGGCTACTCCGTGTCCGTGGCGATTGAAGTCTATATTACCTTGGGAGGAGAACGGAGGCCGTCGAGCGCGCCACGCCGTCTAGCGTGTTGCTCGAGCCTGGACACGAGCCCACAGCCACCGTCGGAGCGGGAGCGCGTGTTCCCAGCGCCGCCGCCCAGTTGCACGTGGAACTTGGGTGGTGGTTAGCTTGAAGGCTGAAGCCATGAAGCTGCGATGTGTGACGATGAATCCGGGCTGGGCCGTGGCGGTGAGTGTCGGGGTCCATGATACATGGGCTGTTTTTCGTGTAGCACGTTTGGCTGCGAAGCAAGTGATTTGGGCTAGAATCTTACTATGGACCGAGGTGAGGTTTCCTTATGTGGGCTTGAGTACGGGCCTTGCATGGGTCAACTGTAGGAGCACTTATTCTGCTCAAAAAGGAAAAAAAATGTAGGAGCACTTCTCTCTTACAGATGCTTTACAGGTCAAGAAAGCTTTGTATTCAAATGACTATGATGCTACATCATCAGGCGGATTGATTCCAGAGATGAAGATTATGGCACAAGAAAATTTTCATTGGTTCAAATGTGATTGTCCCTAGAGAATATAATAGAGTAGCTCATGTACTAGCTGCTAGTGGGTATGAATGTGAACAAGGGTTTGAGCAAGTCATGAGCGCGCTCTCTCTCTCGGCGCACATAAAAAAGACAGTAAAATGTACCCAGGGTCCTCAAACTATTGACCTCCTCCCATCTAGATACTCGAACTATCAAAACAACTATCTGGGTCCTTAAACTATTGCCCATGCACACCAAAGGTCTAAAATGTGCCCACGTCGGGGCAATTTTTAAAACAAACCCTATCTATTTTCCCTTTATTGCAACTAGCTCCTTCCTCGTCCGTCGCCGCAAGTACTACTTCTCGTCGAACACCGCCGCTCGCCCGAACCCTCTGCCTTCCCCCCTTCTCTCTCTCGACTGGTGGCGATGGGCGGCCATGGCGTCCCCATGGCCCCTAGGCGCTCGCGGCGGGGCGGGTCGAGCTCGAGGAGCGCTAGAGCGGCGGCGGGCCGGATCCCGACCACGGTTAGGCGCCCTCGCCTCGCTCATGCCGCCCTTGCTCCAATTCCGATGCACCAAGGCAGCGGCTCCCTTGCTCAACCGATTGCGCCTGGCGCGGAGCAGCGGCCGAAGGGCGGTAGCGGCGCGCGGCGGTGCCGGGCGACGTAGCCGAGCCGGTCATGAGGAGGTGGAGCTCTAGTGGGGCGTCGTGGAGGTGGGCGCGGCACGCGTGGCGCTTACGCTCCGCCGCCTGCCTCGCCTTTGGAGGAGACCGGCGCGGGGCGAGCAAACGCGGGGCGTGGGCGGCGGTGGAAGACCTCAATCGGACATCGGTGTGGGCGGGGTCGATCCGCCAGGGATGAGGACCTCGTCCTCCGACATCGGCTCCGGCCGGAGATGATCCTTGTCCCTCCCTGGGCGGCAACCTCCAGGTGGAGCTCGGTGGCGACATGCCGGCAGCGCGGGGAGGCAGTAAGGCGGACGCTCCCATCCCCTTCCTCGGCGACAGCGGGGTGCCTCCACCTCGCTCCGGCGGACCAAGGCGGAGTGCCCGCAGGGCTACAGCCCGCTGCGGGTCGAAGAGCGGCGGTCATCCCCTGCGCTCGCGTTCTCCGTCGTCGTCATGGCGCACCCTCGTCGATGAGGCACCGCACGGAGGATGTCAGCGCGGCGCCCTCGCCGGTGGGCACCGCTCGGAGGCCGCAGCGCGGTAAAGGCATGTCGAGGCCATTGAGCGCCGCGGTAATGGCTGGGCGGCGGGACGAGGCGACAAACGTGCCTCGATGGTAGGGGCAGGCCGGCGCGGGATGTCCTCGCGTCGTCCGGCGGCGTCGCGGAGGGCGGCGCGGGGAGGCGCTGCCGAATCGAGGAGGAAGGAGCTAGTTGTCGAGAAAGAAAATAGATAGGGGGTTTCTTTGAAAAATTGCCCACGACGTGGCGGGTTTTATACCTTTGGTGTGGATGGGCAATAGTTCGGGGACTCGGATAGTCGTTTTGATAATTCGAAAGTACCTAGGTGGGAGGAGGCCAATAGTTTGAGGACCGAAAGTGCATTTTACTCTAAAAAAAAAAGTAATAGTCGCTAAATTTCTAGTTTTAAAAAAAAGCAACTAAACCACTAGGGTAGTGTTCATCCTTGCTCAACATAATTTTTAATTACCTTTGCAACCCTATCTTTGTTCTTAACTATCAACAAACAAATTTGTTATAACAATTTCTTAACATAGTTTCTAGCACAACTTCATATAGTAACTTCTACAAATAACGTAATTTAAACACATAAGTTTTTGTTGGACACCATAATTATCTTACAAGTTCCCGACAAACTTATGAATCCGAAAATAAAATTATTCAGAGTATATAGAAGAAAAAAAAAATTGGTTGGTTGATATGAAAAAAAATGAAACAAGAAGACAAAAAGGTAAAAAAAATAAAATAAAAGGAGAGAAAAAGTGAGAGCAACATAGACACAGGGCCATGACTATGGTTCGCCGTGAATGAACCATTGTAAAAATAGAATTAGTTAATATATAAAAGGTCATTATAAAAGTTGTTATCAATAAAAGGCTTCATTATGGTCGACCCACATCGGCGTGTGGATGTTATTACCTTGGGAAAGAGAGGGATACTCTTACATGCCCAGTAGGTGGAGGGGCATGCAGAATGGTCTTGTAAATGCCAGCATGGTCATTTCAACCTTTGGCTGTGCTCTTTCGGCGGGTCAACGCCTCCGGCGATGACGTGGGGGTTTTAAAGATCAGTCTCAACGTAGATTTCATGAGAGTGGCATGTAGGGTGCCACATCAACCAAAAAGAGAATATTTGCATGAATTATAAAGAGAGAAAAAGGAGAACGTTTCATGGGGATGCAATGTTTGGGCACTGTTTCCAAAACAGTTTTCAAAACATTTCATGGCGATGGCAGCGAAGTTGAGGCTCGTGTCGATAACCCGATCTGTGTTTTTCTTTTTTCCGTTGAGGCTCGTGTTGATGTCTCAATGCGATTGAGTGTTTTTCTTTTTCGTTGACGCTCGTATCGATGTCCCAATCCGATCGAGTGATGTTGTGCGGCGTGGGTTTAAGGTCCTACTCCAATCGGCTGCTTTTAGTTGTTGTTGCTCTTGTTGTCATTAATTTTCTTCCATTTGTTGTATCACCCAGTCTGGGTTTACTTTTCTTTTAACACAATCAGCAGCACCCTTCCCTGGTTTCGTTTGCCCCAAAAAAAAAAAAATCGGTAACCGCATGAAACCCCCACTAAGGCACTTGATTCGTTTCATCGGGAGAAAGGGCGCCGAGCACCGTCGTGTGGGTCGGCGCGAGCTCCGTCGCGAGGTCCGCCGCGAGAGCTGCGATCAAGCGCGGCACCTGGGCCGCGAGCCCGTCACGACGCTGGCACCACCGGCCGCGTGCGCGGTCGCAAGCTCCGTGCAGTGCCGGTGAAAGAGGGAGACTGGGAGGTGAAAGCTTCCATTAAGACGCCTAAAGCGTGACCAGACCATGGCAATTCCATGGCAATTCGATGAGAACGGCCAAGGCGAAGGCAAGTGGCAGGTCGCAGGCGTCGTTTTCGTGGGCTCAGCGTAGGACCGTTGCTCAGGTACCTCAGCAACGCGGTGGATGCTCGCATGCCCGCCTGGAGGCCGCTCGCTCGTGTCGTTGCTGCTCGGCTTGCTGCTGGTCGGCGAATGAAAACAGGTGGAAGTGGAACGTGTGTCCCTCGTTTCCATGAAAACAGCCTCAGCCATGCGCACTCGCCTCGCGACCAGGTGGAAGTGGAACATGCGTCCCTCGTCCGTGCGCACTCGCGTTTCCATGAAAACAGGTGGAAGTGATGTGTCCCTCGTTTCCATGAAAACAGCCTCGCCCGTACGCACTCGCCTTCGCCTCGCCACCAGGTGGAAGTGGAACATGTGTCCCTCGTCCATGCACACTCACACTCGCGCGTGACCGCGACCACACAAACAGAGCCACGAGGAGGATTTTCCTATAGCATTTAACCATTGACTTCATCAGCCTTTACGGTCACTACGAGTCTACGACTACTCGAAAAGGGAGAGCTAGCCAGGATAAAAGCTCGTACGTCCTCTTTTTCTTGTACCTCGCGCTCAACCTGATCAGAGTATCAGACCATTCCATTTAACTCTTCATCTAGACAGAGCACAGGCTAAGCTAGCTTAAACAGGAAGCCATGCGGCCAAACCATTTTTCACACAATAAGTGCTGCTGCAGGAGATTACCCTTGCCTATCCTTGGCCTTACTATTCTGCTGCTGATCTCCTTGGCCACCCCTGCCAGTTCCTGCACGGAGCTGGAGAAGACCTCTCTCCTCCAGTTCCTTGCTGCGCTCTCGCAGGACGATGCCGGCCTTGCCAAGTCATGGCAGCAAGGCACAGACTGTTGCAAATGGGAAGGCGTCACCTGCAACACAAACAGGACTGTCACCCATGTCTCACTGCCTTCTAGGAGGCTTGAAGGGAGAATCTCACCGGCTCTGGGCAACCTCACTGGCCTGCAGCATCTTAACTTGTCCTACAATTCACTGTCCGGTGACCTGCCCCTGGAATTGGTATCATCCAGTAGCATCATTGTTCTCGACATCAGCTTCAACCAGATCAGTGGAGACCTGCATGAGCTGCCATCTTCAACCCCTGGCCAGCCTCTAAAGGTACTTAATATCTCAAGCAACTTGTTTACAGGGCAGTTTACATCCACAACATGGAAGGGGATGGAGAATCTAGTCGCGCTCAATGCCAGCAACAACAGTTTTACTGGGAAGATTTCAAGTCATTTCTGTAACATATCACCAAACTTTGCTATCCTTGAACTCTGTTACAACAAACTGAGTGGCAGTATTCCTCCAGGACTCGGTAATTGCTCCAAGCTCAAAGTGCTTAAGGCTGGCCACAACCACCTCAGTGGGATTCTCCCTGATGAACTCTTCGGTGATACCTTGTTGGAGCATCTCTCTTTTTCCAGCAACGGATTACATGGAATACTTAATGGTACACATATAGCCAAACTCACTAATCTAGTTATCCTTGATCTTGGAGAAAATAATTTCAACGGAAAGGTACCTGATTCCATAATTCAGCTCAAGAAATTGCAGGAACTTCATTTGGGCTATAAATGACTGTCTGCAGGAGCTGCCATCAACCCCGAGCAACCTGCACAAATCTCAAACGTCGACCTCAAGAACAACAATTTCGGTGGAGAACTCACCAAGGTCAATTTCTCCAACTTAACCAATCTAAAAATCTTAGATCTTAGGGTGAACAGCTTCAAAGTGGCAAAATCCCGTAAAAACCATATATTCATGCCACAAATTAATTGCACTGCGTCTATCTTATAATAATTTCCAAGGACAGTTATCAAAGGGACTAGGCAATCTGAAGTCACTCTCATTCCTTTCACTTACTGGCAACTTGCTTTTACAAATTTGGCAAATGCACTTCGGATACTAAAGGGCTCCAAAAAACCTCACCACCCTTCTTATTGGGACCAACTTCATGAAACGAGACCATGCCACATGATGACACTATCATCGGTTTTGAGAATCTTCAGGTTCTCTACTTAGGAGGATGCTCATTGTTGGGGAAAATACCTTATTGGTTATCAAAGCTAAAAAAATTGCAGATGCTAACTTTAGATAACAATCCGCCTAATCGGGCCAATTCTCGTGCGGATCGGCAGCCCTAAACTACCTGTTCTTTCTACAAATATCAAATAACAGTCTGACTGAGGAAATTCCTACAGCATTAACAGAGATGCCAATGCTAAAATCAGAGAAGACTGCAGCACTTTTAGATCCAAGAGTCTTTGAAGTACCAATTTATTTCAGTACATCACTTCAATACCGCCAAGGTGAATGCTTTACCAAAAGTGCTTGATCTAGGTAACAATAACTTCATTGGTGCCATCCCTCTAGAGATCGGTCTTTTAGAAGGGCTCCATTTCCTTGATTTGAGCTTCAACAATCTATATGGAGATATCCCCCAATCGATCTGCAACCTCACAAACTTGTTGGGACTGGACTTGTCAAGCAACCATCTAATCGGTGGAATCCCTGCAGCGCTGAACAATCTACACTTCCTTACTGAATTCAATGTTTCTTTCAATGACCTAGGAGGGTCTGTGCCAACCACAGGCCAGTTGAGTACATTTACAAACTCCGGCTTTGATGGTAACCCAAAAGCTCTGTGGTCCTATGCTTATTCACCAATGCTGTTCAGCAGAGGAAGGTCCTGTGACCATTGTCTATGAAAACCAAGGTGGCAGCGAGGTCATGTTCGCAATCAGCTTCGGTCTTTTCTTTGGAGTAGGAGTCCTATATGATCAGATTGTATTATCCAGGTACTTTGGCTAATATAAATCAATAGAAATGGGCTACAATAATGTGTATGGGATTGCAGACAAGCGATTGATGTAAATGAGCAGAGAAGCAAACAGCTGCTATAGCTTTGTAAATGTATTACCAATTTACTATTGCAAAATCTGGTGGGATCTCCAATCTTTTCACTTCCACAAGATCAGATAAATGGACCCATGCATTAGGCGTTCAGTAAGCGGCAGCATGTAATAGTTATTAGTAATGATGGTTGGTTGGCATTTGTCAACGTTAAAATGGTTTGTTTCTACAGGACACGCTCAAAGAAACTAGCTTAGATTCTCTTTGGAAAGGCAGACTCTTGTTAACTCGAGTCCAATAGTAGTTTGTAAGAACATGATATAACCATCCAGTTATCTGATATATATTGGCGTGTCGTGTTTTTCCATCGCAGTTGCAGCGAACAGATATCATGTTGCATTTGAAAATTTTACAAGCAAAATGAAATGTGAAACCTAAGTCTTCCAATTGAGTTGATATGTTTGGAATCTTTTCGCAGACCTCGATCAGATCCGTAAAACTTAAAGCTACGACAACGCGGACAGTGCGGCTACTCCGTGTCCGTGGTGATTGAAGTCTATTACCTTGGGAGCAGAGCGGGGGCCGCCGAACGCGCCACGCCGTCGGGCACGTTGCTCGAGCCTGAAATCGAGCGCACGGCCACCGTAAGCCGGAGCGCGTGCACATGGCATGGGTTCCTGGCGCCGCCGCCCACCGTTGCCTGTGGAACTTGGGCGGTGGTTGGCTTGAAGGCTGAAGCCTGAAGCGGTGAAGCCTGCGAAATGAAACGATGAACATTTTTTTTTTTTTTTTGAGAAGAGCGAAACGATGAACATGGGCTGGTCGTGGCCTGTGAGTGTAGGGATCCATGATACACATGGGCTGTTTTCGGGTAGCACGTTTGGCCTGCGGAGCGAGTGATTTGGGCTGGAATCTTACCATGGACAGAGCGGGGGTTTATGTGGGTTTTTTTATATAAAAAAAACTGGTTTATGTGGGCTTGAGTACAGGCCTTGCATGGATCAACTGTAGGAGCACTTCTTCTGCTCAATCAAAAAAAAAAAAAAAGTAGGAGCACTGCTTCTGCTCAATCAAAAAAAAAAAAAAATGTCTGTAAAATTATATAAAAAAATGCATTGAAATGGTACGATAAGAAGTTTCGGTATTATGTTTGTTTATAAAAATTGTATGTCAATAAATTGTTTTGAAAAGAAAACTACAATAAAAGTTATAATAATAAGTTTAGCCAATAGCATATTTCTTCTTTTGAAGAAAGATTGCGGGTGTGGTGTGATCCTTCACTAGTTTGTTGTTCAACAAACGATCGATAACATGGAATGCAGTGCACGGGTCAATTGGACAAACATACCACTCCCCACGTTCTAAATATGATCCAATTTAAGGTTGTAGGTTTTTAGAATAAATATTTTTTTTTTCGAATCAGATGTGGAGTTTGTTGGGCAGCTCCGACCGACCGAGCTAGTAGTCCGAACACACACGTTGGGTCGGTATCGGTACGCCGTGTGGACGCGCCAACGCACATGTCAGTTCAGTAGAGCCCGTTTTCACGTCACGTCATTCAGCCCGTTCTCAGAGTTGGGACGACTTTGAATCAAATCGAAGATAGTAAGTCCTTTCAGACTAACGATGAGTGATGAAGTGGAGCACGTACGTAGTACGCGATGGGTGGCGGAACGGAACAGAAGAACGCGGCGTGAACGGATGAACGGCTGACGACGGACGGCCGGCCGTGCGACGACGCGTTTTTGTGGCATGTGTCGCGTCGCCGCCGCCGGCCGGTTTGGCAGTCCGCATTCGTGAGTTGAGGGCGTGGCGCTGACCAGACCGCGTCCACTCCCACTCATCACGCGCGTGCCGGACCTTGTTGGACTCTGGACGCGTACGGCACGCTGCGCGCTCCGCTCACAGCGGCCGGCGCCCCGGTCTGTCCGGCTGCATTCCAGCAAGCAGAGTGTCCAAGCCGGCACACGTACGCCAGCCCACCGCTCCATCATCTTCAGCTGCAGGCCTAGCTCTGCTCTGCAGCTGTAGGCTCCATCTCCCAATCTCCCAGGTCTCTCCAGTTGCCATTCAACCTGAACACCTAGATGTGTTAAAGTTACGATGTGTTCCAGGAAATAAACAAACTGAGCATAAATGCAAGGAACACAGAAACCAAGTACTATATACTGTATGCACAAACAATTAGGGACCCAATGCCGCCTGCTCAGCAGATTGTTGAGCTCATCCAGCCACATGCTGTCATGTTCTGTTCTGCTCTGTTCAGCAGTCAACACCACGAGGAAATAGTAAGCCACCCGTGATGACAGATAATCATACAACGGCTGCTTAAGAACCAATATAAAATGTGCAATTGCGCTCATACTGTAATCAAGTAAGCATAATCATTTCTCAACCGATAAAAAATTACTTCTCCTCCGTTTGGATTTACTATTCGACATCACCTTTTTACCTAGCGATTTTGACTGTTCTACAGTAGGTCAGTAAATTATTGGTGACAGGTGTAAACCCAAACAGAGGGAATGACAAAAACACGGTGAACACACACAGGTAAACCCAAACGGGGGGTAAGTAAATTATTGGGCACAAGTGAACCCAAACATAGGCGAGTGTAAACACACGAGATTATTGGCATCACCACCTGAATGGAAAATTGATAGGCCATGTTCACACATCACACTTCACAGCAGCACCCGCGCTCTCCATGGCTGTTCCAGTGCTTTTGAATTCCACAGTCCAGACTCCAGACAGCTACACGAGCCGAGGACCAAAGTTTCATCATATGCGCCTCTGGAACCTGGGCCATTGAAAAAAAGTCGGCCAGTCATCAGAACAATAGGGCACCAGCACCAGGTCGCCCTCGCCCTGTCACCACCACCACAATTGCTTTCTTATTTTTCTTGCCTCCACTTGCGCCCAAGTCCAAATCATGTACACACCTTGACCGTCAACCGGATGATTGCTCTGAATTGTAGGCGTCTTTTGGAATCATGCGCTTTGCATACACGCTCAGGACAATCGGGTCTTGCAGATCCTTAGCAATTGTGGCTTTCAGAGATACGCGCCTTTTCCTGCTCAACAAAAAGGGCACATCGGTTAGTGATTCTAATTATTTTGTCTCAGATTTGTTAACACTAGCCACTGAGGTTATGGTGACTGGCTGCTTATGTGAAACTAGCAGGACAAGTTATGTCAGATCCACAGGCAGAGCCAAAAATGTTTTTTAAAAAAAAAAATTGGTTAGAGGGGCCAACAGTACAAATTTTATCAAAATTTGGTCAAATTCAAAAACTTCAGTGCAGCTGCAGCCTATTCTCACTTTGGCATTGCCCCTCCGCCCTTGGTCAGATCCTTTTATCAGGCCAATTGAGGGATTATACGAACGTGGCAACATAAATTATGTCAAATGAGGTAAAATGGTAAATCACAACAGACTGCAGAAACTCAACAGGGATTGATTGATTCAATGATGACTGGACAGAGGCAAATATTTTGTACGGCGAGGAAGCTTCCTAGTTGGATTCCGAGTGGACCACAGCACGTAGCCACCAACGAAACATCTAGGTGTGAACAAGCGAGCTGCTGTGTCTGTTGCATATAATAGAATCATAATGAAGACTTTGTTGAACCATCTAATCCTTGCCTCTATTTTTGTTTGTGGTGGACACTAATAGAAGGGATCAGCAAGATGGACCAGCAGCCTCTTCCGTCTTCTACATAGTGTTCTTCCCCGGTTACACCGTATTATAACTTTGTCTAGATTGGGCACAAGTTAAGCGCCTGGTTTCCATGATAGTTTCAATAGGAAGCCATGCAGCCACTCCATTTTCATACAAGAAACACAACATTAGTTCACCCCTACCTGTCCTTGCCGTTTCTCTTGTGCTGCTGCTCTCCTTGGCCACTCCAATCAGTTCTTGCACGGAACAGGAGAAGACATCTCTCCTCCGTTCCTTGCCGGGATCTCGCAGGATAATCGGGTCTCGCCAAGTCATGGCGGGGAAAAAAGGCACCGATTCTTTGCAAATGGGAAGGGATCACCCGCAATGGAAACAAGACGGTCACGAGGTCTCTCGCCATCTAGAGGCCTTGAAGGGACCATCACGTCTCTTGGCAATCTCACCGGCTTGCAGCACCTTAACTTGTCCTACAATTCGGCTGTCCGGTGACCTGCCCCCTCGAATTGGTGTCATCCGGTAGCATCATCGCCCTCGACATCAGCTTTAACCAGATCGGTGGACGCTTGCAGGATCTACCGTCTTCAGCCTCTAGCCAACCTCTAAAAGGTACTTAACCTCTCAAGCAACTTGTTTTTCAGGGCAGTTTACATCCACAACATGGAAGGGGGATGGAGAATCTAGTGGTGCTCAATGCCAGCAACAACAGCATTTCTGGGCACATTCCAACTCATTTCTGTAACATATCACCAAACTTAGCTGTCCTTGAACTCTGTTACAACAACCTCAGTGGCGGTATCCCCCCAGGACTCAGTAATTGCTCCATGCTCAGAGTGCTCAAGGCTGGCCACAACCACCTCAGTGGGATTCTCCCAGATGAACTCTTCAATGCTACCTTGTTGGAGCATCTCTCTTTTTCCAGCAACGGATTACATGGAATACTTAATGGCACACATATAGCCAAACTCACTAATCTGGTTATCCTTGATCTTGGAGAAAATAATTTCAGCGGAAAGGTACCTGATTCCATAGTTCAGCTCAAGAAATTGCAGGAACTTCATTTGGGCTATAACAGCCTGTCTGGGGAGCTGCCATCAACCCCGAAAGCAACTGCACAAATCTCACAAACATCGACCTCAAGAACAACAATTTCAGTGGAGAACTGAAGGTCAATTTCTCCAACTTATCAATCTGAAAATCCTAGATCTTAGGAGAACAACTTCGAGTGGCAAAATTCCGCAAAACCATATATTCATGCCACAAACTAAGCTGGCCGCTGCGTCTATCTTATAATAATTTCCAAGGCCGGTTATCAAAGGGACTAGGTAATCGAAGTCACTCTCGTTACTTTCACTTCATCGGCAACAATTTTACGAATTTGGCAAATGCACTTCAGATATTAAAGAGCTCCGAAAACCTCACCACCCTTCTTATTAGTCTCAACTTCATTAATGAGACCGTGCGGATGATGAAAACATTAATGGTTTTGAGAAGCTTCATTTCTTTCCTTAAGTGGGTGTTCATTGTTGGGGAAAATACCTTATTGGCTATCGAAGCTAAGAAATTTGCAGATGTTACTTTTAGGTGGCAACCAACTAATCTGGGCCAATTCCTTTGGATCAGCAGCCTAGACTACCTATTCTATCTAGACATATCATATAACGGTCTGAATGGGAAAATCCCTACAGCATTAATAGAGATGTCAATGCTAAAATCAGAGAAGATTCCAGCACTTATAGATCCAACAGTCTTTGAAGTACCAATTTATTTAGATAAATCACTTCAATACCGCAAGCTGAATGCTATTCCAAAAGCGCTCTATCTAGGAAACAATAACTTCACTGGTGCCATCCCTCCAGAGATCGGTCTCTTAAAAGAGCTCCTTTCACTTGATTTGAGCTTCAACAATCTATATGGAGATATCCCCCCATCGATCTGCAACCTCACAAACTTGTTGGTGCTAGACTTGTCAAGCAACCATCTAACTGGTCCAATCCCCGCCGCGCTGAGCAATCTACACTTCCTTACTGAATTCAACGTTTCTTTCAATGACCTAGAAGGACCGGTACCAACCACAAACCAATTTAGTACATTTACAAATTCCAGCTTTGGTGGCAACCCAAAGCTCACGTGGTCCTATGCTTATTCACCAGTGCAGTTCAATTTTGGAGCTCCTTCCACCAGTTCAGCTGGAGAACCTTCCACCTCCAAGAAAAAAGGACATAACAAGAAAGCTATATTTGCACTTGCATTTGGTGTATTTTTTGGAGGTATTGCCATCTTGTTAGTGCTAGCTCACCTCCTAGTCTTGTTCCGGGGTAAAAATTTCACCACCAGAAACAGGAGCAACAGTAATAGCGATATAGAAGAGGTATCATCCAACTCCAATTCAGGGCACTCGGTGGTGATGGTGCTGGGAAGCAAGAGAGATGAAGACAAGCTCAAATTCAACGACATTGTGAAGGCAACAAATAACTTTGGCAAGGAGAACATTGTTGGGTGTGGAGGTTATGGACTAGTATTCAAGGCTGAGCTACCTGATGGATCCAATCTTGCAATTAAGAAGCTCAACGATGAGATGTGCCTTATGGAAAGGGAGTTCACTGCTGAGGTTGAAGCACTCTCCATGGCGCAACATGAAAATCTTGTGCCACTGTGGGGTTATTGCATTCATGGAAACTCTAGGTTCCTCATATATTCATACATGGAGAATGGCAGCCTCGATGATTGGCTTCACAATAGGGATGATGATGCTAGCACATTTCTTGACTGGCCGACGAGGTTGAAGATTGCACAAGGCACAAGTCGTGGTCTTTCCTACATCAATAATGTCTGCAAGCCACACATTGTCCATCGTGACATAAAATGCAGCAACATCCTACTTGACAAAGAATTCAAAGCTTATGTTGCAGATTTTGGGCTGTCAAGACTGATCCAGCCCAACAAAACTCATGTTACTACCGAGCTAGTTGGCACTCTTGGCTACATTCCACCTGAGTACGGGAATGGGTGGGTGGCTACTCTGAAAGGTGATATATACAGCTTCGGAGTTGTCCTACTTGAGCTACTCACAGGATTGCGACCTGTTCCAGTCCTATCAACATCAAAAGAACTCGTACCTTGGGTGCTGGAGATGAGGTCTCAGGGAAAGCAGATTGAGGTGCTGGATCCAACACTCCGTGGCACAGGGCATGAAGAGCAAATGCTGATGATGCTTGAAGCTGCTTGTAAGTGTGTGAACCATAATCCTCTCATGAGGCCCACTATAATGGAAGTAGTCTCATGCCTGGAAAGCATCAATTCTGGTTTGCAGAGACAAGAGTCAGCCAAGGCATAATGATGCTGCTGCAGTTGGGTGAATAGAGTAGATATACTTTTCACTAGAGCCCTAGAGGTACCAGTTTTAGTTCGGCTAGTATTACAGTGCATTCTGTACAATTCTTGTGCATTATAAAATGTAAATTTTAATGAAGATAAGTACCCATCCCCAGGGGCCGAAGCTAGGTATTAGTTAGGGGGTGCAAATGCACAGCCCCTAAAATGTAAAACAGTGATTATATGATTTATATATCTAAATCTCACTACTATATATGTATCTCCGGTGACATGTCCATACAACCACAAGACAAGTGCAGCCTCTCTAATTCACTCTAGTTTCGTCACTTCCTCGCCTATTTTTTTTTCTTTAACTACTAATATGTATGGTCTTTTCAGTTTGTGGGCTATTGTGAAAAAAAGCAAGTGAAAAACGAACGTGCTTGCTGAGTTCAACTGTTCAAGTGCTGATACTAATGCATTAGATAATACTGTGATAACTCAGGTATATATTGGCTATGATGAACAAAGTTCTGAAACCACTGGAATGGTGTGGGGGATACAGAGTCCCTAATACAGAGTGAGTAAATGCAAACATGTCTGGATAAATCATGAAATGGAGTGGCAGCATAATAATATGCAGCACAACATTTAGACTGTGTGAAGTACAGTACCACCATACCTGTCCTAAGTACTCGTAGTAACCAAGCATGCAGAAGTTCGACCCGGCCAGGAGACCGGGTATCCTTGCAGCACGCGGCCGTGCGCCCAACGTCTTGGCCTGCCCGACGACGCGCCCATTTACACGTTGACAGCACCGTAACCGTCCATGGAACCCATGTGACGAGTCCTGGCGGCGGCATTTCCACGAACACCCTGAGCGCACGGCCTCCCGACACCGCCGAGCCGCGTCCTCCGCCCCCAGCATCGGCATTGCGTCGTAGAGGCTTGGCACACACGCGGCCGAGCGGGATGAGCGCCCAACGCGAGGCAGAGAGGACACAGTGCGCGGGTGTTGGTGGTGGACTACTGGACGTCTGGACTGATCGGCGAGCGAGGAGCTACTGCAGGACAGGAGTTCGCTAGTAGTAGTAATGCTTCCGGTTGCGGCCAAACCGATAAATCCAGTCATCGATCCTAAGGTACCGACGGCAGCGCCGCCGTGGTGCAGTTTAGTAGACGGCCAGTTGAGCGAGACGCGCGGCGATTGGGGTGCCGGCGAGGGCGACCGCCGACGGGAAGCGCGGCCATGACGCCGCGGAATAAACACTGTTTTACAAAAAGACCCCCATGTTTTTAATCTTTTTTGGATCCCGATATTTGGTAACGTAGGAGTAGAACGGTAGAAGCCCCACACATCTTACATTATAATACCCCGATTAGTCTTTTCGTGATTAAACAATATTTTATACATAGATTAAAAAAGTCTAGAGTCGCAAAAAAAAATCACATTATCTAAATGGTCCTCTTTGGATGACCAAAGATAAAAGTTCTAGTTGATTCAAACGATTAACTTCTATTGACTATTATAGCTTATTTGAACTATTTGACCATTCAACTTACAAAAAGAAATATTGTAAGTAAATGCTAAATTCCTTGCTTTCTATTGCCGCTTATAAAAGTTAGAGCATCAGTACATACTCCTATGCATAATCATGTATATATGTAATACTATGCCATAGCACAAGCCAACAACAACATTTGACGATACCTGCATTCCAAACACACACAATCTAGAAGGCAAGAAAGCATAAAAATTTCAAGTGATGATACCTGCATTCCAAACACAATCTAGAAGACAGAAAGTATAAAAATTGTCAAGTTTGACGGCTTGGCTACTTGAATACAAACCATGGGAATTTAGGATAAATTCATAAAAGGGGCTGGTAGTGGTACACCACATGTTAATACACCGTTAGAGCATCTTTAAGAGTTTCTCTAAAATTTACTCTTTAAATCATAGTTTAGAGACCCATAAGTAAAAAAAAAAACGTTTTCTAAATCTTTTAACCCTCCAACAAGTTTCTATATCACGTGCATATTCTAGAAAATCATCGCTCTTCGTCTCTAGCTAGCAAAATTCGAATAAAAGATATCTATATTTTGGATATTTAATTTAAAAAGGATGCTACTGTTCTTTTAAATTATAGAAAGAATATAAAAAGCCCTTTGGAGTTGCTATAATACACTGTGAGTCTGTGACATTGGACTCCAAGCATCGTGCCCATAATGTATGCTCTCGCTGTAAAAAAATATAATTATAAATTTGAACCAAGTAAAAACAATCACAAATATTCATTGTATTTTTTTAGTTCCGCTCGTGGTAAACATTTTGAAAGGATCCGAAGACGAGCCAACACGGAGCAGAGTCTAGAGTCGTTACGTAAGCGCTGAGGTCAAATCTGAACCCACACAATTTGCAGATTTTGGACGTCGCCAGTCGTCGTGACCGGCCATACCTTTCCATTTTTGGCCCATTTTCAGCGTTGTGACTTTGAACCGAGACGGAGAGGGAGGGAGGCCCGAACGTGACAAAAACGTTTTCAGGAAAGAGCGACAACGTTTTTCCTTAACCATATATCCGATTTGCAAGTTGTTTTTCACCGTTTTATTATTTCTCGTACCGTGAATCCTAACGACAGAACAAGATCCCACGTGCCATGTTTCACATTTTGTTCGCGAACCTGCTTGATCTCCATGCACGTGTGCTATATTGTACAGTGAAGAAAAAGATAAAAACATGTGAATCCTACAGGTCATATTCAGACAGGTCTAGCAAAATTTGGCAAGACAGCCATCCAAACACTCTTTGCAGCTCTACATTTTGGTATTGGCCAAAAATTTTGTTCCGTCACAAACAAGCATTAGTTTACAATTTTGGCCATAACCAAAGATTTGGCTCAACCATGCACCTCCACGTTTGTTTCTGGGTGCCGTCCAACGCCCATCCAGTCGTGCAATGCAATGCAATTATGCAATGAACGCGCTGACCGACTGCGTGGAGTCGGAGTTGGAGTGGGAACTGGGAAGGCCGCGTCCTCCACGCGCATGCATGCCTATGCCGATGCCGGCGCCGATGCTGTGCTGCCGTTGCCGTGGCTTCTGAGCAGAGAGTCCGAGCCGACACGCCAGCCACTCGCTCCTCAGCTAGGCATGCAGCAGGTTCCTCTGCGATTGGCTCTGAATCCTGATAGCCGGATTATGTAACATAGATAGATACGTCTGCGAAAAAATAAACAACAAGAGTGTGAAAGCAAGGAGCAGACAAGACCCAAACTGTTCTTCTAGGAAAAAGGCACAGAAAGGGACGCAGCGCTAGCTTTTGCTCCGCTCAGCAGGCTCTTAAAGCCTCGACAGTGTTTAGTGCCATCCACTTGCTGTTGTGCAGTCGACACCACGAGAAAATAGTAGCCACCCGTGATGACACATAATCATACAACGACCACTATCAAAATGTACAACTGCACCCATTAACCAAACAAGCAATCATCAACAACATGAACATGATCAAGTGAAAAAAAACACACACACGAGATCAGCATCACTACCTGAACAATTTCGATAGGCCATGTTTCACAGCAGCTGCTTCAGGCACTCCACTCTCCGGGTCTGCTTGTGCTTCAAATCTCAAGTCTGCCAGTCCTCATGCACACGCTGCATGTCCAGTTTACTTCGACCCAGAGCCGAGGTCCATCACGCACCTGTGGAACGGGGAGAGGGCATGGAAACCAGCAGCAACGTGCACAACTGCATCAGCTGCAAGGATAACAGAAAGTAAACGCCTCGGGCCGAGGCGGCTAATCAGACAAAGAATAGTACACCAGGTCACTCTCAACCACCACCAGCATGTTGATACCTTGACCGCGGCGCTGATGATTAATCTAAATTATGTGCCTTTTCCTGTTCACCAAATAGGCTGTAGGACATGCGCCGCAAGATCCTGAGCTGACATAAGGTAAATTCATGCAGGCTCTGTGTTGACTGTAGAGTGAATCTGGCAAAATAGGTTATGTCAGATCAGGTAAATCATGTCACTGTAATAATTCAACACGGATTGATTCAAGGATGACTAAAAAAAGACAAATATTTTGTGCAACCAGGAAGCGTGGCTAGTTGGACTTCTTAATTGGTCATAGAAGGTAGCCACCAATAAAACGTCAAAGTGCTGACAAGCGACCTGCTGTCTCTACTGCATAGAATACAATAGGTATGAGGAAATTGTTATAGCATCTAATCCTTCACTCCATTTTTCTCTCTCTCTTCTAACCACACCAAGAAGGGATCAGAAATATGTAAGAGAGGGCTTCCTCCTCCTCCTACCTTATGCTCTTCCCTGATTAGTCCATTTGGTGCTGCCTAGACAAGACACAGGATCAGCATCTGCTTTCCGTGCTTGTCTCCATTAGAAGCCATGCAGTCACTCCACTTTTCATACAAGAAATACAGGAATAGATTACCCATACCAGTTCTTGCCATTGCTCTTGTGCTGCTGATCTCTCTAGCCACCCCCACCAGTTCCTGCATAGAGCAGGAGAAGACATCTCTCCTACAGTTCCTTGCTGGGCTCTCGAAGGATTCTGGTCTCGCCAAGTCATGGAGGGAAGAAGGCACTGATTGCTGCAAATGGCAAGGGATCACCTGCAACGGTAACAAGGCGGTCACTGAGGTCTCTCTGCCATCTAGAGGCCTTGAAGGGTCAATCAGACCTTCCCTTGGTAACCTCAGCAGCTTACAGTATCTTAACTTGTCCTACAACTCTCTGTTCGGTGTCCTGCCAGTAGAATTGGTGTCTTCCAGCAGCATCATCGTCCTCGACGTCAGCTTCAACCACCTCAGTGGAGACCTGCATGAGCTGCCATCTTCAACCCCTGGGCAGCCTCTAAAGGTACTTAATATCTCAAGCAACTTGTTCACAGGGCAGTTTACAGCCACAACATGGAAGGGGATGGAGAATCTAGTCGTGCTCAATGCCAGCAACAATAGTATTACTGGTCAGATTCCAAGCCATTTCTGTGAAATATCCCCATCCTTTGCTGTACTTGAACTCTGCTTCAACCAATTCAGTGGCAGAGTTCCACCAGGGCTTGGTAATTGCTCCATGCTGAGAGTGCTCAAAGCTTGCCACAACAACCTCAGTGGGACACTCCCAGATGAACTGTTCAACGCTACTACGTTGGAGTACCTGTCTTTCTGTAACAATGATTTGCACGGGGTACTTGATGGTGCACGCATAATCAAACTCAGAAATCTGGCAATTCTTGATCTTGGGGGAAACAACTTCACTGGCAGGCTTCCATATGCCATAGATCAGCTGAAGAGACTGAAGGAGCTCCATTTGGACCACAACAACATGACTGGGGAGCTTCCATCAACTCTAAGCAACTGCACAGACCTAATTACCATCAACCTCCAAAGCAACAGCTTCAGTGGAGTGCTTCACAAGGTCAATTTCTATTCCCTTCAAAATCTAAAAACTTTAGACCTCTTGTACAACAATTTCACTGGCACAATTCCAGAGAGCATCTACTCATGCACTAATCTGAGTGCACTAAGATTATCTGGTAACAATTTCCATGGTCAAATTTCACCAAGAATAGGTCATCTGAAGTACCTCACCTTCCTATCAATTGCCATAAACAATTTTACAAATATCAGAAATACACTTCAGATCCTTAAGAGATCCAGGAACTTAACCACTTTGCTTATGGGATCCAATTTCATGGGTGACGCCATGCCAGATGATGCCAACATTGATGGTTTTGAGAATCTTCAGGTTTTGGCCATCGATGATTGCCTATTGTCAGGAAAAATACCTCTTTGGATATCAAAGCTAGTAAATTTGGAGGTGTTGTTTTTGAATGGAAATCGACTAACTGGATCAATACCAACCTGGATCAACACATTGAACTACCTGTTCTATTTAGACATATCAAATAACAGCCTTACTGGGGAAATTCCAAAAGAATTAATGAATATACCAGTGCTAACTTCAGAGATGACTGAAGCTCATTTGGACTTAAGGATTTTCGATTTGCCAGTTTATAATGGCCCATCACGTCAATACCGCATACCGATTGCCTTTCCTAAAGTGCTAAATCTGAGCAGTAACAAGTTCACTGGTATGATACCGCCAGAGATTGGAAAGTTGAAAGCCCTCCTTTCACTTGATATCAGTGACAACAACTTAACAGGGGAGATCCCTCCATCCATCAGCAATCTCACAAACCTGCTGGTGCTAGACTTATCCACCAATAATCTCACAGGAAAAATCCCAGCAGCATTGGAGAACCTGCACTTCCTTTCCACATTCAACATTTCCAACAATAACCTGGAAGGGTCTGTTCCAACAGGTGGGCAGTTTAGTACATTTCAGAATTCTAGCTTTGCTGGGAATCCGAAGCTGTGTGGCTCTATGCTCAGTCGTCGATGCAGTTCAGCTGATGCACCTTTGGTATCCACAAAAGGAAGAGATAAGAAGGCCACTTTCGCAATTGCATTTGGTGTGTTCTTTGCAGTGATTGTCATTCTTTTGTTGCTGTGGCGTCTCCTTGTCTCGATCAGGGTAAACAGTTTAACAGCCCAAAGTACAAGAAAGGATAATGAAGATTTGGAAACAACATTCAACTCCAGCTCAGAGCACAAAGTGATTATGATGCCACAAGGAAAGGGAGGCGTAAACATGCTCACATTCACTGACATTGTGAAGGCAACAAATAACTTTGGCAAGGAGAACATTGTTGGGTGTGGAGCTTTTGGGCTAGTATTCAAGGCTGAGCTACCTGATGGATCTAAGCTTGCAATCAAGAAGCTCAATGGTGAAATGTGCCTGATGGAAAGGGAGTTCACTGCAGAGATAGAAGCACTGTCCATGGCACAGCATGACCATCTTGTGCCACTGTGGGGATACTGCATACAGGGTAACTCGAGATTCCTCATATATTCTTTCATGGAGAATGGTAGCCTGGATGATTGGCTTCACAACAGGGATGATGATGCTAGCACATTTCTTGACTGGCCGACAAGGCTCAGGATTGCCCAAGGAGCAAGCCGTGGTCTTTCCTACATCAATAATGTCTGCAAGCCACACATTGTCCATCGTGACATAAAATGCAGCAACATCCTACTTGACAAAGAATTCAAAGCTTATGTTGCAGATTTTGGGCTGTCAAGACTGATCCAGCCCAACAAAACTCATGTTACGACCGAGCTAGTTGGCACTCTTGGTTACATTCCCCCTGAGTACGGGAATGGGTGGGTGGCTACTCTGAGAGGTGATATATACAGCTTCGGAGTTGTCCTACTTGAGCTACTCACAGGATTGCGACCTGTTCCAGTCCTGTCAACATCAAAAGAACTTGTACCTTGGGTGCTGGAGATGAGGTCTCAGGGAAAGCAGATTGAGGTCCTGGATCCAACACTCCGTGGCACAGAGCATGAAGAGCAAATGCTGATGATGCTTGAAGCTGCTTGTAAGTGTGTGAACCAGAATCCTCTCATGAGGCCCACTATAATGGAAGTAGTCTCATGCCTGGAAAGCATCGATGCTGGTCTGCAGGAGCAAAAAGTTGGCCAAGACATAATGCAGTAAGCATCCAGGCAATTATACCTGGATGCAGTATCCCCACAGTGGCACAAGATGGTCATGCTGCAGTTAGGTGAATAGGGTAGATATACCTTTCACTAGAGATAACTGTTTTAGTTCGGCTAGTATTACAGTGCGTTATGTACATTTTTGTTGCACATTATCAAACGTGAGGCTAGTATTCTTGAAGTACTAATATGTATGCTCTGATCAGTTTATCAACTATTGCAGCAAAGCAAAAGCAATTGAAATACGAATGTGCGTGCTGAGTTATCACTAGTTCAAGTATTGATGATGTGATGTGATCACTCCTCTATTGGCTATGATGAACAATGTTCTGAAACCCAACTGAGTGGGAATGTAGAACCATTAAAAAAAAAAAGACTGGTTAAAGTATGAAATGGAGTGGCAGCATAATTAAGCGTAGTACAGCATTTGGTTTTGAGACAATTGCTAAATGAATCTCAAAGATGCATTTAAACCATGCGAAGTACCACTGTAATGTACCTGTACTCAGTAGTAATCATGCGTGCCGAAGTTTGACCCGGCTAGGAGATCAGGTGCGCCCATTCACGAGTGCCACCGTATCCGTCCATTCACACGAGTGACAGGTCCTGGCGGCGGCATTTCCACAAACACCCTGAGCGCGCGGCTCCCGAGAGGATCGGCATTGCATCCTACAGCAATGGACTAGGCACACACGGGGAGGAACGCTCAACGCGAGCGCGGCGAGGACACGGTGCCGGTGTTGGTGGTGGAATCTGTGGACTGGTCCGGGAAAGAGGAGCAACGCCAGAGTTCGCTTGGAGTGGTGATGCTTGCGGGTGCGGCCCGACCAACAATCAATTAGCAATCATGGGGTCCGAAGGTACCGGCGCTGGCGCCGGCGTGGCGCCTGGGTGCGATCTGGTAGATGGCCAGTTGGGCGAGACGCGCGGCGAGTGGGTTACCGGAGACCGCCGACGGAAGCACGGCCTCCCACGATTGCCGCCATGACGCCGCGAATAAGCACTTTTAACAAGCCCCTCCTGTTTTAGTGTTTTTCGATCAGGAAGAAGCCTCACGTCACGTGATACCCATAACCCTATTGGTGAATCACGATTAAATAATAATTTATTTATTTATTTTACATAGAGAAAAAAAAAATCTAATTTTGTCATCAATTTTTCACGAGAGTCTAAACTTGACCATGCGACTCCGAATATCATATTATCCCATTTGAGCCTAGCAGTTTTCCTCATTACCATGAAAACAAAAACTAAACGGATAAAATAAGTTGTCATTCCCATTTCAAGATTCAAACAACTCCTATTCAATAGTATACTTTGAACAATTAGACCACCCCAGCTTATAAAAAGTTGTAGGACTATTACAGCTTATAAAAGATTAGAGCATCGAACGATAAGTAGAAATTAAAACAAGGTCAATAAGTACGATACTTACCGTAGCACGTACCAACGACATAAGTGATGAAACATAATCTAAATGGCAAAAAAAGAGTACAAACATAGCCAAAGTGGCTCGTTGAATACACGCACAACATGAGCGAAAATATGATAACGTTATCATGGTTCAAGATAAATTCACGATAAATTCACGAGAAAGTAGTCTACCTAAGACGAGTCGGTACAATTGTTTCTACAACAAACGATCAGTATTGAATACTCTCTCCGTCTCTAAAAAAAAATACAAATCTAGATTTGTGCAAACTAAAAATCCTTAATTTGATGAATTTATGAAAAACTGGTGTAAACATTTTTTAAAAAAAATAGGTTTATTATGACAATATATTCCATTGTTGATTTCATGATACTCATTGAGATCATAAATATTAATATTTCTATATAGAATTAATTGAACTTAAAGTCCTTTGTTGTTACCAAATTTTAAATGTAATATAAATATCTCTAGTCAATCACTTAATCACATATCTGATTTTATCTATATCTACAGAACAAAAAAAATCCCACGTGCCAATGTTTCGTCGAAGATGTTGTCAAAAAAAAAAAAATGTTTCGTCGAAGAAAAACAATAACAATAATACTACGGAGATGCCTTATTTATAGGTCTAGCAGAATTTGACATGGCAACCATCCAATGATCCAAACATGCTTTGCAGCTCCAGAATTTGGTATTGACCAAAATTTTGGATTTGTCGCAAACCAAACATTATTTTATTGACCCAGTTTCGTCACTAGCCAAATCTGGCCATAACCATAATAAGTCCATAACCAAGATTTGGCTCAAGCGCGCATGCCGTGCCATGCCCCTCCCTAGCGTGCCAGTGTAGTGTGAACCAAGGCCGAGGTAGCCGTGCCCCAGCCTCCACGTTTGTTTCTGGGTGACGTCCAATGCCCATGGCTGACCGACCGCGTGAAGTCGGAGTCCTCCACGCGCATGCATGCCGTTGCCGTGCCATCTGCTGCATCCTGCCGTGCTCCCACTGCATCTCCTCCATGTCTGGCTGCAGGAAGCAGAGAGTCAGAGCCAACACGCCAGCCACTCGCTCCTCCTTCAGCTGCTCTGCTAACAGGTTCCTCTGCAATTGCCTCTGGTCCTGTTAAGTGTGAATGTGAGGATCAGACAAGACCTGAAGTGTTCTTCCAAGAAAAAGACACCTCTGCTGTGCTCACCTCAGTAGTAGGCAGCTCATTAAGCCTCGACAGTGTTTAGTGCCATCCAATCGCTGTTCTGCAGTCGACACCGCGAGAAAATAGCAGCCAGACAACCGTGACCGTTATCATAGACAATCATACAACGACGGGATGACCACTATGAAATGTGCAACTGCACCCACTAACCAAACAAGCAAATCATCATCAACATGAATACAATCAGGATGCCCACAAAAGAAGAACAAAAAACGAGACCTTTAGAATCACTACCTGAACAATTTTGATAGGCCACGTTCATTCATGCGCTCCACTCTCCGGGGTGGGGGGTGGCAGCTTCAGATGTCAGCCTGCTTGCCTCTGCCTGCCTGTCATCGTGCACACGACGTTGCCCAGTTTACTTCGAGGAACGCGTTTGGATTCTGGTCAGCAGCCAACAAGAGCCGCCAGGGTCCGTCACACACCTGTGGAGTGTGGATTAGAGGCCACGGGAAGCAGCCGCCAGCTGCAAGGATAATAACAGAAAGTAAACGCCTCGGGGGCCAAGGCGGCCAATCAGACGAAGAGTAGGGCTCCAGGTCTCCCTCAGGCACCACCTCCACCATCCTCTCTGCCTTTCTTATTTCTCACAGCCTCCACTTGCGTGAAATGTTATTCTCCGAAGTCCAAACTAGTTGATACACTGACCGCAGCGCCCGATGATTGATGTAAACTATTGTACGCGCCCCCGCCCCAGAGTGGACGTTCTCCGTGTACTTTCTCTAATCAATTGAATCTTGAAGATCGTCAGTTTGTTTGAGAGAAGCACTGACTTTTCCTGTTCACCAACAAAAAGAATGCATTATGTATAAAAACAAAAACATTCATTCATCAACTGGTGATTCCATTTTTTCATTTTAGTTTTTCAGTTACTAACAGCTAAGGTTAAGACAACTGGTTGGCTAGCTGAAGCTGGTAGGGACAGGTGTATCCACATATTAGATAAAAAAAAGGCAAGCTGTGGATCGAGTCAAATTTGTCACAAGTTATGTCTGATCAGGTAAATCTCGGCAGCCTGTAATAATAATTCAGCCAGGATTGTTTAATGATGACTCGGAGAAGGCAAGTATTTTATATGGCCAAGAAGCTTGTTGAGATGGATCAGGTTGCCAGTTTGCCACCATTGAAAGTTTGAAACGTCAAAGTGTGAACGAGCAAGCTGCTTCGTCTGTTGTATATAAAACAGAACCATAATGAGCATTTTGGTCTAGCATGTAATCCTTGACTCCATTTTTAATTTGGGTGGCCACGGCTATCAAGGCAAAAGCAAGAGCCAAGAGCCTCCTCCTTCTCCTACTTCTACCTCATGCAATTCCCAGTTTAGACCATTGGTAGTTCGTCTAAACAGGACACAGCTTAAGCATCTGGTTCCCATTCTAGATTCAGTAGGAAACCATGCAGTCATTCCATTATTCATACAAGAGGAACCGAAACAGATTGCACATACCTTCCATTGGCCTTACCCTTGTGCTGCTCATCTCCTTGGCGTCATGCACCAGTTCCTGCATGGAGCTGGAGAGGACATCCCTCCTCCAGTTCCTCTCAGAGCTCTCGCAGGATGCCGGTCTCACCAAGCTTTGGCAAGGTACTGACTGCTGCAAATGGGAAGGAATCACCTGCAACCAAAATGGGACGGTCAGGGCTGTCTCGTTGCCTTACAGGGGCCTTGAGGGGCATATCTCACAGTCCCTTGGCAACCTCACTGGCTTGCAGCGTCTTAACTTGTCCTACAATTCGCTGTCCGGTGACCTGCCGCTCGGATTGGTTTCATCCACAGGCATCATCGTCCTCGACGTCAGCTTCAACCAGCTCAATGGAGACCTGCATGAGCTGCCATCTTCAACCCTGGGCCAGCCTCTACAGGTACTTAACATCTCGAGCAACTTGTTTACAGGACAGTATACATCCACAACATGGAAGGGGATGCATAATCTGATTGCACTCAATGCCAGCAATAACAGCTTTATTGGGCAGATTCCAAGTCATTTCTGCAACATATCACCATCCTTAGCTGTGCTTGAACTCAGTTATAACAAATTCAGTGGTAGTATCCCCTCAGGGCTTGGTAATTGCTCCATGCTCAGAGTACTCGAGGCTGGCCATAACAACCTCAATGGGACTCTACCCCATGAACTTTTCAATGCTACCTCGTTGGAATATCTCTCTTTTTCCAGCAACTGTTTAAATGGAATACTTGATGGTACACATATAGCCAAACTCTCCAATCTGGTTAGCCTTGATCTAGGAGAAAACAATTTCAGCGGCAAGATACCTGATTCCATAGGTCAACTCAACAGATTGCAAGAACTTCATTTGGACTATAATAGCATGTATGGGGAGCTGCCATCAACCCTGAGCAACTGCACACATCTCATAACTATAGACCTTAAGAGCAATAGTTTCAGTGGTGAACTCTCCAAGGTTAGTTTCAACAATATGCCAAATCTAAGAACCATAGATCTTATGAGGAATAACTTCACTGGCACAATTCCAGAAAGCATATACTCCTGCAGAAACATGACTGCACTACGGCTATCTTCCAACAAGTTCCATGGACAATTATCAGAAGGACTAGGCAACCTGAAGTCCCTCTCATTCCTGTCACTTACAAACAACAGTCTTTCAAATATAGCAAATGCACTTCAGATACTAAGGCGCTCTAAGAACCTGACCACACTTCTTTTTGGGATCAATTTCTTTAACGAAACCATACCAGATGATGCCGAAATTTATGGTTTCGAGAATCTTCAGGTTTTGGACATCGGAAGTTGCCTCCTATCGGGGGAAATACCTCTTTGGATATCAAAGTTAGTAAATTTGGAGATGTTGTTTTTAAATGGCAATCGACTCAGTGGACCTATACCAACCTGGATCGACACACTGGACTACCTTTTCTATCTAGACATATCAAACAATAGCCTTACAGGAGAAATTCCAAAGGAATTAATGAATATGGCAATGTTAACTTCAGAGAAGACTGCAGCTCGTTTGGGACGCAAGCGTTTTTTATCTGCCAGTTTATGATGGTCCATCACGTCAATACCGCATACCAATTGCTTTTCCTAAAGCTCTAAATCTCAGCAGAAACAAATTCACAGGTCCGATTCCCTCAGAGATTGGTCAGTTGAAAGCCCTCCTTTCACTTGATATCAGCTCCAACAACTTAACTGGACAGATCCCCCATATATCTGCAATCTCACAAAGCTGATGGTGTTAGATTTATCCAACAATAATCTCACAGGTAAAATCCCAGTTGCATTGGAGAATCTGCACTACCTTTCCAAATTCAACATTTCTAACAATGACCTGGAAGGGCCTATTCCAACTGGTGGCCAATTCAGTACATTTCAGAATTCCAGCTTTTTAGGGAATCCAAAGTTGTGTGGCTCTATGCTCGGTCATCGATGCGATTCAGCTGATGTGCCTCTGGTATCCACAAAAGGAAGAAACAAGAAGGCCATTGTTGCAATTGCAATTGGCGTGTTCTTCGCAGCAATTGCCATTCTTTTGTTGTTGTGGTGTGTCTTTGTCTCAATCAAGGCTAACAATCTAACAGCCCAAAGTAGAAGGGAGGATAATGGAGATTTTGAAACATTTTCATTCAACTCCAGCTCAGAGCACGAACTGATCATGATGACACGAGGAAAGGGAGAAGAAAGCAAGCTCACATTCTCTGACATTGTAAAAGCTACGGATAACTTCAACAAAGAAAACATCATTGGGTGTGGTGGCTATGGTCTAGTCTACAAGGCTGAGCTACCTGATGGCTGCAAGCTCGCCATCAAGAAGCTCAATGGTGAAATGTGCTTGATGGAAAGGGAGTTCACTGCAGAGGTTGAAGCACTGTCCATGGCTAAGCATGACCATCTTGTACCACTGTGGGGATACTGCATCCAGGGAAACTTGAGGTTCCTCATATACTCCTACATGGAGAATGGCAGCTTGGACGATTGGCTTCACAACAGGGATGATGATGCCAGCACATTTCTTGACTGGCCAACAAGGCTCAGGATTGCGCAAGGAGCAAGCCGTGGCCTTTCTTATATCCATAATGACTGCAAACCTCACATTGTGCACCGTGACATCAAATGCAGCAATATCCTACTCGACAAAGAATTAAAAGCTTATGTTGCAGATTTTGGACTGTCAAGGTTGATCCTTTCAAACAAAACCCATGTCACGACAGAGTTGGTTGGCACTCTAGGTTACATCCCCCCTGAGTATGCGCATGGATGGGTGGCCACTCTGAGAGGTGATATATACAGCTTCGGAGTTGTCCTTCTTGAGCTGCTCACAGGTTTGCGGCCTGTTCCAGTCCTGACAACATCAAAAGAACTTGTCCCATGGGTGCTGGAGATGAGCTCTCAGGGAAAGCAGGTTGATGTCCTGGATCCAACACTCTGCGGCATAGGGCATGAAGAGCAAATGCTTAAGGTGCTTGAGGTTGCTTGCAAATGTGTGAACTATAACCCTAGCATGAGGCCAAATATCATGGAAGTAGTCGCATGCCTGGAAAGCATCAATGCTGGCCTGCAGACACAAAAGTCAGTCAAGACAATACAGTTAGGCAGTTATACATGAGAATATTGTAATTAAATGCATAGAGGACATGTATCTTTAACAAGAGGTACTAGTTTTGAGTTTGACTAGTGTCATAGTGTTGTACTGTGTGTTTTTTTTTTTTTTTTTTTTTTTGGACATGCTGAGACCTCTGTACCTCTTTGAGTAAAGTATCCATCTGGACCATACCCCATCCCCTTCTTTTTTCCTGAGGTGATATGTAACATGTTTGCTGTTTAGTTTTCTGAAGCATTGTGAAGAAAGAAATAAATGAAACAATGGTAAAGTTCATTGAGTACCCTACTAACCCAAGTATACTGACAGGAAAGTGTTGTTACTCAAATCTTGGGTTCCGACTCACAGAATTCACAAACCAATGGAGCTTGAGAGTAGGATATGGAATAACTAAAAACGAACAATGTGGTTCAGAATGAGAGCTTTGTACGATGCCTCATGCTTGGTCATCAATTGGGATAAAAAAAAAACTGCCACATACTGAACAGAGTGCAAACAGTGTAGGATCACAAGGTAACATGACGATGCATTCCAACGATCCAAAGTACTGAGTACAAACCATTTGCAGTGCGCAGTATCGACCTGCAGCACTCCAGGAAGCTTGGAGTGTCTCTTCGGCCCGTTCGGTTTCAACCCGCCCGTCCCGTACCAACTTCAGCAGCAAGGACCGAATCCAATCCAACGGTGTCATTTCATCGAACATCCTGAGTGCGCTGCTTCCGGGACGGTAGGCGCCTTGATCCGCTCCCAAAGATTATCAGTGCCCTTATGACCAGGACCGGCATTGCGTCGAGCAGCCCGAGGGCGTCGACGAAGGCGCGAGGAAGATGAACTCGGGATCCCAGGTCACGGCGGTGAGTGGTGGTTGGAGAGGGAGGAGCTACTGCAGAATTGACTTGTGGTGCTTGCCGCCCGCCTGACGATCAGATCGAGGATGGGGCAGAGGTTGTCGGCGAGGGGCGACGGCATAGTGGCTGGCAGCGTTTGGCCTATTCAACGTTGCACGAGGCGTGTGGCGGTCAGGCAGTGTGACAGTGGGGGATTACCGCCGGCGGTGGCCGACGGCGACGCCACCTCGTTGGCCGCCATGCCGCCGGACAAGCCCCTACCATTACTCATTGCGATCACAATAAACGTATCTTGTGGTCTAATATAGTACAAAAGGATAATTTTCATCATAAAAAAAAAAAGTTGCATCGGCCCTAAAGACTTTCGTGTAGTTGAAGTACGTTTGCTCCTTTTGGTGATCTCGTGGTCTAATATAGCACAAAACGATAATTTTCATAAAAATAGTGGGTGTTATAGCGAAAAAACAAAACACTAGGAAAAAGGAACAATACAATCCAAATAGTTGTGTGTAGAGCACGAATAGATATAGAAGATATTTCTTTTCAAAATGGTACCCGTTTTGATTTTTTTTTCTAATTTAAAATGAATTAGTGCATTTTTCTAGAGTATTCTAGATTCGTGTTACGTTTAGAAAATACATTTTACTTTTTAGAGTAAATGTGCTCGAATATATGTGCCCAGCTATCTCTATACCGTGTGACTAATTTTAAAAACGATTTTTAAGTTCGATAGCTATAGCCTATAGAGGGCCCCGATGATAATTTAATGGTAAAAAAAGATGGGACCTCTTCCTTCTTTAAAATGCCAAGAATGCCTTATTCAATGTATATAAAAGAATTGATGTCTAATTTACAGTTTTATTTTTCTTCCTTAGAAATAAGGGACAAACTCGGCCGACCAATTACGAATCACCAAGGGAAAAAAAAAAAAGTGGATATGAGTCTTGTCCAAAATACAAAAACGGGATCGGATTTTTGGTCCAAAGCGTGGACTTGGGAAAAGCAATAGAGGACAACATCTGTTTGTCAACTAGGAGAAAGCCGCACGGAATGCTGACCAGAAATCTGAACCTTGAAATGCATTTTTCACGAACCATACCACACGCTAGTAGGCCATACGTGTGCACCAACCGTGCAATGCAACGAGTAGGAAACCACGGCATCCTAGTGCAGCAGCAACCAGCAGCATACGGCGCAGCGCGCTCTATTCGTGCTGCAATGCACGTGTGTCCATAGCCTCTGACATTCACACGGCGCTCATAGAGACAGTACGTGTATGTACTACTGTTTATAAAAGATACAAGTGTGTAAGCGTCTATAAATGTATTGTGATTCATAAAAAAGATATACGATATAGTACGTACTTTGTTTAAGCACACATATGGCAACGACGAAAAAACTTTCGATGAGCAATGGTTTTAGTTTCACCAAAAAGTTGCTAGCCTCTCGTAGCCTGGTGGTTCGTCGGTCGCCATCGTCATGCTACGCAGGATCCCACAGGCCGACCGCTGAGTACACTTACGAAAGCAATGGCTGAAATGCTAGCTGCAGGTTTCAGCACCAGCAAGCAAGCAGAGAGATTAGAAGAGAGATTTAGGAGGGGAGACGACGTGGCACAAATAACCGTGCCATGTCATCAAAAGTCAACCATGCACCTAGACCCCATGCCACGCCAGCAAAACTGGTCTTGGTTCAGAACAAAACGTGAAAAGCAATCTTTTGAAAAAAATGAGAGATAGTTAAGTAGACGATTTCATAGTTGAGCAGTATTACTTGAACCGAGGGCAAACTTGAAGAAGGTAATTTGGACTTCTTCCAATAGCATATCACCGTCCAAGAAATATATATCCGGTAACTTCTAAATGGTCATATAATCAATGGTGGCTGCCAAAGAAACCATTTCCATTTTCTTCAAAAAAAAAAAAAAAGAAAAGAAAAGAAAAAAAAAGAAACCATTTCCACTGCACAAAAGAGTTGACATTTCAGTAGACTGCAAATTTGATCATAGCAGCCTCACAAGTGTACACAGGGCTGCTTCGATTTACGCCATTCGTTTTGATTATATTATCGATAGATATATAATATATAGATCTGGTACACTGCAAAATGCCAGCCGACACCCGAGGTCAACTCAAGGAAAAGAAACAAGGGCAAAATAATTGAACCGATTCATGCACACGTGAGCACCACATTTTGGTCAATGAAACAGTTGAAGAAGGTGAAATGAGAACTAGAAAAGTCTATCATGCTGTTTGGCGACCCAAATTGGCCACAACAGCACTGAAGAGTAACAGCATTAAGTAAAGACTGAGATAATGAATGAATGAAAATAACAACACTAGTGTATATTAAATTATTAATATGAGATCATCTACAGTTATGCATATCCTGCAAAGGCTCAATAATCACATAATCAATGGGTGGGTGGGTATCAAAGCAGCCTTTTTATTTGCGCAGAAGGATTGGGCTTTTTTCATAGATTATCACATATACCAGGCTGGCTCATCCAAAACGTGAAGGTCTGACCGTGTGTGAATCAGCCAGGAAGCTGCTATCTGCTGTGGCAAATGCGCCGGAATGTGTGGATGTGTGCCCTCATCAGCCATGCAGTACCCAGTACTTGACCCAATTTTTCATTTCCTGCGGCTGCAACCTGCAACAGATAACCAGGACAGAATCAAACTGGGGGCTGCTTGTTGTCTCTTACCTCTTCTTCCTCCTCTCACGCTCTTTCCTCATTGGGAGTTAGCATCACATTCAAGCACCTGCTTTGATGCTACTAGTTTCATTCATCAAGAAGCCATGCAGCAGCAACCAGTGCATCATCCCTCATGCGAGAAGTACAGCAATGGATTTCTCAAACCTTTCTTAAGCCTCACGCTGCTTTGCGCTTTTGCTCCTCACCTTTCTCCCACCCACAAGCTCGTGCTCGGAGCAGGAGAGGAGCTCCCTCCTTCAGTTCCTCACTGGGCTCTCGCAGGATGGCGGCCTCGCCTTGTCGTGGCAGAATGGCACGGACTGCTGCGTGTGGGAAGGGGTCGGCTGCGGCACAGATGGGACGGTTACTGATGTCTCCCCTTGCTTCGAAGGGCCTTGAGGGGCACATCTCAGCATCCCTCGGTGAGCTCACTGGTCTGCTGTGGCTCAATCTGTCTCACAACTTGCTGTCCGGTGGCCTGCCGCTGGAACTGGTGTCGCCCAACAGCATCGTTGTCCTCGATGTCAGCTTCAACCGTCTCAATGGAGGCCTGCATGAGCTACCTTCATCAACCCCTCCCCGGCCTCTACAGGTATTGAACATCTCCAGCAACTTGTTTACAGGACAGTTTCCATCAACTACATGGGAGGTGATGGCCAGTCTGGTTGCGCTCAATGCTAGCAACAACAGCTTTACTGGACAGATACCAACTCATCTCTGCAGTAGCTCACCGGCCTTAGCTGTGATTGTACTCTGTTATAACCAACTCAGTGGACTCATTCCTCCTGGGCTTGGTAACTGCTCCATGCTCAAAGTGCTCAAAGCTGGCCACAATGCTCTCAGTGGGTCACTTCCTGATGAACTCTTCAATGCTACGTCATTAGAGTACCTCTCTTTTCCTAACAATGGTTTGCATGGCATGCTTGTTGGTGAACACATTATCAACCTCAGAAATCTGGCTCACCTTGATCTTGGAGGTAATAGGCTAAATGGAAACATCCCAGATTCCATAGGTCAGCTCAAGAGATTAGAGGAACTCCATTTGAACAACAACAACATGTCTGGGGAGCTGCCATCAAGTCTAAGCAATTGCACAAATCTCATAACAATTGACCTCAAGGTCAACAACTTCAGCGGAGAGCTTCAGAAGGTTAACTTCTTCAACCTGCCCAATCTGAAAACATTGGATCTTCTGTACAACAACTTCACCGGCATAGTTCCTGAAAGCATCTACTCGTGCAGCAAGCTGAATGCATTGCGGCTTTCTAGCAACAACCTACATGGGCAGCTTTCACCAAGAATAGCAAATTTGAAGAATCTTGTTTTCCTGTCGTTAGGTTCCAACAATTTTACAAATATCACAAATACACTTCAGATCCTCAAGAACTGTAGCAATCTCACCTCCCTACTTATTGGTAGCAACTTCAAGGGTGAGGCCATGCCAGAAGATGAAACAATAGATGGTTTTCAGAATCTTCAGGTTCTTTCGATGTCTAATTGCTCGTTGTCGGGAAAATACCTCTTTGGCTATCAAAGCTCAAAAATTTGCAGGTGCTGTTTTTGCACACAAATCAACTCAGTGGGCCAATACCTGCCTGGATCAAAAGCTTAAAGTCACTTTTCTATCTAGACATATCAAGTAACAAGCTTACAGGGGAAATACCAACAGCCTTAATGGAGATGCCGATGCTAACAACAGAAAAAGACTGCAACCCATTTGGATCCACGGGTATTTGAGCTACCTGTTTATAAAAATCCATCACTCCAGTACCGGATAACCAGTGCTTTTCCAAAACTGCTGAACCTTGGTTACAATAACTTCACTGGTGTGATTCCCCAAGAGATTGGTCAGTTGAAATCACTCGCTGTACTCAATTTCAGCTCAAATGACTTATCAGGAGAAATACCACTGGAACTCTGCAACTTAACAAATCTGCAAGCACTAGACCTGTCTAACAACCATCTCACCGGTGCAATCCCATCAGCATTGAAGAATCTACACTTCCTCTCTGCATTGAATATTTCTTACAATAACCTGGAAGGGCCTATTCCAAATGGAGGCCAATTCAGTACATTCTCAAATAATAGCTTTGAAGGTAATCCAAAGCTGTGTGGCTCTATCCTCCTTCACAGTTGTAGCTCAGCAGTCGCACCAACAGTCTCAACAAAGAAACACAGTAGGAAAGCCATTTTTGGGATTGCATTTGGTGCGTTCTTTGGAGTTCTTCTTCTTTTGCTTCTGGTATATCTTGCTGCCTCATTCAAGGGTAAAGGTTTGATAAACAAAAGCAGGACCTGTAATAATGAAGATGTAGAAGCACCTTCACACATGTCTGATTCAGAACAGTCATTAGTGATAGTGCCAAGAGGAGAAGGGAAAGAAAACAAGCTCAAATTCGCTGACATTGTGAAGGCCACAAATAACTTCCACCAGGGAAACATCATAGGCTGTGGAGGCTATGGTCTAGTCTACAAGGCTATATTACCTGATGGGACCAAGCTGGCCATCAAGAAGCTTAATGGTGAAATGTGGACCATGGAAAGGGAATTCAAGGCAGAGGTTGAAGCACTCTCCATGGCCCAGCATGAGAATCTTGTGCCACTGTGGGGTTACTGCATACAGGGAGATTCAAGGCTCCTCATATATTCCTACATGGAAAACGGCAGCCTGGATGATTGGCTTCACAACATCGATGACAACGCCAGCACATTTCTCAATTGGCAGATGCGGCTCAAAATTGCACAAGGGGCAAGTCGAGGCCTTTCTTATATCCATGATGTCTGCAAGCCTCACATTGTCCACCGTGACATAAAGTCCAGTAATATCCTCCTCGACAAAGAATTCAAGGCTTATGTTGCTGATTTTGGGCTCTCAAGATTAGTCCTTGCAAACAAAACTCATGTCACAACTGAGTTAGTTGGCACTCTAGGATACATCCCACCTGAGTATGGGCAAGGATGGGTTGCGACATTGAGAGGTGATATGTACAGTTTTGGAGTTGTTCTGCTTGAGCTGCTCACAGGAAGGCGACCTGTTACGGGCTTGTCTTTATCAAAAGAACTTGTGAAGTGGGTGCAGGAGATGAAATCAGAAAGCAAGCAGATTGAGGTCCTGGATCCACATCTACGAGGCATGGGGCATGATGAGCAAATGCTGAAGGTTCTTGAAATTGCCTGCAAGTGCGTCGACCGTAGTGCCTGCATGAGGCCAACCATACTGGAAGTGGTGTCCTGCCTTGACAGTATAGACCCCAACCTGAGGATGCAAAATTCAGTTAGGATATAATGCAGTTAAACACGATACACCTGTAGTCCATTGTAATCTGCATACATGTAGCTTCCCACAAACTACTATTCTGGACAACCTCATAATTATTTTTGTACAGCTTCTGACATATTGTCATTTTAGGTATTCTTTTGTAATTCGTTGATTGTCTTTTTTCCATTTTCCCAAATTATTTTGTAGCCTGGGAAACAAAGAACAAAAATCCATGAGACATTTCAGGTTTATCTTCAGCATTGTTACTCCTATTTGGGAAAATCACACCATAGAAAATCAGATAGAAGCGTGAGAAATCAGGAGCCAATTGCAATAGTGCAAGGGCAAAATTATTCTATGTACTACTGACTACTATACTAGTGTTAACTCAATACAAGGCATCAAGAGGGGGTACTACCATAGGTCCCATATGCATCGTATTCTGCAAAAATGAGGAAAGATTGTTATATCACCTGTTTAATCATGTAAATATCGTACACAGATGGCGATGTAAGGAAAAGAAGGAGTAGATAGCTATGAAAGCAGCTACTTTATATTTTAAGAAAAGCAAAGGAGATCAACAGAGACACTAATGTCTGAGCTATCCACCAAGTTGTCACACTGCCCTCTTACTTATGTCTGCATTTCTGCAGTGACCACCATATCTCTGATTGGTTTTAGGCTTAAAACCCAATGCGCACAGGGGGGTTTCCGTTTGGGCGAAAGGCTAATCATCCGCGGACAACCAATCCGCGACTGGAAAATGGAGACGAGAGAGGCTCTGACACGGCAACAAGATCATTGCGGAATGGGAATGGGAATGGGAGATACAAATTCAGTAGACAGAGCTAGGAACACGCCTGGGAGCCGGTTTAAGGACCCAACCGGGTGGGGGAGGTGCGGAGGCCAGACTAACCCTTGCGGTGGCTGCGGCCGGATGCTCGGGGAGAAACCGAGGCGCCGCCGTTCGCCGTCGCCGGCTCCGGCCAGGAGTTGTGGGCTTGTGGCCTCATGGAAACCCTTAGGCCTAGCACCCCGGCGGCCCAAACTAGGACGTAGCCCAGGTTGAATAATATTTTTGCTAAAAAAAAAAAGGTCAACAGAATTTCCGCTGTCAGTTTCTTCCTTTTGTTTAGTGGAGTATACCAATTCCTTTGCTGTTATAAAAAAAAAAAAAATTCCTTTGTTTTTAAAAAAATCATTTCATAGAAAACTCCATAATAATTTGACAGTCTGTTCCTGTGTAGTTCATCGAAGGCATAAAATTCTTTCACTTGATGCCTTTCAAAATAAAACTCCAGTACTCCCTCGGTCCCTAATTGATTGTAACCGTCGGTTTTTCGTGCCACAAGTTTAACTCGATTTGTATAAAATACATGCAACATTTATATATCAAAATAAATTTATTAAAAAACTAGATAAAAATATCTTTTCGATGATACTAATTACTTAACATAAATATTTATATATTTTAATATATAATTGCCGGCAGATAGTTTCTTGGGAAGCCAGAGCGACAAACATTTAGGGACAGAGGGAGTAGGCGATTATCATTATCTAGGGTCGTAAGTTTAATTTGCAGAAGCCACTCTCTAATTAGTTCAGTAACACTAGTTTGCGAATGCTAATAAAGTAAATGACTTATAATAGGGTAATTTTCCAGAATATGAATATCAGCTACTAGCCCCGAATTAAGACAGTAAAATTCCCTAAGATAAATCACAAAAATATCCAAACATATGGGGTGAAAGTTACAACATCAATTAGTCCACCAACTTATTTCCAAACAAAATTATCTATTATATACAAAACAAAATGGCCGACAAAAATACAAATGCATGTAACATCTGCTCGAAGCTGTTGTCCCAAATTATAAGAACTGACAGACCCTGAGACACACATAAACATAAAACAAGTGTGAGCTTCTAGGACCATTAGTGGGGTCTTAGAAACAAAATAGAATATTTTTGAATAAATGGCGCTAAAATTAAATGCCTCTCTCTATTGGCATAGGAGAAATTACAAGAAGAAAACTTGGGAGTCTACCTATAGGAAAAGGAAGAAAAAAATTGCCAACAATAGCTAAAACATAGTGGCCCGTAAAACAAACAACATGCAACACAAACAACTAACACCAGAGCTGAAACACTAAGTCGATGTTAACATGGCATGTGCAGGTGTGGCTTCCAAAAAAGTATCACAAAGAAAAGACTGGTGTTACACGAAGATCCGTCGTAGTACTTCTGCAGCACCAGACCCAACTATAGTTTGCTGTCACCCTGAGGACAGTAATTAATAGCTTAAGAAGACGGATACAGTGATCAGTAATACTCCAGGTGCAACAGTAGCACAAAACATGGCTTAAAATCTCTTAGTTACTCCTGAGATCCACCTTGAAATCCATCGAATTTGCTCTCGATCAATAGGTTACAACAAATTCCCTTTTTTTTTGGGAACCACAGGGTGCAGCAGATATATTAGACACGATTTTGAACCATGGCTTTTAGACTATATCTCCTCTCGTTCTCTGAATCCTGATCACGGTCATATTCTAGCCCATCATCACCCATCAGTTCCTGAAAAAAACCCAATAGTTGGAATGAAATAAGCATATAAGCAACCGTGCCTTTTTGCAGGTTCTACTGTAGAACTTTTTGGAAGATTGCATACACGTATCATTGTTATACATCTATCTTATTACTAATGAATCGAAAATTGACTGATAAATTAACTTCCATAAACTAGTAAAGGAGCACAACAGTCCCATGTGTACTTTTTTTTCCCTTTGTATAAATCAACTTACCTACTATGTTGTAAACATAATCAATTTCTGATTTTCTTTCCTACCCTGAGAAATCATTTTTTAAAAGAAAAAATAGGACAAAAAATACAAGAGTTTTTAAAGTAAAGCACATTCATCGCAAGAGAAATCCTCTAATGAAACATTATAAGATATCTAAAACTGTAGTCAGCGCAAATAAAGAATATTATAACAGATACATTGGCAAAGGGCACATACTAGTTTTTTTATGTGAGCAAGCTTCAACTTGTTCTCCTCTGATTGACACCACAGCTCCAGGCCGGGGCAGCACGAAATTACTAGAGATTGCAGATTGCTGAGTTGCTGTATGCTATCTGGCAGAGCCTTGATGCTTCTGCAGTTGTGTATGCGAAGTTCCTCGAGGGAGGTAAGGTCTCCCAAAGAGTCCGGTAGTGATGTAATCATTCCACAACAGGACACAACTAATACCTGGAGGGAGGTGAGACCTCCAAGGATATCTGGCGAGCTACATGTGAGATCCTCGCAGCGCTCAATCCGTAAACGTGTGAGGCAAGTGAGGTGGCAAAGCAAGCTCCACTGATCCAGAGGAGCCACACAACATTCCACGCAAAGCTCAGTGCACTTGGCAGAGTAGGCACCAACGTGACCTCTGCCCTCCCATGACGATAGCATTACTTCATCACTACTGCTTATGGATAAAAGTAGTCATTACCTCCAGCTCCAGGTAAACGCGGCTTCAACCTCAACCTGGGACACTGTTCTATATGTAAAATTCGGAGGCAGGGGAGCAGGTCATTCAAGCTATCGTCGCTACTAGAGTATAGCATGTTCCATTCTTCCAGGCATTTCATATACTGTAGACTTAATCTTTCAAGTTGAGGAAATGCTGTTATGCCCCCGTACAAGTCCCTGTCGATCTCCCTGATTCTATCCATTTTTCCAATTCTCAGCATCTTGAGCTCTGGTAGCTGACCAAGTGGTGGTAGGTTCATACAATTGGGTAAGGCCCACAAGGTAATAGTGGTCAGATTAGGTAAATAATTGGCAATACCCATCACCCAGGATGGAAATTTTATGCTTCTATAACCATATAGCTTGAACTGTTTAACAGTTTTTGGCGGTAATAGTTCTTTCAAAACTTCATCATCCTCCACAAATCTCTTATCATCTCTAGTCCATACCAACTCTAACCTTTCAATCCTTCTCTTCTTCATTAATTTTATTCTCCCTGCCTCTTCTGCAGATTTCACATTTCCAAGGCCTGTTATCTCCAAGACTTTTGGATTTTCATCCTCCAGCCAGAAAAGATTACTGCTAGATTCACCATGACCAGCATGGACACTAAAATGTGGTAACAAGATTGGAAGAGGTAGCATGGACCTATCCAAATACAGGCAATCCAATGTATTTACAAACTTCAAACTTTCCATTTGAGATAAACATGCCGGTAGCAGGCGTAGGTTGATGCAGTATGGGAGTTCTAGTGTATGTAGCTTCCCAAGCTTAGCAATAGCTTCAGGTATGTCATAAAGATTGTCATTACATGACAAATTCAGGTACTCAAATTGGGAAGGGTACAAATGCACTCCAGTACTCCTGCAATTACCTGTCTGTTTTGAGATACACTCTTCAGGAAACCGCATAAATTTAAATGGCGGAGTTCAGTGAGATTCTCCAAAACTTTTGTGAGGCTCTCGTCTTGGTTGCATCCATAAAACGAGCACCATGCCAGATTCAGATATTGTAGCTTGGTAAAGCTACTAAAAGCTTCTACCACATGTCCTAGGTGAAAACAACGTGACAAGTCAAGATGCACCAAACTACAAAGATTCTTAAATGATCTTGGTACCTCTGCCACCTTTAAAAAACCTGATAAGTTTAAGTAGTTGAGTTTAGTGAGGCTACCCAAAGCTTTAGGAAACCTTCTGATGCACAGTGAATCTGAAGATAAGTTCAGGTATTTGAGTTGGGTTAGGGAGCCCAAAAACTCAGCCTCAGCAAGTAGGTTAAGGTATGAGCTATATGATAAGTTCAAGTATTGCAATTCTGTGAGGCTGCCCAATGCAGCCGGTAGGTAACCAATATTTTTACAGTATGATAAGTTCAAATTTTGCAGTTTCGTGAGTCTTCCCAGGTATTGTGATACTCCTGTAACATTATAGCAATTTGTAAAATCCACATGCTCCAAATTTTTAAGATTTCCAAATGATTCTGGCAGCTTTTCAATCCCCGAACAACCTGATAAATCAAGATAAATCAGACCTTCCATTTGTCCAATGGACTCTGGTAGTGCTAAGATGGTAGAAGATCCATGAAAACTGAGATACATTAGATTTGAGAGATTCGTGATACATTCTGGAACCATTTGATCCTTGATCTCAGGAGCATTAAGATATCTCAACTGCTTCAGTTGACCAATGCAATCTGGCAAATTCTGAATGGAGCATTCGCTTAAATCCAATACTCGCAAGGACCTAGCTGGTGCAAATGCAACACCGCTTAGTTCAGTTTTGCAACAATCGAGAAAACGCAGTGCTATTAGCATTTCACAAGAGGTCAAGCATAACTCCAGTGGCTTGCTACAATCAGTGAGCAGCGCATATTGGCAGCTGCTTCCAACAACATTGCCTTGTTTGCTCTGATCCATAATTTGATTGCCAAGGAGTAAAGTTGCCAAGTCATGCACCAGATCATGCATGGTAAATAATGTGGCTTCTTTATGATACGTTTCAAAATTCTGCATAAACAGATACATGCTAATGTCAGGTTTGTCAATGATAATTGGAAGTGTGTATACACTGCATGAAAAAATACATGTAACACCCATACAATTGACGGCTTGTAGCATGTCACTCACTGGTGACAAAATAGCGATGGATCCTACCACAACCTACTACTTAAGTGGCCTTTGGGTCAGGACCCAACCCTTCATTAATGAGCGGCCATTAGAGTTGTGGTAACATCGTACCTTTACTAATTTTAAATTAATAGTGATGGTTCATAACAGTATTGAGTTGCATGCACTCCCACTTCAACCCGAAAGCTTAAGCTGATGGGAGAAGATGTGCAGATCACCTATACTCCAACAAACAGCATGCTTCCGTTAAATTTGAGATAAACTCGTGTGCATATCATTGGGTTTTTTTTTCTATTTGTACAAACAAAATTGGCTTTGAACGATATTGGTTATTACATGGGCTTCACCCACAACCCGTCCACTCCCACATTAACTGTCCAAACTGTTGATTTGAAAAATCATAAATTCATAATTAGGCCAACAAAAATGGTCATGTTATGGTGCAGTCTTTTTCGACAGGACTTGGACACGGACGTTCAGGAAGTAGCGCATGATGGCATTCATTGTTGAAAGGACTGGAAGCACTCTATAGCATCAGAGTTGACATGGTTGGAGCCAGAGGCATCCACTCCCTTCCTCCTAAAATAGGACATTTTCTACCTTTATAGACGTCTTATGTCACTGTTCGTCTTATTCAAAATTATTGTAGCAAGGGCATACTGGATTTTAGAACACCCCCATGGGCAAAAGAAAATAGACCAAATAATGGTTTAATCCCAACTAGATTTGGTTTCAAAAGTGAACTGAAATGGATTAGGAATTGGAGAGTTTTTTTATTTTTATAATTTCTTTTTTAAAAAAAAAAATGTTCCAATAAAAAATTGAAAAACTATTCTAAAAACACCATTTGGTGTGGCGGTTATTAAATTCCGCCAATTGGTGTGGCGATGGATTTGTGCAACCCCGCATGAAATGATGATATTTATGTATGGTGTCGCATATTACCAACGTGGGTTCAAAAAACATTAGACTGGTAACACGTAAACTTTAGCAGAACTAATTTGTTTGTATACACATATGTAACACGTAGAAGGGCAGGCCTGGTGCAGTGGTCAGAGGTGTCTCACTAAGTCACCAGGTCGTGGGTTCAAAGCATGCTCTCCGCAGATTTTGTGGGGGAAAGGCTTGCCTCGGTTTATCCCTTCCCAAGAACCCACTCATGTGGGAGGCTCAGGAACTGGGTTTGCCCTTTTTACACATATGTAACACGTGCTCTTTGTTCAGGAATCTCAATGGTCTTTTTTACACATGTGTAACACATGCTCTTGGTTCAGGAATCTCAATGGTTTTCTTGTTATAAACTTTATGTGTTCATGAGTGGTACAAGATTACTATCGACAAGAACTGCAAGTGTGCTCAAGTTTATTATATATACTTGGTAAATATAAAAAACATTTTTAGCTATTTGTTTTGTGACAATGATATTAATGTTTAATAATGGACGGGATAGGAATGAATTGAGGATCCAGTTCTTGGTAGAAATGTTGAAGTACAAAGACAGTGAAGCTAAACACAATATTCTCAAGATATTCAAGAATCCTTCGTACTTGAGCTGCCCTCTCATTATATCTATCTTGTTTCTTCACTTTGAACTAATGATAATAAGTTTGTATTGCTTAACTCAATCTATAGCCAATTTTCTTAGCATGATTACAAAAGGTTGCATCACATAAGCCTCTTATAATACTAGTGGCAAAAAAAACTATTAAAGGGTAAAAAAAGTAGTTGTTCTGAAAGGCATGAATAACTCACCGTGGGTGACACTGAAGGTTGAATGAAAGAGAATCCTTTGAGTTGCTCAATATACTTATCACATAGCTGGATAGCGGAGTGAATTCTCGTTGGTTCAATGAAACCCAAAGAAATCCATTGATGAATTAACTCATCTTTGTCTATCTCGTGACCTTTTGGAAAGATAGCACAATAGGTAAAGCATGGCTTCAAGTGTGGATCCATAAAGCTATAACTTAACTTCAAGGATGCAAGAACATGATTTGGCAAAGAGGCATCCTTTGAGACAGATTCATTCCAGATATCATTATCTTTCACTTGTGACCACTGATTACATTCCATGTTTTGCAACATGAACCCAAGGGATTGAGCCGCTAAAGCCACACCTCTACACTTACGGGCAATCTTCTTTCCTAGATCCTCTAGCTCAGATTCTCTGTTGTCTCTAGCGTCAAAGCCACTTCTTTGCCTTATTATTTCCCAGCACATGTCATCTGTCAATGGTTCAATCTTGTATGGTTCGATGTTAGTACATATTTTCCTAGCTACACGTTCACAACGTGTAGTTACAAAAAATAATTGTGTTCTTGCTATGACCAAGATTCAGCATAGCCTTCAAATCCTCTAGTTGAAACTGATTATCCTCCCACAGATCATCTAGAACAATTAGAATCTTCTTACCAGAAAGTAGTTTTGTAAGGCAACTGAATATTGTCTCTCTCTCATTAGCTTGCCTCCCTGCTTCAGAAAGATGTGAAATTATAGAGTTACCAATCTTCTTCAAGTCAAATCTTGGGGACACATGAACCCACACTCGGGAATAATATTTAAATTTTGTGTCATTGTAAATCAATTCTGCAAAGGTTGTCTTGCCAATTCCTCCAATACCATATATAGGAAGGATGGTGATGATCTCTGGCGTCATGCCCTCAAGTAAAGAATCCACTAATTCATTTTTCTTATCTTTTCTCCCTACAATGAGTTTTTCTCCTATATTCCACGGTATTTCTTCGTGTACATCAGCAAATTCCAGCTCATTGTACTTAGAGCTTGTCATCAAGTTGAAATTTTGGTGTTGATCTGTCATCTGACTTAATTTTTTCTCGGATTTTCCATCTCATTGTTCATTGTCAACCCAGAAGTAGTTTCATGACATCCTTGTCTTTCAGGAAGCTGCAAGATTTTAATTCAGTTGTCAACACACTAGAAAAACATAGTTATGGTGGATATTGTTAGTCATTCAAAATACACTGAACAATATCAAAGGTGAGACTTCCGCTACCAAGCTCTTAAAACTTTCATTCAAATAAAATTAATTAAATATTGTGAGATCATTATTCATGATGGAATTTAGCATCAGGATTTTGGCAAAAAGGTAGTCGGCCGTTCTGTAAATTAATATGAATGCTAACTACAGAGGGGGCCAGGGGGTGTCTTATTACAAAGGCCATTCGGTCGACTGCCTACAAAGCCTATAAATAGCCCAGGAGAAGAGATCATTTGGCAAAAGGGTAGTTGGCCTTGCTTGTATATATTGAAAATGCCAGTTCTGTAAATTCCTTTTGTAGTAGTGACCATTAATATGAGGTTTAAAGGTAGAAAATTGCAATTAATGTCACACTCTTGAATTCTGGAGTTATCAATATTGCTAAACAACAGCTCCTGACAAAGAGGAAAATTATTATGAAATGATGGGAGAACATGATTGCAGATTTATTGAAATGCTTTACTGACATAATGTTCCAGAACTAAGTACATTTTGATTACCTTGCCAATGCCAATTTCTGTCTTATTCAATTCATGGATGATCTGCACAATACTGGGCCTTTTCTGGCTATCTTCTTCCATGCAGGTCAATGCTATCTTAGTGCATGTCTCTACTTGGAGGCAATATAATTCAAGTGAGGAACGACTCCATGTTTCCGGGAACCTATTCCTCCAGTTTGTTTTTACCTAAAAAGGCAACTGTTAATCATGGCTGATACTATTCAAATGTAAATGTGACACAATATTAGTAGACTAATAAAATATGATATACTTAAAGAGAAAGGTCGTGTCTCACAAAATCAATAAACTCGTCATTAGGCACGTCTGCATGGATCGAGCGGCCCTTAGGTCCTGACACTATCTCTATCATCATGACACCCAAGCTGAATATGTCAAACTTTTCGGAAATTTCACCTCTGTCGATGTATTCTGGTGGCTGGTACCCACTGCATTGCATCAAATACAACTAATTTATAGTCTGCACATTTTTTAGGATAACAGAAGGGACATGTCCACATGAGGTATTGAACTTACAGAGTTCCTAGGGGGCTTAGGGGGCTCTGTGTGGTCTGTGTTAGTTCTTCATTAAAGATCTTGGACAAACCAAAATCTGCTATCTTTGGCACCATGTTCTCATCTAACAATATGTTACCAGGTTTTAGATCCAAGTGGTAAATAGGTTGTTCCAATTCCTCATGAATATATTTTAGACCATCACAAATCCCTTTAATAATTTTGTATCGTGTGTGCCAGTCAGCCTATCATCTGCCACATTAAACAAATGAATCAGTAATCAAAATACATATGTGCATGACAATTTCCATTCATGACATACCAAAGAAGGTGCGGCTGCATACCATAAAGATGCTTTTGAAGGCTCCCCTTGGTCAAATACTCAAGGCAGAGTGCAATATGTATCTCTTCAGCAAGTACTTCCATTCCGTTGAGGTACTGAGTTTTTTTTTTTCTGTTTCATAGCAATAGCCAAAAATCTGAACAACATTTCGATGCTTAAGCATAACGAGTTTACCAAACTCATTTCGAATTGCCGGATATCAAGATCTGGACGTTTAATCTTCTTAACAGCAACAACCTCTTTCGTTTCAGTAACTCCCTGTTAAAGAAAAGAATGTTAACAGTACTCCTTGTAAAAGACAAGAATGTTATCACTTATCGGTACTTCCTGTTAAAGAAAAGAATGAAAAATGTAAACTACTTGTGCTTTGCTCGTTATTGTCAAGAAGTTCGACCAAGATGCAGCTTAGTGGTTGACCGAAGCTCTTAATACTATTTTCACTTTAAAATCCTGCATGATAAGTTTTACCTTATAAACCACACCAAATGCTCCTTCACCAAGTATCCTTTGTTTGGAGAAATCATCTGTAATTTGTTTTAACAGCTGATATGTCACATCCTCTGGTTCCATGCTTAGCTTGTTTCGTAGCTCGCTGTCCTTGCTATTCTTGCTGCTGTACAGTTACAAAGACCTTGGGTGTAAACAACTTGATGGACGTCGTAGTAAGCAAATAAATATCGCACAAATAAAAGATGTGCATTCTACGATAATGGTCGTGTTTGGTTCCCTCAAGATTAGGGACTAGAGATTAAATTTTAATCCAATTTAGTCCCTAAATTAACAAAACACAGGGACTAAAAGAGAGACCACTGGTCTGAGTTCACTAGTCTGAGTCCACTAGTCTATTAAGAGGGGCTAATTTGGACTAATTCCTAGTCCCAAGAATGCAATCACCCCTATACCTAAACTAAAATCGTATCGCTGTAATGTAGCTTGGCCTACTGGATCTGGTTGTCCTCTCTCCCTTTCGCAGCTTGCATGTCCATTCAAAGCTCCTGCAGTCCTGTTGTTGCTGTGCTACTACTACCATTATGAATAATAATGAATCCGACCAGCTTGTACGGTGATTTGGAGGCGCATTGAATTGAAACACGTACGGTGATTGTATAGCTAGGCTCAAGATCAAAGGATGAAACCTGACAAGGGAGCAGCACTGCTTAGGCCAAGGGGAACCTTGCATTGATGGGTCGGCCGCCCCCGCCGGGTCTTGAGACAGATCCATCGCTATCGCGGCGGGGAAGTAAAGGTAGGCGAAAGCGACGGTGGGCGGTGAATGTGGATCTATCTTATTATTACTGCGACTCCAATCTCTCCATCACACGATAGGTGCTCGCTGCTGGACACCCTGCTTTTGTGGGTCACGGACTCACGGGGCCGTATGGAAAAAGTTTTTCCCTGCTTGCAAACAGCCAAAGGGCAAACCCCGGGCCCCGGACAGAAAGCGCATCGCCGGGTGTCTTTTTCGACCATGTTTCTCCTCCCAAAGATGGCAGTCCATTTTATGGAGGTCACAATCTCCCTTGCTTGCTAAAAAACAAACATCATCTCCCACGGATGCTTAGAACATTTTTTTTTTTTTGAATTTTCAACGGGGAGGCGCCCCACCTGAATATATTCAAGTGCCCTAAAATGGCCGATAACCTCGTTTTTGAGGAAAACGAGGCCAAACCTGTCGCCCGATTAATTGTGGAAAACCGGACTCAAACCGCACAACGGCCTCAGATCTTGAGGCAAGGGTGTGGCTAAACCACAAAAGAAACAACAACAAGCTCTCGAGAAGAGGAGGGGAGATTGCCGGCCGCCGCCACACCATGCGGAGCCGTAAACGGACTTCGCCCCGCGCCGATGGGGCGCCGCGACCGCCGCAGTCCACGCCGGGCGGGGAGGTTACCCGGCCACGCCACACCACGCAGAGTCCGAATCGGACTCGCCCGCGCCGATGGGGAGCGCGCACCGGCGTGAGTCCACGCCCGGCGGAGGGAGGGTGCCCGGCCGCCGCCACACCACACGGAGCCGTCATCGGACTCGCCGCGCCGGTGGGAGGCGCGCACCCGCAAGCATAGGAGGGGCCAGCCCACGGTACACCATGCGAGCCGCTCCGACTCGCCGCCGCGACTAGTGGGAGGCACGCACAGCTAGCGCCCACGCCCGAACGGAGGGGGAAGGGCGACCATCGGCAAGGCCGGAGAAGAGGAAAATGAGGGACGCCTCCAAGGAGGAAACGACGTCCGCAGACGCCGACGTCCGACCGCCCTATCCTCGAACATCCCCACCTAAACCAAAGAACGGCGGCGGCGGTGCGTCTTCACCGCTGGCTGGCATCATCAAAGAAGACCACCATGGCACCACGGGCATGCCAACACCCGGCCACCACCGTGCAACGCCACCACGGGCGCCCGGAGCGAGCGAACCCGGCAAAGAACCACGGCCGACCACACCACCATGGTGTCGTCGGCGAAATCGCATTCACCACCTTCGCCAAGATGACCGCGGCACCGGCGTGGAGCGTCGTGCTAGATGGAGCTGCTTTCCGCCACACGGACAACAGGGCACGCGAGACGTGACCGCTGGCGAGTCGCGTCGCGCCGCCCTGAGGGAGAGGGATGACGGGAGCTCGATCTTGCTTCGTCAGAGGTTGGGGGGGCTGGCGCGCCGGCCTGCCGAGGGGCGGATCCGTGTTGTGGGATGGCGGATCCATGCCTAGGGTCGGCCGGTCGGGACGCTGAACCATCGACGCCAAAGTCGGGGCAGCGGCGCCAAATTAAAGCGGAAGACTGCGGCTACGGCGGGACGAACGCCCCCCGCCCTCCTCCGCGCCACCGGACTCGCGACGCGCTCCGGTGGCCGGGCGAGGAGAGCCCACGGGGGAGGCGACCCGGCTGGATCCCGTGGCCGCCTCCCGAGTCCGCCCGCCGAAGACGTCGGAACCGGAGGCGGAAGAGGTGGATCCGCACTCGGGGGGGGATGGATCCGTGGCGCCGACCGCCGGAGGTGGCCGTGAGGCAGGGAGGAGGAGATCGGGCCGACGAACTTGTGCCCGCACGGAGAGCCCGTGACCTGCTCCAAGGCGACGAGCCTCGCCGCCGCCGTCCTAGGGAGTCGCGCGGGTGTCCGGCCGCTCCCTCGGGGCGGCGAGGGGAGGGAGGGGAGGAGGTGGGGTTGGGGCGGCGGCTAGGATGCTTAGAACATGCTTAGAGCAACTCCAAGAGCATAGCTAAATTTGAATAGGTAAACCGGATCTCGAAACAATTTATACTAATACTAGCTATGTTTAGCTTTACAAAACGTTTTAGCTCCGCCTCCATGGCTCCGTCTTTTTGAGCTATATTTATACTAATATTAGCTATATTAATATACTAATATTAGCTATATTTAGTTTTACAAAACGTTTTAACTGTTCTCTTGAAGATGCTCTTAGAGAGCTCTCTATTTTATAGTTTTTTTTTCTTGGTAATTTCTTTTCCCAACCCAAACTCCCCTCTGAAGTATCCTCTTGCTTTCGTTCCACTCCTCTCGCGGCACCGTCCTACTCCCACTTGTTGCACCACCACCTACAACTCTCCATGGCTCCATCTATATCTTTAGATTTTTTGTATTCTTGCCCCTACTTTGTAGTGCAAATTATGATGTTTCCCTTATTTTAAAACTTTATGATTTTGCCCCTGGTCAACGTGTTTTTGCCCCTGTTTTGACATTCGACTAGGGGCAAAATCGCGTTGACTTGCTGGTAGTGAAGGGTAAAATCATAAAGTTGAAAAAAACAAGGGCAAAATCACAAAGTCACTTCAAAGTATGGTAAAAACGCAGGAGCACAAAATGTTTGTGTTCTTGCCTCTACTTTATAGTGCAGATTTAACTAGAAGAAATAAACATGAGCTTATTCTCTCTCACAAAATACTATTGCATCAGCGGAAATCAATTGGCTTATAGATCAGCAGAATAGAAAAGGCTGACACATAGTACCTCATAATTATATATGTTTGTACGTAGTATCATTTTAGGTATTCTTTTGTAACTTACTGATTCTCCTTCTCCATTTTCCATAATTTATTTGTATCATGAGAAACAAAGAACAAAAATCCACGAGACATTTCACGCTCATATTCAGCATTTTGTTACTCCTATTTGGGAAAATCACACCAAAGAGATTCGGATAGAAAAGTGGGAAATCAGGAGCCAGTTGCAATAGTGGACCAATATACTAGCCTTAACTCAACACAAGTCAAGAGGTACTCCGAGACCAATCGAGCTAACCACCAAGTTCCCACATTGTCCTCTTACGTTCTGCATTTCTGCAGCGACCACCACATTTTTAGAACTGAGGATTGATGAACGGCATGCCTTCAAAGCTAGTTGCTAGCTCCTAAAAGACTTGGCCACCACCATAAGTCCTGATTCAGCTAACAAACTAGAAATAGAATGCATGCACACATGCATGAGACCAGGTAGAGCACGCACTCATTGGAGTCAGTCCCATGGACTCAACCATGATCCACACGTCGCTCACACGACTCAATCGGCTCAGTCCCATGAACTCCAACACAAGCTCGAACACGTGTACCATGGACCCAGCCTGACACACACTATGCACAAACATGGCGTGGTTTATTCTAACACACATCTCTGCTTGGTTTTAAGCTTAAACCCCAATGCCCACATGTGAGTTCGATTTGGGGGCAGGATAATCCTTCACTGATGCATGGAGAACCAATCCGCGTGACTGGAAAATGGAAACGAAAGACAGGCTCTAGCACAACCCGACAAACCGCAGTATACCAAGCTACGAACACGCATGGATATGCCGGTTCAAGTAGCCAACAGAGGTCAGGAGGGAGGTGGGGAGACCAGACTAACCGTTGCAGCGGCTGCGGCCTGATGCTCGCCGGAGAAACCGAGGCGCCGCCGTTCGCCGTGGCCAGCTCCGGCCAGGAGTTGTGGGCTTGTGAGAGAAGAGGGACCGTTTGCACCTGACAGCCCAAAACGTAGCCCAGGATTGCCGCTGTCAGCTCCCCACTTTTATATGACAACGATTCCTTTGATGTTTGTTTTAAAAAAATCATTGCATAGAAAACTTCACAATAATTTGATATGGTTCAGAGGATAAAATTCTTTCCATATGACTTGATGCCTTTCAGTAGGGGATTGTCATTATTTAGGGTCATAGTTTAATTTTGCTGAAGTCACTTTCTGTTTGGCTCGGCAACAGTAGTTGCAAGTAAAGAAATGGCGCATAGATAAACCAACAGAATTTTGCAGAAGAATATCAGCCACTGGCAACGAACTACGATAGCCAAGTCAAAAATATAGAAGAAAGTACAATTCAAACATCAATTGCACAACCAGCTCCCAAAAAACCGTCAACAATGTACAAAAGCGTAGCCTCCAAAAGACAAATCCATGCAATATTTTCTTTTCAGAGCTGATGTCCCAGTCTGAAACCACCGGCTGGGTTTATTGACTCACTTCTACACCTAGCAACAGGTCGTCGTCCAAAACCCCACCGCAAACCACTAGTTGCAGCAGGATGAGGATGCACAATTGAATTTACAAAGGCGTACATCAGCCATAGCTACTCTTGGATGATGCCAACAGCTACTGTAGAAAGTAAATGTCTCTGTCAAGATGAAGCAAGAGCACTCAGCTACAATTCCACCATAAATCTGCAATCTTCGTGTGTTACTTGTCCTACTGCAACCACGCCAATCATGACATGGATGCCTGCTTTGAATCTGTCAACCCAAGAACACGGTAGGATTTCATTAGAAGAGAATGATAAGCAACCCAAAAAGTATGAGCACCCTGTTTTGAATGCATGCTTTGCATGATGCTCATTTTTTTTTAGATAAAGGTATGATGCTCATGGACTCATACCTTGCAGTTGCAGATTGGAGGAATTCGTTGTTGCCCCCGAAATCATGTCTGTTCCTGAACTAATCATGGATGACTTTTCCTTCCACTTACTGTATTCCTGTTTCACGCATGGAAGCCAGGCAACTAAGACACGACACCAAATGGTTTGAACTCAGAAAACTCTGTAGTAACTAATCCTTGACAAATTCAGTACATTCTCGAATAATAGCTTTGAAGGCAATCCAAAGTTGTGCGGCCCTATCCTCCTTCACAGCTGTAGCGCAGCAGTCGCATCAACAGTCTCAACAAAAAGAAACACAGTAGGAAAGCCTTTTTTGGGATTGCATTTGGTGATATGTACAGTTTTGGAGTCGTTCTGCTTGAGCTGCTCACAGAAAGGCGACCTGTTACGGACTTGTCTTTATCAAAAGAACTTGTGAAGTGGGTGCAGGAGATGAAATCAGAAGGCAAGTTAATTAGCAAATGATCGCCGCCCCCCTCCCCCCGCTACTATCTTCAGGATTGCCTCTGTCTATAGGATTTCCAGTTTACCTTCACTCCAACTTCTCCAAAATCACCCAGCTCTGCCACTTCTTCCTCCATACAGTGATAGCTAGAGCCAAAGCTGCACTTCCACCAAGAGCGCGTCACTTGCTCCTCCTGCCCAAGGACAGGATTGCTTATGGGAGACCCTTCGATGTAGAGATCGAGGTAGTTGTGCATCTCCACTGCGACAACAAAGGTCATCACAGCACCCGGCTTCGGAGCAGAGTCTTCAAAGAGTCGGATCACCTCCCTGAAGCCACTAGTCTTGGCATATACCTTCAGGTTGATACCACTGGCAATGGCACCCAGGCGGAGGACCTCAACGTCAATGCGGGCTTCCACTGCATTGAATAACACCGCAAACTTGACATCCAGTGCACAGTTGTTGCCGTACAGGCGCCGGTGTTCAATGTATGAAACTGAGGAAACCAAGTTGGTGAACTCCGTGCATCCCTCGATGAGGCAATCATCTTTGGGCTCATCTTCATGTCGGTCTTCAGTCCGGACATAGAGCTCAAACTCGATCAATGCGCGGGATACCATTGAAATGACTCGAGCTGGGCTGGTCAGGGACAGATGTGCCATGCCCTGCAGCACAATAATATTTAAATAGTTGATCAGGTAATTGCAGAGGTTTCATCAATCACATACCCAAGAATATATATATATATATGTATGAAACAACAAATAGACTATTTCAGTAGGGATTCTATGAGCACCAAATATACTAAAATAGAGAATCCATTTCCATGTAGATAGTTCCTTTGCCTATGAATTACCATGCACATGCAGATTGTTAATTTTTGCAGCATATATGCAACACTTGCCAAGAAATGATGGCTATATGTGGATGTTTCAATGTTTAATGCATGGCTATTTTCACAATGATACAAGGAGTGTGTAGAAAAATTGTGAGTTTACAAACCAAATTATCCCCTTTCTCTTTGCATGTGCTGTTATTTAAAATGCATGCTGTTCTTCTATTGTAGCAGAGACTGAGATTTACATCAAACACTTGCAAGTTTAAAGCCTGAAAATGGTCATTGCAAAAGACATGCAGCTCTGGCATGATGCATGTAATGGTATCTTTACAATGGTAAATAGGAGCATGGACCAAAATAATTTTGCGACCTTTCAAAGTGCATAAGCATAACAAATAATAAAACCATCACGTTACATAAAAAAATTACCGTGTTTTCGCTTCACAAGTACAGATTCACAATTGCTTATCGGACGCCTATAGACATAATTGCGCAAGGGCTCAACTTTATCTCGTGCCGCAACAAAACCAAAAGATCTTAGCAGGTCCAGGTCGAGCATGATGGTATCCAGCAATATTAATATCAATGAACTGAACCAGAAACATTGAGGAGCATCGGCATTTAGTTGAGCAATCCCTAACACTGATGCTGCTAGCTGAATAAAAAAAAAAAAAAGAATTACAGGAAGTAGTTGATGACAGTATAATGTATTGTATAGTAATTAGAGTATGAGCGAATGAGAAAACTTCAAGGGGCACTTACTTTCAGATTTATCATGAAGATTATAATCTTCTCCAAATACATGTGTTCCATTTCTGAATGCAGGGGAAGAGTCTAATTGGTGGAGGCCCTAGAAGTTTAATGTTTGGATATCTAAACAAAATATGATTCTGCTCATCATAGCTACAACCAGCCTTCGAAATCAACAAGTGTATCAACTCCTACAAAAGATCAATGAAATCAGCTATCTGATTTTATGTAGCAGACAAGTTACTTGACTTAATGAGATAATCCTGTTACACATGGTGTTAGATAGTGTATTTGTTATATAGTGGAATGTGATTATGTGAACTGAAATATTTAACTTCATTTCTGCAGGAACACATTTATGAAGCCAGCAGTCTCAAGGGTGAGTACTTTGGATATCTAACCTTCCCTATTTATTTAGCAACAATAAACAAAACGAAACGGTATTCATGTCATGTGTGATCAGATCACTACCAAATTTGCAGCTATATATATAGACAAAAGTATGTAGCCAATGCAATGCCCGAGTGTGCCAAAATATTTTATTACATTAGTGATCACTAATTGTTGGTTGGTAATCCTCCGTTGCAGATTTACTGCTACTCTCGACAAAGAGTTGCATCCTACTCTAACACAGTCAGCCATAAAAAAAAAGTAAGCAAACTAATCTCTATCTCCCACCGAACAAAGCGCTGTGAATCCTGCAGTGGGTAGCAAGAAAATCTAGCGAGATTTTAGTTTACATAGAAGCTAAAAAAAAATACACTGCTCTACTTAAATGACACGTAACAAAAAGTACCTATGCATTCAAAACATAAATTGCCATCACATACTCAACGTCTTGTAGAACATATATACTTGCTCAGTCCCAAAATATAGATTGTTTTGGCGTTTTTAGATTCAGACTTTGTTATGCGCTTAGATATTCCATATGTCTGGATGCATAATAATATCTATGCATTTTAAAAAGCCAAAACGACCTATAATTTGGGACGGAGGAAGTAGCATCTAGTTGTTCCTCATTAGAATGTAGTAGTTCTGTTGAAAACTGGAATTCCGTACTATTTCCTACATAATACAATGGTTTCTTTAAGCAGACTTCTCTATGGAAATCAATAAGGAGCATTGTTCTATGTGTCGGCGTCAATCACAAGCAAGTTTGGATGAGGGCCGTTACATGCATGCCCACTACCCAGACATGACCTAGAAGGGGAAAACGTTCAATTGCTGGAGTTTGGAGATGTAAGCAGACACGACAACCAATTTCGGCACAACCAAATTTTACATGATAAAAATGAAGCAAAACAAAGAGGCGCAATTTTTAGAGTCATACCGTCATGGTCGCAGTCCTCGCCGCCGCTATCGCTAACCAACCATTCATCGTCATCGTCGCTGGATGATTCCTCGTCGCAACCCGGAGGAGAAGGCGGCCGCTTTTTGCCGCGGGCAGGATCGGATCCGCCTGCCTCAATCTCGATTGGTTGCTTCTCGATCTCCCCCACAAACCCTAGCTGAAGAAGAGGGACCGTGGCGGCATCCATATGGAATTGGATCTGTTACCTACTCGTCCGCTCGTAAGCCCGGCCCCGTTGCCGCCCGCCGACCGCAAGAAGATTGCGCCGCCGCCGAGGAGGGCTCGACTCGGATGCAGGAAGAAGAGACGGTTTAAGGAGTCAACCGGGGTGGGGAGGTGCGGAGGTCAGGCTAACCCTTGCAGCGGCTGCGGCTGGATGCTCGGCGGAGAACCGAGGCGTCGCCGTTCGCCGTCGCCGGCTCCGACCAGGAGTCGTGCGTGGCCTTGTGGGCTTGTGGCCTCATGGAAGCCGTTCTACTGCAGGGAGACTAGATCATGGGCCCAAAGGCGTCGCAGGCCGGAGGCCCAGAACAGGAAGTAGCCCAGGTTACCTAACAGGTCAACAGTTGGATCCCTAAAAGAAACAGGCCAGGTCAACAGAATTTCCGCTTTCGCCTTTAAAAAACAGAATTTCCGCTTTCAGTTTCTTTCTTTTCCTCTTTCAGTTGAGTAACAATTTCCTTTGATTTGATAAAAAAAAAAATTCCTTTGGTTTTTTTTTGAAAACTCATTTCATAGAAAACTCCATAATAATTTGATATAGTCCGCTCCCGCAGTTCAAAGGCACAAAATTCTTTTTCATAGGACTTGATGACTTTCAAAAAAAAAAAAAGTAGGCCATTATTTAGGGTCGTAGTTTAATAAATTTTGCAGAAGTCACTTCTGATCGGTTCAGTAAAATGCCAATTAAATAAATGACTCATAAATGAATAATAGGGAAAATTTACAGAATATGAATATCAGCTACTAGCACCGAATTAAAGACAGTCAATTGCCTAAGAAAACACGACAGCCAACTCCCTAAAAAAAACAAAAATTGGGGCAGCCAAGTAATATAGATTGAAAAGTACAACATCAACTACTAACAACATTATCTATAGTGTACAAAAAACATAGCCGCCAAAGAACAAATCCATGTAACATCTTCTGCTCGACGATCTTGTCCCAAAGAAGGACTATGAGAGACACCATAAACATAAAACAAGTGTGAGCTTCCAGGCCCCTTAAGTGGAGTCCTAAAAACAAAATAAATTATTTTTGAACAAACCGGCACTAAAAAATGGATTTCTCCATTGGCATAGAAGAAATTACAAGTAAAAAACTTGGGAGGCTACATATATAGAAAAAAGAAGAAAAAAAATTGTCAACGATAGCTAAAACTCAGTGGCCAGAAAGACAAACAACAACATGCAACACAAGCCACAACAACACACCGCTGCCAACTAAAGCTGGCCGCCAAAGTTTCAAAAAAAATTCAAAAATAAATAAATAAATAAAATGGCCGCCCACACCGCTGCTGACACCAAGTTGATGTTAACTTCAAGCCACGTGCAGGTGTGCCTTTCAAAAACTCCAGTAATAGCTCTTCGCCATCGAAAACCGAAAAATCAGAAGAGCGTCATGGTAATTGTGGTTACCGAACCAGACACCGACGTACAATATTCATTAAGCAGAAGAAGTAGAGTTTTACAAATTAAGGCCGGGACAGTATTTGTGGTTACCGAACCATACACCAACGAAGCTCTATAGTTGTGGTTACAAAAGAAACTATTTGGTGACCGTGAGGTGGATCAAGCATATGGGTTTCTTTATCCTAATCTTTGTTTCCTTTTCTATCTACCCTAATCTTTATCCTTTTGTCTTGTGCCTTTCTACGTTCTTTTGTACTGTTTCATATGGGTTTCATCTCTAGCCTACCCCAACTAGCTTGGGACTAAAGGCTATGTTGTTGTTGTTGTTGTTGTTGTTGAGGTGGATCAAGCATAGGACAACCACACTAGGTCTAGACTGCACAGCTAAAGAGCGTCATGCTCCAAGCCAGTGAGGTTCAGCTCCATGGCTGTCAGTTGTAGTGATAGGAAGCTTCTTGTTGCGTTTGCTTTCTGGCGCACTGGTGGCAATGGATTGATGCATATATATATATTGAGACCTGACAGAGGATCAAACAATATTTGATTTCGTTTAAGACTTCTTCGTTCTAAGTAAATAAGCACAATTTGAAAGTAGCCATCTCAATTATATCTTCATCATCTTTTGATCTTCTATTCCAGTTCAGTGTCGTTGTGCCACACCAAGATTCTGAAAATAAAATTGATACCAAGTAATTTAGACTGAAAGGTAATGAAAAATTCTCAAATGATTAACTCGATACAAAGGACATGTCATAGTCCTAATCAACCTTCATTTTCTTTTGAATTGATTTGCAATGAAGAGGGTCCAACTGAGATGGCCCTTTTCAGTTTGACTGATAGGACCAAACTTGGGAACTTACCGATGGGTGCACAAAGACAATAATGGCACACCAAACGAATGTGCAGCATAAATCAATGGCCAAGACTTTAATTAGGGTATGTTGAAGATCTCTAAGAAAGATGCCAAATTTGCTCCACAAGTATGAATACAATAAGGTTCACTTGCTTAGCTAATTTCCCTGTGGTCAGTATCCTCTCAATGGTCAAAGCGACAATATCATGAGGTATCTGAGGTGTCCAATGCTTCAAGTGAAAATAGTGGTTCTATTCTCTGAATTTGTGTTAGTCTGTTTGTTTTAGGGGTCACATCAAGGACACAGACAGACATACTATGTAGATATTACTCATTGTACAAATAGACATAGTTCAGTGTAAAAAAATATAATGGTAATGTTCACAAATTTCCAACAGAGAACACATGGGTCTGCTTAACTGAAGACTGAGCATGCTTTGGAAATGCAAAATTAGAAACACTAGGTTGTCAATAAAGATGATATCGACTATTTGATTAGAAGTTCATTCTAATCAAATTTGGGCAGCCCTTCTTTGTGCATTCGTAAGTATTACTATTTGGTTTCAGCATGGAGTTGACTTTGGAAGATCGATAGCACCAAATTTGGTTTTCTCTGTGATAGGTATCAAGTTAATGTAGTCAAGGATCTTTGTAAAGATAGGCTAAATTAGCAGGAAAACACTGTGAAGCTGAAAATTGGTGTTGCTACAAGTAATTTAGCATGGTTTGAGGAACATATATATATTTTATCAGATGTGTTACATAATAGAAGAGTAATAGGGAATGAGTTCAATTTTTTAATAAAATCTCAATCAAACCACTATATTGGGTCAGTAGGACAGGGTGTATGGAACTACCTGCTTTGCCATGGTGGATTGCCGCAGACAAACATTGGTATGAACATGTTCTTGGCTCCATGTTGACTGCTCAGGCAGCTTGCCAGCACGCAAGAGGTTGAAGTAGCAGACTCTACCACAGCTTCTCGTAGAGGTCTGGACTGTGCTCAGGCTGTTGCGGCATTCCATCGAACAGTGGGGGACACGCGCGCAGCAGGGCGTCATGGCTGTTCCCCAGCGCAGCTGGCGAGGTCGCAACAACGCGGCTGCTCCCCAGCGCGGGCGCGGCCAGCTCCTCGACGCAGGATGCGGCCAGCCCCGTCGCGAGCTCAGTCTCGCCGCACCTGGAGCCCCCGCGGCGCCTGGAGCCCGCTGCCTCGCCAGCTCGTCGATGGCAGCTACCCGCGCCAGCCACACTCGCAGGCTGGGAGCCGCCGCCAGATCCTCGCCTCGCCAGCCTATCACGAGGGGCCAGCTAACCGTACGTCGTGCCAGTGCGCCCGCCAGCTCACTGGTGATCTCGATTCAAGCCCGCTCCGGACTTCGATGGCTCAACAAACGGACCAAATTCCTCCGGCCGGATCACTGTCAAACTATTCTCTCTTGATCTGTCTCTGAATCCTGATCATTCTCTGACCCCTGATCACTTAGGGAGTCCTCGTCGGACTCTAGATCGCTGTCTGCATCCTCATCAATGTCAATTTCTAGCTCTTCATCTCCCATCAGTTCCTGAAAGCTCAATAGTTGGAATGAATAAGCATAGTATAAGCAAGCGTTTTTACATGTTCTACTGTATAACTTGTACATAATTGTTGTCTCAGGTGTTTTCTTTCACAATTTTGATGTGAATGATTGAAGGTTGCACATGATTGTTAGACATCTATCCTACCTATTACTAGTGGATGGAGAAATGGTTGATAATAAATGAACTTCCATAAACTTTTTTTGAAAAGGGAACTTCCACAAACTAGGAAAGCAACACAACAACCTCATGTATATATACTAATTCCCTTTGTATAAATCAACCTACCTACTATGTTGTAAACGTAGTCTGTTTTAGATTTTCTTTCCTACCTCATACATGATGCAAATAACCCTGGGAAACCATTTTTTAAAAAGAAAAAGTAACAGAACATACACGAGTTTTTGAAATAAAGCACATTTATTGCAAGAGAAACCCTCTAAGATATCAAAATAGTGTAGTTGGCGCAAATAAAGAAATAATAACGGATACATTGGCAAGGGCACATACTAGTTCTTCCATGTGAGGAAGCTTCATCTTGTTCTCCTCTGATTGACACCACAGCTCCAGGTCAGGGCAGCGAGAGATTACTAGATATTGCAGATTGGTGAGTTGTTGTATGCTATCTGGCAGAGTCTTGATGCTTCTGCACCTGTGTATGCGAAGTTCCTGGAGGGAGGTAAGGTCTCCCAAACAGTCCGGTAGTGATGTAATCCTTCCACAACAGGACACAACTAATTTCTGGAGGGAGGTAAGTTCTCCCAAACAGTCCGGTAGTGATGTAATTATTCCACAACAAGACACAACTAATTTCTGGAGGGAGGGGAGACCTCCAAGGACATCTGGAGAGCCGCATGTAAGATCCTGGCAGCGCTTAATCTTTAAACTTGTGAGGCAAGGGAGGTGGCAAAGCAAGCTCCACTGATCCAGAGGAACCGCACAGCATTTCACGTTAAGCTCGGTCCATTTGGCAGAGGAAGCACCAACGTGACCTCCGCCCTCCCGTGACGATAGTATTACTTCATCACTACTGGTTATGGACAACAAGGAGTCATCATTACCTCCAGCTCCAGCCAACCACGGTTTCAACCTCAACCTGGGACACTGTTCTATTTCTAAACATAGGAGGCTGGGGAGCATGCGCTCATTCAAGCTTTCCTCGCTACTAGAGTATACCATATTCCAATCTTCCAGGCATTTCATATACTTTAGATATAAGTACTCAAGTCTAGGAAATGCTCTTATGCTCCCATACGAGTGCCCTCCGATCTTCTTGATGCTGTCCATTTGCCAATTGTCAGCCACTTGAGCTCTGGTAGCTGACCAAGTGGTGGTAGGTTGATGCAATTGGGTAAGGCCCACAATGTAATACTGGTCAGATTAGGTACATAAGTAGCAACGCCCATCACCCAGGACGGAAGGTTTATGCTTGTATAACCACGTAGCTCGAAGTCTTCAATAGTGTCTGGTGGCAATAATTCTTTCAAAACTTCATAGTCCTCCATATATCTCTTATCATCTCTAGCATATACCAACACTAACTTTTTAGTCTTTCTCTTCTCCACTAATTTTATTCCCTGTGCCTCTTGTGCAGATTTCAGATTTCCAAGCCCTGTTATCTCCAAGAAATGCGGATTTTCATCCTCTAGCGGGAAAAGATTGCTGCTAGATTCACCATCACCAATATGGACCCTAAAATGTGGTAACAAGATTGGAAGAGGTCGCGTGGACCTATCCAAAGTCAATTCTAGATCGCTGTCTGCATCCTCATCAATGTCACTTTCTAGCTCTTCATCACCCATCAGTTCCTGAAAGCCCAATAGTTGGAATGAAATAAGAATATAAGCAATTGTGCGTTTTTACAGATTCTACTTTATAACTTGTACAATATTGTTATCTCAGGTGTTTTCTTTCATATTTTTGACGTGAATGGTTGAAGGTTGCACACTTGTATGATTATTAGACATCTATCATGTCTATCCTTCCTATTACTAATGGATCGAGAAATGGCTGATAATAAATAAACGTCCATAAACTAGGAAAGGAACACAACAACCTCATGTATACTAATTCCCTTTGTGTAAATCAACCTACCTACTATGTTGTAAACGTAGACCGTTTTTAGATTTTTCTTTCCTACCTCATGCACAATGCAAATAACCCACTTGGGAAACCATTTTTAAAAAGAAAAAGTAACAGAATATACTCGAGTTTTGAAATAAAGCACATTTATTGCAAGAGAAACCCTCTAAGATATGCAACATTATAAGATGTAAAAAACATGTAGTCGGGCGCATATAAAGAAATATTATAACAAATACATTGGCAAGGGCACATACTAGTTCAACTGTGTGAGCAAGCTTCATCCTGTTCTCCTCTAACCGACACCACAACTCCAGGTTGGGGCAGCGAGAGATTACTAGACATTGCAGATTGGTGAGTTGTTGTATGCTATCTGGCAGAGCTTTGATGCTTCTACACCTGTGTATGCGAAGTTTCTGGAGGGAGGTAAGGTCTCCCAAACAGTCCGGTAGTGATGTAATCCTTCCACAACAGGACACAACTAATTTCTGGAGGGAGGGGAGACCTCCAAGGACATCTGGAGAGCTGCATGTAAGATTCTGGCAGCACTTAATCTTTAAACTTGTGAGGCAAGGTAGGTGGCAAAGCAAGCTCCACTGATACAGAGGAGCCACACAGCATTCCACCTCAAGCTGGGTGCATTTGGCAGAGGAAGCACTGACATGACCTCCGCCCTCCCATGACGATAGTATTACTTCATCACTACTTCGTATGGTCAACAAGTAGTCATTACCTCCAGCTCCAGCCAACCATGGTTTCAACCTCAACCTGGGACAGTGGTCTATAAATAAATTTTGGAGGCTGGGGAGCATGTTCTCATTCAAGCTTTCCTCGCTACTGGAGTATAGCATGTTCCAATCTTCCAGGCATTCCATATACCGTAGAAATAAGGTCTTAAGTTGAGGAAATGCTGGTATGCCCCCATACAAGTCCCTGCCGATCTTCCTGATGTTATCCATTTTTCCAATTCTCAACATCTTGAGCCCTGGTAGCTGACCAAGTGGTGGTAAGTTGATGCAATTGGGTAAGTCCCACAAGAAAATACAGGTCAGATTAGGTAAATATGTGGCAATGCCCATCACCCAGTGCGGAAAGTTTGTGTTTCTATAACCATATAGTTTGAATTTTGTGATAGTGACTGGCGGCAATAGTTCTTTCAAAACTTCATAGTCCTCCATATATCTCTTATCATCTCTAGTCCATACCAAAGCTAAGCTGTCAATCTTTCTCTTTTCCACTAATTTTATTCCATGTGCCTCTTGTGCAGATTTCACATTTCCAAGCCCTGTTATCTCCAAGAAATCCGGATTTTCACCCTCCAGCAGGAAAAGATTGCTGCTAGATTCACCATCACCGGCACGGACCCTAAAATGTGGTAACATGATTGCAAGAGGTAGCGTGGACCTATCCAAAGTCCGGCAATCCAATGTATTTACAAACTTCAGACTGTCCATTTGAGATAAACATGTCGGTAGCGTCTGTAGGTTGCTGCAGAACGGGAGTTCTAGTGTATGTAGCTTCCCAAGCTTAGCAATAGCTTCAGGTATGCCATAAAGATTATCATTATTCGACAAATTCAGGTACTCAAGATTGGCAAGGGTACAGATGCACTCCAGTACTCCTGCATCTACTGGTCCGCGAGATACACTCTCCAGGAAACCGCATAAATTCAAATGGCGGAGTTCAGTGAGATTATACAATACTTTTCTGAGGCTCTTCTCTCGGTTGCATCCAAATTGGGAGCACTGGGATAGATTCAGATATTGTAACGTGGTAAAGCCACTAAAAGCTTCTACCACATGTCTTAGATCAGTACAATTTGACAAGTCAAGATGCACCAAACTACGAAGATTATTAAAAAATCTTGGTAATTCTAACACATGAGTAAAACCTGATAAGCTTAAGTATTTGAGTTTAGTGAGGCTACCCAAAGCTTCAGGGAACCTCCTGATGCGCTGCAGTTCATCTATAGATAAGTTCAGATATCTGAGTTTGGTTAGGGAGCCCAAAAACTCAGCCTTAGCAAGTCGGTTAAGGTATGAGCTGCATGATAAGTTCAAGTATTGCAATTCTGTGAGGCTTCCCAATTCCTTTGGTAGGTCTCCAATACTTTTACAGTGTGATAAGTTCAAATATTGCAGTTTAGTGAGTGTTTCCAGGCACGGTGATACTCCTGTAAGATTATAGCAATTTGTAAAATCCACATGCTCCAAATTTTTAAGATTTCCAAATGATTCTGGCAGCTTTTTAATCCCCAAACATCCTGATAAATCAAGATAAATCAGACCTTCCATTTGTCCAATGGACTCTGGTAGTGCTAAGATGGTAGAAGATCCATGAAAACTGAGGTACATTAGATTTGAGAGATTCGTTATACATTCTGGAACCATTTGATCCCTGATCTCAGGAGCATTAAGATATCTTAACTGCTTCAGTTGACCAATGGAATCTGGCAAATTCTGAATGTAGCATTCACTTAAATCCAATACTCGCAAGGAAATAGCAGGTGCAAATGCAGCACCGCTTAGTTCCGTTTCACAACAATCGAGAAAACGAAGTGCTATTAGCCTTTCACGAGAGGTCAAGCATAACTCCAGTGGCTTGCTACAATCAGTGAGAAGCGCATATTGGCAGCTGCTTCCAACAGCATTGCCTTGTTTGCTCTGATCCACAATTTGATTGCCAAGGAGTAAAGTTGCCAAGTCATGCACCAGATCGTGCATGGTAAATAATGTGGCTTCATCATGATACGTTTCAAAATTCTGCATAAGAAGATACATGTTAGTGTCAGGTTTGTCAATTATACTTGGAAGTGTGTATACACTGCATGAAAAAACATATGCAACGCCCATATAATTGACGGCCCATAGCATGTCACTCTCACTTATGACAAAATAGCGATGGATCCTACCACAACCCGCTACTTAAGTGGCCTTTGGGTAAGTATCCATATACAGGATCCTCTGCTCCTTACTCTCCTCCGTTTCCCCTCCCCTGTGGTATTAAAACTTAAGTTGTTTCATGGGCATGGGCATACTGGGTTTCAAAACTGCCCTGTGGGCAAACAAATTGGTTCGTGGGCTAAACCCAATTATATTTGGTTTCAAAAGTGATCTGAGATGAATTGGAATAGAACTTTTATTTTTATATTTTCTAATTTTTTTGTAAAAATAATTGTTCCAATAAAAAATTTGCAAAACTATACTAAAAACAGCAATTGGTGTAGTGGGTATTAAATTCCGCCAATTGAATTTGCAGAAAATTTTTTTTTCCACGCATCTCATTTAAAAAGAAATCATAATTTTTACATATGAGCAGGGATAAAGATAAATTTTATTCTATATAAAATTCTAGAGCCAAGAGAGATGTATAACTTCGTACCATGAGGTTTTTCATTTGAAGCAGTTTTGGTGATGAAAAGGTAGAAATAGTGTTCGATTTGTATTTGTAGATTTAAACATTATATCGTTTATTTTGGAACAAAGATGGCTTTAAACAAAAATATTGTAAACTACTGAACATGTAGATCTCTTCGAGATCTAAACTTTGCATACAAATTTTATCCGATGAGGTCTATGAAAAAGTTATGAATTTTTCTAAAAATATATACTACTGTAGCTGGTGGATAAATCGAGTCAATTTATTCATAGCCTTACGTAGCACATCTTCAAAAAGTTACAATTTTTTATATGACCTTGTATGGAGATAACAATTATAAAACGATCGTTCTACAAGATATCTACAACTTTCTAGTTTACAATATTTTAGTTTGCTGCCTAAGCAACTACAACATGGAGGAAGATTACGTGGCTAGATACACCATTCTTTGTGGCATACTGCTTGCCCACTATAATGTGGACATTGCCTACACCACTGCATGATGACAGCTGCATGCCAAGCCGATGGGGGATGAAAAGGGATAATTAGCTTAATCAGTACATGGCCTATCAATTATGAATTAATCAATTGTTTTATAGAGAAAGATTTTAGTCTCACACCTCTAAGGTTTGATTACAAGAAGGAATTGACCTGGTGTATTGTATCCAGTGATAAGTCCGCCATTCCTAAGATTCTATCTTGGATTCGATACTGAGTAGGGAGTGACGTGTGTGAGTGTAGCTGTGCCCCTGGGGGGCTCCGACCCTTCCTTTTATATATATAGCACGTGGGTGGGGGTTACATGTGTATGGTGTCTAAATAGCCAAAGGTAAAAATTCAAAAAAAAAAAAAAGCCAAAGGTACTATTTACAATTGGGTCACTGTTGTGGAAACTGCAACCCCGACGTCCTTTGCACATCAGGTCCGGTCAAGTCCATGAAGATGTCAAGCGTACTATAGGCCATACTGGTTAGGTGGGGACATGCGGGTCCGTTTACTCGTTGAGCTGTCTTATCATTACCTCTAACTTGTTTGTTCACTTTGAAGTAATGATATGTTATGAGTGTTTGTTGCTTAAATCAACCTATAGCCAAGTTTTTGTTGCTAAAATCAACCTATAGCCAATTTTCTTAGCATGATTACAAAACGGTGCATCAATTAAGCCTTTTATAAACTATTAAAGGGGAAAAATTAGTTGTTCCAAAAGGCATGAATAACTCACCTTGAGTGACACTGGATGTTGAATGAAAGAGAATCCTTTGAGTTGTTCAATATACTTCTCACATAGCTGGATAGGGAGTGCATTTTTGTTTGCTCAATGAAACCCAAAGAAATCCATTGGTGAATTAACTTATCTTTGTCTATCTTGTGACCTTTTGGAAAGATAGCACAATAGGTAAAGCATGGCTTCAAGTGTGGATGCATAAAGCTATAACTTAACTTCAAGGATGCAAGAACATGATTTGGCAAAGAGGCATCCTGTGAGACAGATTCATTCCAGATATCATTATCTTTCACTTGTGACCACTGATCAAAATTCATGTTTTGCAACGTGAACCCAAGAGATTGAGCTGCTAAAGCCACACCTCTACACTTTCGGGCAATCTCCTTTCCAAGATCCTCTAGCTCAGATTCTTTGTTGTCTCTAGCGTCAAACCCACTTCTTTGCCTTATTATTTCCCAGCACATGTCATCCGTCAATGGTTCAATCTTGTATGGTTCAGTGTTAGTACATATTATCCCAGCTACACGTTCACTGCGTGTAGTTACCAAAACAATTATGTTCATGCTATTACCAGGATTCAGCATAGCCTTCAAATCCTCTAGTTGAAACTGATTATCTTCCCACAGGTCATCTAAAACAATTAGAATCTTCTTACCAGAAAGTAGTTCTGTGAGGCAACTACTTAATTTCTCTCTCTCATTAGTTTGGCTCCCTGTTTCAGATAGCTGTGATATTATAGAGTTACGAATCTTATTCAAGTCGAATCTTGGGGACACATGAACCCACACTTGAGAGTAATATTTAAATTTTGTATCATTGTAAATCAATTCTGCAAAGGTTGTTTTGCCAATGCCTCCAATACCATATATATAGGAAGGATGGTTATCTTTGGAGTCACACCCTTAAGTAAAGAATCCACTAATTCATTTTTCTTATCCTTTCTCCCTACAATGAGTCGTTCTCCTACATTCCATGATGTTTCGCGTACATCAGCAAATTCCAGCTCATTGTACTTAGAGCATGTCATCATGTTGAAATTTTGGTGTTGATCTGTCATCTGCCTTGATTTCTTTCTCGGATTTTCCATCTCATTGTTCATTGTCAACCCAGAAGTAGTTTCATGACATCCTCGTTTTTCAGGAAGCTGCAAGATTGTAACTCAGTTTGTCAACACCCTAGAAAAACTGCACAAGGTCTGGCTTGGATCCTAAGAGGATCCTGCACGTGTTTCATCTAAAAAACTGCACTACTTGTGGCACGTGGCCACGATAGCTAGGGAGGTTTGTCCAGGGATTAAAAAGATGTTTTACTATTTTTCAGTCTTGTTTTAGTTTTCTAAAAAATATATATATTTACAAAGGCCGGTGTGGGTGCAAATTAAAGACGTCCACCTTTGTTAATTGATTTACAAAAGTTATGTAAAGGCTAACTATTGAGGTGGGTGTCTTACAAAGGCCGTTCGGCCGACTTCCTACAAAGCCTACAAATAGTCCATTAAAAGAGATCATTTGGCAAAAAGGTAGTCGCCTAGTTTCTATACATTAAAAATGCCTGCTCTATGAATCCCTTTTGTAGTAGTGACAATTAATATGATGTTTAAAGGAAGAAATATGCAAATTAATGCCGTGCTCTTATATTGTGAAGGTATCAATATTGCTAAGCAACAGCTCCTGACAGCTAACAAAGTGGTAAATCTATTATGAAATGAAGGCAGAACATGATTGCAGATTTATTGAAATGGTTTACTGACATAAAAAGTTCCACTCTACGGCTTTATAGAAGAACTTTCGCTCAGAACTAATTACATTTTGATTACCTTGCCAATGCCAATTTCTGTCTTATTCAATTCATGGATGATCTGCACAATACTGGGCCTTTTCTGGCTATCTTCTTCTATGCAGGTCAATGCTATCTGAGTACATGTCTCTACTTGGAGGCAATATAATTCAAGTGAGGAACGACTCCATGTTTCCTGCAACCTATTCCTCCAGTTTGTTTTTACCTGAGAAGGCAAACTATTAATCGTGGTTGATACTATCCACATGTAAATGTGACACAATGTTAGTAGACTAATAAAATATGATCTTCTTAAAGAGAAAGGTCGTGTCTCACAAAATCAATAAACTTGTCGTCGTTAAGCATGTCTTCATGTATTGAGGGGCCCTTGGGTCCTGACACTATCTTTATCATTACGACACCCAAGCTGAATATGTCAAACTTTTCGGAAATTTCACCTTTCTTGATGTACTCTGGTGGCTGGTACCCACTAAACATTGCATCAAATAGAACTAATTTATAATCTGCACATTTTGGAGGATAACAAAAGGGATATGTACACATGAGGTATTCAACTTACAGAGTTCCTAGTTGGCTTTGTGTGGTCCATGTTAGTTCTTCATGAAAGATCTTGGACAAACCAAAATCCGCAATCTTTGGCACCATGTTCTCATCTAATAGTATGTTACCAGGTTTTAGGTCCAAGTGGTAAATAGGTTGTTCCAATTCCTCATGAATATATTTTTACACCATCACAAATCCCTTTAATAATTTTGAATCGTGTATTCCAGTCAAGCCCAGAAAATTCATCTAACACATTAAACAAATGAATCAGTAATCAAAATGCATATGTACATGACAATTTCCTTCCATGACATACCAAAGATAGGTGCAGCTGCATACCAGAAAGATGCTTTTTAAGGCTCCCATTGTGTAAATACTCAAGGCAGAGTGCAATATGTATCTTTTCAACAGGTCTTTTCATTCCATTGAGGAGGTACTGAGATGTTTTTTCTGTTTCAAAGCAATAGCCAAAAAATCTGTACAACATTTTGATGCTTAAGCATAACGAGTTTATCAAACTCATTTCGGAATAGCCGGATAGCAAGATCTAGTTGGCCATAAGGAAGAGTAAGCCCCTTCAGAGTCTTCACAGCAACATCCTCTTTGGTTTCAGTAACTCCCTGTTAAGAAAAAGGATGTTATCAGTACTCCCTGTTGAAAAATGTAAATTCCTGGTTTTGCGTTTTGTTCATTAAGTATTGTCAAGAAGTTCGACCAAGATGCTGCTTTGTGGTTGAACAAACTTCTTAATACTATTTTCATCTTAAAATCCTGCATGATAAGTTTTTTACCTTATAGACCTCCCCCCAAATGATCCTTCACCGATTATCCTTTGTTTGGAGAAATCATCTGTAATTTGTCTTAACAGCTGAAATGTCACCTCCTCTGGTTTCATATTTAGCTTATTTCGTAGCTCGCTGTCTGTGCTATTCTTGCTGCTGCACAGTTACAAAGACCCTTGGGTCATAAGCAACTTGATGGAGACGTAAGCAAATAAATATCGCACGAACAGAAGATAGCTGTATGATTGTATCTACAATCGTATCACCGTGATGTAGCTTGGTCTACTGGATCTGCCTGTCCTCTGTCCCGTTAGCAGCTTGCTTGACCATTCAAAGCTCCTATATACAGTCCTCCTCCTGCTAATAATGAATCAGACCAGCTTGTGAGGTACATACAACTATGTGTGATTTGGAAGGCAGCACGCCAATAATCCTGGTAGCTTTGATTTGGAAGAACATTGAGTTGAAACACGTATCGTAGTGATTGAATAGCTAGGCTTGCTCAAGATCAAAGGATGAAACCTGACAAGAGAGTAGCAGTGCTTTGGCCAAGGGGATCCTTGCAGTGATGGGACGGCGGCCGGGGCTGTAGACAGATGGATCGAGCGGACGATCAAGCCCAGTTGGAGAAGCGATTCAAGTAGGCACAGGCGGAGGCGAAGGCGGCGGTGAAGTGAGGCAGGCGAAGCCGCGAAGGCGATGCGATGCGATGCGATGGTGGGCGGTGATCTACTGGACTTGTGCGAGTGGTGAGAAAACAATACCAGTGAGCGCGGATCTTATTATACTACTGCGAGGCTGCTACATAGACCAGAGGTGATCGCCGCTGGACGACCCAGCCTTCTTCGTGGGCCTGTAGCATTTTTTTAATCACTTTTCAGGAAGGGCCCTATCCTGCTTTCAAACAGCCTTTCCCTCGGGCCCCGGGACAGAAAACGCATCTCGATACCAGGGCAGGACTGTGCCGGGGGTTTTTTTTTTACCAAAATTTTTTGATCGGTTTTTTTACCAAAATTAACCTTTCTATCTGTAAATGTATTTATTATAAAGGTATATTTTATTGTCCATCTAATAATACTTACTCCTGCTCTAAAATGAATCAACTTCCGACTATGTATGTCCATCGAATGGACTATTGCGTGTTGAATTTTTTATACATTTGGTCAACAATAAGATTGATTGTCCCTAAAAATAGGAACGAATATACTTTTTAACGCGGAGATAGAGAGTACTGCAGCTGCAGCACAGGGTGGTCCGCTCTGCACGACTGCACTAGCACGAGCTTTCGTGAAATTTGCTTGCACCGTCGTGCCGTTTTCACAAGCTTGGCGCTTTGCAAACACGCAAAGCGGCGTCTGCAACACGCAAAGCGGGCGTCGTCGTCAGTCTCCCGGGCCGGCTAATTTTGTACGACTGTTGACTGGGAGTTCCCCGTACTACAGTGTGCCGATGGACAACAGCGCACGCGGTGCGCGCCAGCCTTTGGGGCGAAATATTTCATAGATAATTATTGTCTACTCGTACACTTTTCATCCGAACTGTCGATTTAAAATTTGGACGCCAAAATTGACACCTGACACGATCGTCGGCGATCTTGACGGGCGGCGGTAATGGTGTATACGGTGGTTGGGGTTGTTTGGGAGTAGTAAGGAGGAAGAAGAAGAAGAAGAGGAAGAAGGGGAAGAAGCGACGCGTGGGGGATGGGGCGGGGCGGCGCGCTGCGCGGCGCCGGGCGTGAACAACGGCGGCGGTCGGTCGGCGACGCACGTGCGCGAAGAGAGAGAGATTGAGAGCTAGAGAGCTGGAGAGTTTTTGGTGTTACCCCTTTAATTTTTTTCGATTAAAATCTAAACGACACACTCCTCAGATTTATAGTCCAGGGGAAGACTTGCACGCTAAGCAATCTCCGGAGGTTTTAGTTATAGATTGGAATACCTCTCACAAGCTACCTATTTATTCCCTATTTTATTCCTATCTTTATTCCTTAAATATTCCTTACTTAATTGCGGTAAGCAACCGACGTGGCGCTAAAGCACGGGCGGCGGGCGGGCGGCGGCCGGCCAGAGGCGCACGCGTCGGGCTTTGGGCCCTAGGCGGCGGCGATTGCCTCCCTGGTTGGACCCTATTCGCGATCTATTTTTGGGTCATGACATGAACTTTACAATTTTTTATCTATATTTAATATTTTATGCGTTAAGAGATCTGATGTAATGAGTATTGTAACGCTTTTTTATTCACTTTTGCTGTAGCCGACCGTCCATTGACGTATAACCCCACGCACTGCGTCTCAGACTGTCTGTCATCATTGCACGCACTGCGTCTCAGACTGTCTGTCATCATTGCGCTCGCCGAGTACGGGACTTCAAGTGGTAAAAATTACCTTTCTAGGCTTTGATTTGCTTCAGTTGAGCTAAAAAAATTTAAAAGCATCCATATAATTAGTTTAATTAAATAATTTTGCAATGGCTAATAATGTCGAGACCTGGGGACGTTTCTAATACTTTAGTGAAATAGAGAAAAGCTACTCTACTCAATTCGAGTCGTTTGTGTCACGCGTTCTGCGAAAACCACCCTCGCGAGCTGAGAAAGGGGATGTCGCCGCCACGGCTCCGGTTCCGGCTCCGGCTCGCGCTCTTAGGTGAGGTGACAAGAAGCCGAGGAAGACGCGTTGCAACCTCAGGTTATTTCGATGTCTAATTGCTCGTTGTCAGAAAAAATACCTCTTTGGCTATCAAAGCTCAAAAATTTGCAGGTGCTGCTTTTGCACACAAATCAACTCAGGGGGCCAATACCTGGCTGGATCAAAAGCTTAAAGTCATTTTTCCATCTAAGCATATCAAGTAACAAGCTTACAGGGGGATACCAAAAAAAAAAAAAAAAAGAGGGTTCAGCGGTGCTTCACAGTATATTGACAAAAAAATCACGCGTTCGAGGCGATCGTGATGGCGATCATCGGCGGCCGCCCCTCTCTTCGGTGATCCCCTCCTCGGCGTGTCTCCCCATGGATCCTCTGAGACTTAATCCCCGCCCTGTCCCGAGTGTCCAGGCGGAAATCCTTCGTCGTTTCAATGCCCCGGTTTGCCACACCCCCTGCTTCCTGTTCATCCCCGTTCTTCTTGATTCTCTCAGTGGGTCGTTGTTCTTTCCGTTTATCGGAACGATCGACAGCCATCATCTTGCAATCGGTTCTTGGTGGTTCTGCCAAAGATTTTGATGTTCATACTCTTGGAGATCGTACCTTTCATTTCTCTGTTTCATGTTCATCAGTTGGCTTTCATGTGTATAGCCTCAAGTCCTTTGAGTGTCAGCAGTTCAAGTGCTTCTTCAATCTCTGGCATAATGGAGGACCTGCGTTCATCTCTGAATACAAAAAGTGGATGGGTGAAGAAGAAGCTTCTTGGACACAGGTCCATCACAGAAATTCTCATTCTTGATGCGTTCTCCTCCACTCACGGAGCAAACTCCATTCCGGTGAGGCCAAATCGATCATCTCCGGTTTTTGCGGATCAACGTAACGGAAACCATGTTCGTAATTCTAAGGTTCGAAATTCAAATCCCATGTTTAGCGCCGACGTTCTGTTTTCGATCGCTTGAAATTTGAAAAAGCCATTTCCAGTCCGTCTCTGCCACTCTCTTTCAAAGGAATTTTAGGCCCAATCCCTGGTAGGCCTCCGTCCGGCCCAAATGCGTGCACGAGGTGCCTTGCTCTCTAGATCATTCAAGGGCCGCTTGCAGTAATAATATCAGGTGCAGAAACTGTATTCGCTATGGCCACGCCGAGATTTCTGCCGATATCCGCGCTTCCCGTTGAGAAACACGAGCAATCTTCCCCTGCAATGCACCCACCCGATTAACTCGAGTATGACAAGTGGGACCAAAGCCCCGAGGAGCTTAGAATTCCCGGAGATTATCCCCCGTTTTTCGTCCCTCGTCAAGCGAATTTTGCTCCGTCTCCCATTTTCCGTGCAGGTCGCTCACTTGGCGACTAACAGCCTCCGGAGTTCAAGGTAGACGACGACGACGAGGCGGCGCCTCCATTGCCGCCACGTCTAGCTCTGCTCGCCTGCCTTTGGAGTAAGGCTCTGCGTGCATCAATGCATTCACCATGCCTCTTGGGAAGAAAAAAAACCTCGTTCCTCGCTTCTGATAACCCCATCTCCATCCCCCGATCGATGAGGCAATGGCTTTCCGCTTTGTTGATCCGACACCTTTCTCGCCTCCGGGACTCGAGGAGACAAATGATTCATGGCCGGCCGTTGATGCGTAGAGTGGTAGTTGGTCGGGTGCCGGACCTCAATCTTGATTTGGCCATTGCTGTGTTCAACCCTGCTCCTCAAGGTCCTGTCACGTTCCTTGAAATCGAAATGTCCTAGAAGATTTTCTCGCGCAATCATGTTCAGATTGGTTTCGCAACATGTACCCAACACCATATGGTCAAGCTATGGTGCGTTTCAACTATCTTTTTCGGAGAGATTTGCTCATCCAAGGCAGCCCACACCAATATGGCAATGGTACAATCTCCTTTGTTGCACACAACAGGGCTTGGAACCATAGGGCGCCTACCATGACACATGAAGTTTGGATGATCTTTCTTGGTTTGGATTTGGACCTTTGGACACAACCACTCATAGAGAAGGCTGTTTCCTCTTTTGGACATCCGCTTATGTGGGAAGAAGATCGGCTTTACCCTTTCGGGGCAATGGATAGGGTCGAGTGACAGAGCTGGATGAGATCCCCAGTTTTTTGTCTTCATTGAAGGAACTCGGCTTTGAGTCAAGCGCTTGGACCGTCAATGTGAATTTTTCACACCCAACTTCTTGGCATGGTTGCACAAGATGAAGACCACGCCCCCGATGATGATGATTTCAATCCTAACAACTTTTTCTTCCATGGTTTTGGTCGGTGGGCCAATGGCAACCCTACCCCTACCCCCACCCCCACTAGCGGCCCAATGAGCCCCTTTTATCCTTGAGAATCTACGAGGCCATGGGTCGGGGTGCTTGGCCCTTTGATCAGCATGTTCAAGCCCTTCATGGGGATCTCATTGCCCCACCACTAGTGGCACTACAACAGGAAGTCCCTCCGGCTAATCCTATTCAAAATTTGGCCGACAATGAAGTCCCGCCCGCCCCAGAAGTTCTCCAAGTCCGGACCCTCGAAGATTATGAACAAGGCCTGTCATCCCTGCTTAGGTACTTGCTATGGATGACCTGACAGATGCCTCTCGATGATGATGTTCAGATTCCCCTGCCAGCTGCAGTCCCTGAAGTCAACATACCTTTTGTCCAGAATCCTCAAAATTTTCTTGTTGATGATGTTACACTTGAGGATCTTATACCCTTTGAAGAACTGCAGCCACAACCACAAATGGAATGTCCAACTGGAATTTGTGGAAACTTTTGTCCCTCCTGTTGATCCAACTCGGTTCCTTCCAGCTCTTGGGAAAGGCAAAAGTGACAATGCAATGGTGTTGGGCCAAGTATTTTGCCCTCGTTGGTGAGATCTAAGCCCACAACCACTATCCCCACCGAATGGATGGACTTCTTCACTCTCACTGCTCCTAAAGCCGGGGTCTTTTGAATGGGCACAAGATTTCCTAAAGTCCAATGCTTGGTCCTCTTTCATTAAGCTCCAATCTGGTAACTCCTATTCTTTAAGTTTACCAAGCTCAACCCCCTCCATTACTATCTCTGAGTTTTCTTGCTCGACCCACCTCAACCTTTTTGCCCGGATTAAGCAAATTTCCAAGGTCGCAAGATGAGCAAGAGGGAAATCGGGAGGAGTACCCCACGGGTGCCACAGACTTCTCAGAGTCGCTGACACGAGAATCAACAAGCTCTCCTCCGATTTTGGCCAGGCGGACCCACCTTCTCCAACAAAATTGATGGGCTCCTCGACAACTATTCCACCATCGGCTCCTAAGCCAAAACGTGGTAAAGCCCCTATTCTTTCGATTCAGAATTAAGGAGTGCTAGAATTCATAAGCAGTTCAATGGTCATAAACCAACATCTTCTCCCTGTAAATCTTGCATTGGTTGTAATGCTAACCCATACTCTTTCTCACTCTGTAGTTAGAGAACTGGGGACAACCTTTTGCAACATTGATCCAGCATCCCTGACAGAAACACACTCACCTCTCGGCCCAATAAGAAGCAAGCGGTTGGAAAGCCCAAGAAGAAGAATTCGGTGAAAGTAGCAAGCAAGAGGAAGAAGGCCAAGATCCCTCTACTGGACCCTCCGATGGCCTGAACTAGATACCTCCTTTTATCTTAGATGTCTAAGATATCTCTTTTGTAATAATTATAGTTTCTTCATGGCTACAAGAAACGGAAAGTTTTAAGTTGGAATATTCGTGGCATAAACTCAGTAGAAAAGTGGAACGCAATCGAGGGGATAAAATTACGGACATCAACTATGATGTCCTTTGTTTGCAAGAAACTAAAAGAGCTTCTTTTGATCTTGCTTATATTAAACAGTTTTGTCCCCCTTTTGATGATTTTGTTGTCATGTCTGCGGTTGGTGCTTCTAGAGGTACTTTAATTGTTTGGAAATCATCTCTGTTCCAGGGTTCACTCATACATCAGAATGCTTATGCCACTTCTGTCATGTTCTCTTCCTCCGATAATAATGCTAGTTGGGTGCTTACAAATATTTATGCCCCTTGTACCCCCCTAAGGGAAAAAGAGTTTTGTCAACTGGTTTAAGAGCATTAATATGCCACCTCAAATAGATTGGCTCATTGTTGGAGATTTCAATCTCTACAGAAATCCAGCTGATAGAAATAAGTCTGGTGCGGATGTCCCCGATATGTTAATGTTCAATGAAGCCATTAGTGCCCTTGCTTTAGTGGAACTACCACTTCAAGGCCACAGATTTACTTGGACAAATAAACAGACACCCCTCTATTGGAAAGACTAGATTTGGTTTTTTTACTACGCTAGTTGGACCCTTTCTTACCCAAACACATTTGCCACCTCTCCCGGTTAGAGAACCCTTAGACCACTCTCCATGTGCAATCTCTATTTCAACAACAATCCCCAAGGGTAACATTTTCAGGTTTGAAAATTTTTGGTTACACCATGAAGATTTCCAAAATCAAGTACACTATGGGTGGTACAACTCGTTGATCATTCAAACTCTCGCTAAATCTATCTCGCTAAATTCAAGAATCTTAGAAGAGTTCTTAAAACCTGGAATAAAACTATCTCAAGCCTCAAGACAACCATCACCAATGTCAAGCAAATAATTACTTTTCTAAACCTCCTGGAGGAATTCGGAGATTTAAGTCGATTGAATGGAACTTTAGAAAAATTCTAGAGTCTAAACTTGCTAGTCTCCTTCAGCGACAAAAAGCTTATTGGAAGCAAAGAAGCCATATTAAATGGGTCACTCTAGGGGATGCTGGCACCAAATTTTTCCATGCACATGCTACAGTCAAATTCAGGAAAAATTTTATCTTTGCTCTTGAAGATGATCAAGGAAACTCTGTCACGATCATAATGCTAAAGCTGAATTAATGCGGAATAGTTTCAAGAAAAGGTTAGGCACAAGCAACTTTTTCGCAATTTCTTACAATCTCAATTTTACTTTCAAAGCCCCCCGACCTCTCGAGCTAGTCTTACCATTCGGAAGGAGGAGACTTTGTGAAACATTGTTGGTCTATTGTTGCTCCGGACTTTTACAATCTATACCGAGTTTCTACCATAACAATATTTGTCTAAGAAGCATAAATGGTTCTCATATTACTCTGGTCCCTAAAAAGATGATCTTGTTAAAGTTTTGACACAGGCCAATCTCTTTGTTGAATACTTCTATTAAAATCATTACTAAGTTGCTTGCCAATAGACTTCAAACCTTGCTTCCCGCCATCCTACACAAAAATCAATATGGTTTTATTAAGAATAAAAGTATTCGGGATTGTCTTGCTTGGGCCCATTCTTGCCACCATAGTAAAAGGAAATTATTATTCTCAAATTGGATTTTGAGAAAGCCTTTGATAAGGTAGAACATGAGTTTATCTTTTGCAAATCATGGAGCACAAAGGTTTCCCACAGCTCTGGCTTCAATGGATGAAAACTATTTTCACCTCTCTGGTACCTCTTAGGTCTTACTTAATGGAGTTCCGGGGAAGGTTTTCCTTTGTAAAAGGAGAGTGAGACGGGGAGACCCCCTTTCACCTCTTTTATTTGTCCTTGCTCTGATTTTTCTTCAAACAAGTAATAAATGATGCAAGAACCAGGCAACTCCTCTCTTTACCAATTTCACTCAACGGTGATAATGACTTCCCTATTTTGCGGTATGCAGACGACACTCTTGTTTTCATGAATGGGGATCCGAATGAACCGAACAATCAAGACTATTCTCAATGATTTTGCTCAATCTTCAGGCCTAAAGGTAAACTTTGACAAGTCAATGATGTTACCTATCAACATCTCTCGAGGAAAGAATCAACACTCTTGCACAAAACTTTGGATGTCGGTGGGGTCTTTTGCCATTCACCTATCTGGGTTTACCTTTGAGCATTACTAAACCCACTGTTGCTAATTTCTGGCCTTTAGTAACAAAATGTGAGAGAAGACTTGTTGCTCTATCCTCTTTCCTCAATGAGGCAGGAAGATTGGAAATAGTTAATGTTGTCATTAGTGCCTTGCCTACTTTTGCATTGTCAACATTCTTACTCCCTAAAGAGATCATCAAGCAGATTGATAAATTTAGAAGACATTGCTTATGGAGAGGAGCTGATTTAGACAACAAAAAACCTTCTAAAGCTGCTTGGCTTAGTGTCACTTTACCAAAACCTGAGGGAGGATTGGGAGTAATTAATCTCTATGTCCATAATCTCAGCCTTTTAATCAAATATCTGCATAAGTTTTTTTAACAAAATGCAGATTCCCCGGGTTCCTGGTCTGGGATAAATATTATTCTAGAGGAAACTTGCCTGCAGTTACTCTAACTTTCAGAGGTTCCTTTTGGTGGAGAGATCTCCTTAAGTTGCTTGATAATTTTAAGGGGATGGCCACAGTTCAATTGCAGGAAGGCCTAACCTGCTTTCTATGGAAAGATGCATGGTCTGACTCAGTTCTGTCTCAAACTTACCCTGAGCTCTTCTCTTTCACAAAGGATCCTGCAATTTCTGTAGCTAAAGCTGCAGCTTCAGAACACTTCTATGATCTTTTTCATCTGCCACTCACTCCTGAAGCCTTTGCACAATTTCAAGAACTCCAGGAAATTATTCAGAATCTAGATTTGCAACAAAATACTCCAGGTACTTGGACATACATTTGGGGTAATAGTACTTTCTCTTGTTCAAGAGCATACAAACACTTGGTAGGGCATCATCAGGTTCATACAGTATTCAATTGGTTATGGAAATCTTGCTGTCAAAACAAACGAAAATTTTTCTTCTGGCTTTTCTATAGGAATAGCGTTAATCCTTTACAGTTATCCCTAACACAGCAGCAAGACAAGAGCAAGACAAAAGGAACAAAGAATCCACGGGCTCAACACCCCCAACGCAGTGGTAGCCTAGAGAGTGCAGGGCCACAGTGAAGATCTCATGTATAGAGAAACCAGGGGTGTGTTTCTTTGCTAGCCTCCTTTCCATCCAGCTTATTTCCCCACAATTTCTATCTTTTTTTAAGAAGCCCCACAATTTCTCTCTCTCTTTTCAGATTGAGGTCCATGTACCTGAGTAAGTTGAAATTACAAATTAGAACTAGCAAGCCTTCCAGTACTAAGCTAGCAGTATTGGACTCGCCTCGCATTGAACTGCTGAGGACTACTAAACATCATCTTTCAAATCTTTCATGAAAATTCACCGTGTATAGAAAAGGGTTCATCCCAAGTATCGAGAAGATTATATGATTTTTTTGACCGAAAAGAAGATTATATGATGAAACCATGTTTGCTGGGGACCTTACCCCTTTTATATTGCTGGAATTTGCACTTTCCGGTGTGTGGAGTGCCTTGATAATCTGCACTTTCCTGTAAAAACACCGTGGTTTAATTAGAAGACCGGCTACAAACAAGAAGTGGTATTCTGTATTTATGAAACTCATGCAGGTACGGGTCCAGGTATACAGCTTATCGTCCAGGTCCAACCGCTCCAGTTGTAAATAAATTAGCGAATATGCTCAATTTTATTGTTATTATTATAATAGGGGACTTGTCTCTAGAAGAAAACTCATGAACACTTACCTCGTTTTTTCAACAGGACAACAAAGACAGCAGTGGTAAAGATAACCCGAATCTTTCGTAAAGCAGTCTTCTTCCACTGGTGCAGGGCCACAGTGAAGGTCTCCATTATAGAGCAACCATGGGTGTGTTTCTTTGCTTGCCTTGCCATCCAGCTTGTTTCCCCACAAATTCTCTCTCTTTTTCTACATTGAGTCCGATCTACCTAGTAAGTTGAAATTACAAAATTAGAACTACTAAGCTTTCTAGTACTAAGCGAGCAGTATTGGACACACATGCATTGAGAAGACTACTAAACATTGTATTTAAACAAGACGAAACCAAATGTATAACATATTCCCTCTGTTAAGCGACCTACAATTTGCAAACAGAGGGAGTATGATTTTATTTATCACTACTCTGGTGCAATCAAGGGTTCGTCCCTATATCTATCTATTCTATATCTATACTATAAAGGAGCGCTGAAATTGAAAATGCTTGTCACCCAAAAAAAATCATTACCCTACTAACCCAAAGACTTTGATCTGACATGTGAACCCATCAAAAACTGACGTCATAAATATATGGAACACCCGCGTTTCATGTTATCGATGTCTCTGCTCCATGTTTACTTCACCGACATATACCCGCCGCGTCCTCCGTCTCTGCAGGGAGACGCCGCTAACGGCTCCCTCCCCGCACACGCCTTGCGCACTGTTTCCCTCCCGAAGTGTCGCCGCCGTTCCTCCGCGATTCAGTTCCACGATCCTGTGTCGCCGGCCCCGTCATCCGTCATCTAGAGGAGCGTTCCTCGCGCACTTCTTTCTCTACCGGCGCACTATGGTCGCTACCACCGCTGGGTACGGTTGTCTTTTCCCTAATCCCTTTCGATCACAACTGCCGCTCTGTCCCCTTCGTCCCCATATGTGTGTGTGACGAAGCGCACGAGGAGCGCGGCGGCGACGGCGAGCGTGAAGGCGTGGCAAGCAAGGAGCAAGCCTGGGAAGAGGTGCGCTTAGCAGGGAACCCAGAGGTCGACGACGCGCAGGGGTGACGCCGCTCTCCGCAGCCGTGGTAGACACGATGAGGAGGCGCGCGTTGAGCGCGACGGTGTCGGCGAACGCGAGCTCGAAGGCACAGTAGGTGCGGAACCAGCCCTGGTGGGGGTAGCCTTGTGACAATCGCCGAGGTCATCGTCGCTGGCATCCCCTGCCGGCCAGATCCCCACTATCAACGGGCTCCGCCGTGGCGGACCCTGACGCGCCACTCAACCCCGACCAGGAGCTCGTCATCCCATTTCCCTGCGTCTGCTTCAACTCTACTGACACAGTTGTGCGCCTCTCCTATATCATGCAGGTCGGGGACCGTGAAATCCAACGCAGTCACTGATACCAGCAATGTGAACGGCCAGTTCTTCTTTCTGAATTAGCAATCTGAATGAAGGAGATATTCTTAGCCTCTGAATATTCATGGCCAATCGAACATGACTAAACCAGTAATTGCAATTGCAGGATAGTTGATAACCAGTACAAGCGATAGAGATAGTGTTTGGTTGGTGCTCCTTTGGTGTAACAAATTTAGGATGAGATCATGGCCAGATTTCTTGCTGAGGTGGTTTGTGTTCCTGACTCGACAATTTGGAGGACTATCAATATGTTTTCTGTCATCACCTCAAGAAGAAATCGTTATGCATCTGCTGTTCTACTGCCCCTTTGCTAAAAGCTGCTGGGCGCTAGTTAACTTCCAATTTGATGATCATCTCACCATTCCTCAAAATTTTCAAGTTTGGAAATCAAAGATAAAGGTGGATTTCTCCCTGGATATTTTTTTTTTTTTATGGTGCTAGGCTATATGGATGGTAAGAAATGATGTTATCTTTAGAAACAGAAGCCCCATCAGTCCAAAACTGCAAGAGATACATTGTTGAAGAGGCTTCTCTGCTACTGCACAAAACAAAAGCTAGAATTACCCCTCTCTTAGACTCATGGATCAGTTCAAATTTGCAATTGTTTGGGCTTTTTTTACTTCCTTTAATTTAATGTACCCTGATCCCCTGTATTATGTTATCCTCTCTGTTCTCTTAGCCCTGTTTGTTCTGTAAACTCTTCCCTTTTTAATGGATTGGCAGTAGGAGATTATTTAAGAAAATATGGATTAAGAGATGTACTTGCTCCTTTGCTGAGTTTGATTTGATTTTATCGATGATACAGTTTATAAGATCTCAATGCTTCCGGTATACTTGGTTAAGAATCTATGACCTGGAACTTTATTCTTTTCAGGTTAAAATGTTTTTTTGGCAATAGTGTTGCATGGGTTGATGTGTGGGCATAAAGCAGATCTTTTAAGGTTACATTATGATTTCTGGTTTAGTATATTTAGTAATTTAGAGATCTCATTTGTGCTTTAAATATTTTTATATTGTTCCCTGTAGTAATTGGTATTATTCCTCAACCTTAACTTTTTTTTTTTTTTTTATGTGTGCATTATAAGGGCCTGTTTGGCAGGGCTCCAGCTCCTCCAAAATGGCCGGCTATGGCTCCTCTAAAGGAGGAGCTCCTTTGCGAAGTTGAAGCCGTTTTGGAAAACGTTTGTAAAACAGCTCCTTCTGTTTTTTTTTAGAATGGATGGAAGATGTTGAATGTCCATAGTGCCCTCTTTTTTTTTTTTTTAGAATGGATGGAAGATGGCAAAAACTACTAATAATGTTTCTTGGACTTCTTTAATTACAAAAGTTAACTCTCTCGCGCGGTGGGTGTCGCGCGGGACTCGGGATCCCATGCGCGCGTGTGTGTTGTGTCCGTGAAAGGGAAAGAAAGGAGGCGGTGGCAATTTGGTACTAATTAGAATAGAAGTGGAAGGGTAATTTCGAACCATGAAACCATCAGGTACTGAAGGAGCGCGCGAAGCTCGATTTCCAGGCTTCTGGCTCCCAAGCAAAAAGGGCCCTGGCTCCTAGAGGCTCCCATGTGAAGCCGTTGCCGTTTGGCACAGCTCCTGCTGGAGCCGGAGCAGAAGCCCGTCCAGGGAGCCCCGCCAAAGAGGCTCTAAATATTAGGGGCCTTTGTGATTTTCCCCTACTTTGAACTGAATTTGTGATTTTCCCTCATTTTTTTAAACTTTGTGATGTTTCCCTTCACTGTCAGCAAGTCAATGCGATTTTGCCTTTAGTCAACGGTCAAAATAGGGGCAAAAACGCGTTGACCAGAGTCAAAACAAGGGCAAAATAACAAAGTTAGAAAAATGAGGGTAAAAAACCACAATTTTCACCTCAAAGTAGGGGAAAAGAACACAAAAATCTCTAAATATTATGAAGGCACTCGTAAGATATAAGTTAGAGATTAGCAGACTTAAAATTGTCATTTTCCTTTAATCTAGGATAAAGTTTGCTTCAATGGATGTGCCTTTTCAGCTCAGGCACCATGACTTCTGACCTTAGTTTCAGCTTAATATTCACAAGTAGCTTTGCTCAGTTTTTCAGCTCAGTACAATTTAGTAATTTACCAACTAATATAACTATTATTTCCCTAATTTTTAATCATGAGGTTTTTAGGTTTCGTGTGCAAGTACTAACTGCATCTCATCAATCTTTACAAGGATCATGGATGCATGGTGGCATCCCTATGACCTTATGTGCCTTCATGAAGCTCGGATTTGTTGATGATTTTATTTCTAAAATAAAAATATTTCCTTTTCATTTTATTATTTGTGGGAAGTAAATCGAAATAGAGCTGATTTAGAGGAATAAAACAATGCCAAAACATTGATTCATCAGTACCTATCTGTTACCTTAAATGCTAAAATAAGGGTTTGTATTAGAGTTCAGAAAATAAATAGGAAACAGTTTACCCAATTGCATCGACATGAACCAATGGATATTCTTCTAGATGAATATCATGTTTATTGGTATGCCTTTTTCTATTTTTATTGATTATTTAATACTGATACATCATTTAGTCTATTTTTCTAAGACAATACATTACTCCAACTATTGTGTTAAGATCACGAGTATTGTTAGGTTGGATGGAAATAACTATTATTATTGTATTACAGAGGTTATTTTAATCCTGAGGTTTATCTTTTCAAATTAACCTTATCTCAATCTCAACCGAGTGGTGGTTATCTGTACAATGCCCACCAACCTAAAGTTTTTGCTCATTATACAGGTGTTACCTGCAACTTTTTAAATTGAACATTCTTTGACGTAATTATATTTTTGAATATTTTAAATCAGTTGCATCATTGCTCTGCAAACTTTTCTGAAACACATATTATTGCTACTCTTTTTAACAGTTTCTGCATGAAATGCTTAAGACATACTACAGCCAAATCCAGAAAAAATAAGTGTCCAAAATGCAGGCAATTAATCAGGTAAGTTTTTCTTCAAAGCTGTGCAATCTTGACAAACATGTGTTTGATCAATAAGCACTAAATGCTTTGACTAAATGACTGCCACTCTACAGCAATTGAAGATCATGCACCATCAACAAACCAAAACACCATTCAACTCTTACTTCACAGTGAAATTGAGGCAAGAACGAATTCGACCTGTCCCTTCACCATGCGACAAGGATGTGAACCATAGCCCACTGAGAGATAATAGTTCTCACAAGGTGGCACCAATATGAGAACTATAACTAGGAACAGTGAAGCAGCTGCAGTACAACAAACCCGGCAGTACAACAAAGCACCCATCAATTGGATCTATAATTTTAATTTGTACTGTACTCCTTTCAATAAAGTTCTATAGGGGTGCAAACCCCTCCAGTTTACTCCAAAAAATTGGATCTATAATTTTAATATTATTGTTATTTGATGGAAGATTTTATTAGACAGCTGTGTGCTGCACGTGGATCTTATAGCTAGTAGAAACAAAAGATTGTATGATAAACCATCTTTGCTGGTGACCTTACCGGTTTTATATTGCTGGAATCTGTACTTTTCGGTCCGTGGAGTGCCAAGATAATTTGACTTATTGTTGGCCTTTCGGACCGTTTTCACACAGTCTAAACCAATCTGAATGCATCTTCTTATTTGCTGGTAATCAACTGTTTCTAGTGATATTCTCTCGACTCCAGTTCTGCAGTACTGTAAAAAATCACACAAATCATAGAGGAAAAAGATTAACACCATGTCTCTCTTAAGAAAGTTGCTCTGCCTTGAAAGTTGAAAGAGTGAAATGCACCGTAGGTCCGGTAACTTTGGCCCCTATCCCAAATAGGTCCAGCAACTTCAAAACCGGATATCTAGGTCCGGTAACTTTCGTAGGTGTTCCATCTGGGTCCAAAACGGTATTTCAGGCCGGTTTTGCTGACGTGGACTCGCCACGTCATGTCGCTGTGGTGGACCCCGGCGGCTCGCCAATTTTGCAAAACACCCCTCCGACGGGATGGCCCTCGCCCCAGCGCTTGCCCGCGCTGCAGCTCGCCCTCGCCGTGCGCGTTGGAGGCGCCGCGAGCGCGCCGCCTCGCCGCACGGAGCGGTAGCCTCGCCCAGCGAAGCCGCCGCGCCGCGCCACGGTCGCCAGCGCGCTCAACCTCCGCCGCCCAAGACGCTTTTACCGCGCGCCGCGGCGCGCATGCGCGCCGCCGCTCGCGCGCGCTTCGCCGCCACCCGCTGCCACGCCGCCCGCAGAAGCTCTCAGCGCCCGCAGCGCCCTCGCGCTCGCGGCTGCGAAGCCGGCGTCGGCCAGCGCCGTCCGCTGCACTCGCCAGCGCCGCGCACCGCGGAACGCTGCAGCGCGCCCGCGGCCTTCGGTCCACCATCTCCATCCGCCTTCCCTGCTCTTCCCATCGCCACTGCCGCTCCCCTCCCCACCTTGCGCGCCGCACCGCCATCCGCTCCTGCCCGGCAAGTCACGCACGCAGCCCACCACCCGAATCCATCGCCGCTCCACCCCGCCATGCCTCGCTTCCAACCGCCGCCGCGCCGCACACTTTGCCCACCGCCACCCAGCTCCACCACCACCGCGCCGCCAAGCCCAAGCCACGCCTCCGCCACCATGCTCCTACCACCTCGCACTCGCCACGCTGCCGACGCCTAGCACGGCCATCGGGAAGACCCGCCGCGGACAGGCCACCCTCTTCTTCCCCTTTCCTCTGTTTCTTCGATCGGGAACGAACGGGAGGACGAGCTTTGGAGAAGGTTTTTTTATATATAAATGGCGCGGCGGGCCCATCCCACGGTGGACATGACGCGGCGAGTCCACGTCAGCAAAACCGCCTGAAATACCGCTTTGGACCCGGATGGAACACCTACGAAAAGTTCTTGGACCCGGATATCCGGTTTTGAAGTTGCTTTGGACCTATTTGGGATAGGGGCCAAAGTTACTTGGACCTACGCATTGCATTTCACTCAAGTTGAAATATAATTTCCTAACCATCTCAATGAATATCATGGAAGGCGTTCCGGTATCGTGCGGGTAGTCCCTGCGTCCCGTCACTATCTCTATCATTATTACACCGAGACTGAATATGTCTGACTTTCTTGATACTAAGCCTTTGTTTATGTATTCTGGGGACATGTAACCCCTGCATTTCAACATGAGTTTGTCAACCTTGAAGCCATGGGACAACTGTAAAGACAACTCATTTTATCTACAACCTCTCGAAAGAATGAACTATCAAGAGACATTTGACATACAATGTTCCATTGCGACTTGTTGTGAGAGTCCAAGTGTTCTCCTCGCTGAAGAGTCTTGACAAGCCAAAGTCTGCAATTTTCGGCACCATATTGTTATCGAGCAATATGTTTTCAGGTTTCAGATCCATGTGAACAATAGGGGCATTCGGTTTCCATTCCTCATGGAGATAATGTAAACCGTAACAAATACCCTCAATTATTTTGAAGCGTGTGTCCCAACCAAGTCCGGAAAATTCATCTCGCATTTGCAAAGAAGAATTTTGAAAGTGCTATATTTATATGAAATGAAAAATGGGCATGCTCTAACCTCATTATTTACAGTAGCAAAAGATAAAAGAACAGTATATTCCTCTAATAAAACTGTTATACCCGAAAGATACCCACTAAGGTTTCCTTTAGGCATGTACTCCAAGCAAAGCAACCTTTCCGACTTCTCAGCGTCCACGTATTTTTTTCCGTTGTACTCCATATGTACATTCTCTGTTTCAGAACAGCAGCCTATAAGTAGCACTACATTTGGGTGCTTCAAACTCATGAGATGATCGGCTTCATTCGCAAATTGCTTAACTCCTGGTAAGGACGAATTAACTTTTTTCACAGCAATCGTTTCCCCATTTTGTAGCACACCCTGTTTCAACTCTCTTATTAGTACATGCATAATCTGTGACATATGTTTCAATGTTTGGCAAGTTCAAAATATATGTGATTGAATCTTACTTTATATACTGTGCCAAAACCACCTTCACCAAGTAGTCGCTCATCAGAGAAGTCGTTAGTGATGTTTCTCAAATAGTTTAGTGGTACATTGTGTGGTTCTGAACTTGCACCTTCTAACATGCTCTCCAGCTTATCATATCTACTAGACTCACCATTCATTTTTCTTTCAAGCAAAATCCTGACTGCAAAGCTTTTTCATATGATAGCCAACATCTATTTTTCTTCCCAAGAAAGCAGGGTACCTTCAGTGACTCAGATTGCTGTTTCTGTATCAAAAAACACTTCCCCAAACCAAGATGGCTGTATGAAAGAAGCAATAAGTTGTGTCAAGATGAACGAACCGATGGATTCTATCTACAATCGTATCACCGTAATGTAGCTTGGTGTACTGGATCTGCCTGTCCTCTGTCCCGTTAGCAGCTTGCTTGACCATTCAAAGCTCCTACAGTCCTCCTCTTCCTGCTAATAATGAATCAGACCAGCTTGTGAGGTACATACAATTATGTGATTTGGAAGGCAGCACGCCAATAATCCTGGTAGCTTTGATTTGGAAGCACATTGAGTTGAAACACGTAGCGTAGTGATTGAATAGCTAGGCTAGCTCAAGATCAAAGGATGAAACCTGACAAGAGAGTAGCAGTGCTTAGGCCAAGGGGATCCTTGCAGTGATGGGACGGCCTCCGGGGCTGTAGACAGATGGATCGAGCGGACGATCAAGTAGACGCACAGGCGGAGGCGGCGGTGAAGTGAGGCAGGCGAAGCCGCGAAGGCGGTGCGATGCGATGGTGCGCGGTGATCTACTGGACTTGTGCAAGTGAGTGTGAGAAAACAATACAGCGTGGTTCTATTTTTATTAGAGGCTACTGCGAGGCTGCTACACAGACGAGAGGTGCTCGCCGCTGGACGACCCAGCCTTCTTCGTGGGTCACGCGGTCACTGACTCATCACGGGCAGACATGGCACCTAGTACAGCTTTCAAACAGCCTTTCCCCGGGCCCCGGAACAGAAAACGCATCTCGATGCCGGGGCAGGCCTGTGCCGGGGTCATTTTTTTTACCAAAATTAACCTTTCTATCTGTAAATGTATTTATTATAAAGGTATATTTTATTATCATCTAATAATACTTACTGCTGCTCTAAAATGAATCAACTTCCGACTATGTATGTCTATTGAATGGACTATTGCGTGTTATATCTTTTATCATTTGGTCAAAATAAGATTGATTGTCTCTAAAAATAGGAACGAATATACTTTTTAAGGCGGAGATAGAGAGTACATGATCACTGCAGCATAGGGTGGTCCGCTCTGCACGACTGCACTAGCACGAGCTTTCGTGGAAATTTGCTTGCACCGTCGTGCCTTTTTCACAAGCTTGCCTTTTTCACAAGCTTGGCGCGCTGCAAACACGCAAAGCGGCGTCTGCAACACGCAAAGCGGGTAGACACAGGCGACGTCGTCGGTCTCCGGGCCGGCTAATTTTGTACGACTGTTGACTTGACTATGCCCCGGAACTCCAGCATATGTTAACTGGAAGACTTTTTGAGTCTCTCAACATAGCCGGTCCCAAGCCCGGGTAAAGAAAGAGAGTTGCTTTAGGTTTGGTGAATCAGCGTAAAAAACAGCCACTCTAATGGATATGAAACTCATAACAAATTCGTTGGGGGCGTAACCCTTTTAGCGACACGCTACATCGGAACCCGGGTGTGGTGTTAAATGGGCAAGGCCCGGGTCGCCATCCCCTTAGTGGTGCGTCGTATCGTGATCCGGGTACGATGATAAGTGGGCAAGAGTCGTCGCAATCTTAGTGGCGCACTACATCTACGCCCGGGTGTAGTGATAAATGAACAAGGGTCTTCGCACTTCCCTCGACGGGTTTGTTGGGATCTAACTTTGATTTCTATATAAAACTTTCGCCCCAGATTTTGATATTTTTCGGGATGCAAGATCTAGTCGTAAGAGAGAAACAGAGTTTAAAGACCAAGGTAGCTCCTCATGGAAGTGGCTTCGCAAGAAAACAACAAGTATGAAATTAAGAAGATTAAAGCTAAGGTCCCAAGCGAAGATGGTCATATCAGCTTCGCTACGAAGTCAAAACGGCATCTACATAGGGATAAAGAGCGCCGCGAAGATGAAGATCATATATGAAGCATCGCGGAGACAAGGAATATATCTTCGCTGAGATAGTTATATTGTAGAAGTTCATTTCAGAGTTCTTAACATTTTTGCACAACTACGAAGTCAGGGGGGGCCCTATAAATACCCCCTGACATCCTTTATAATGACCATGTTGAATGGTCACTTTGTAAACCATATCATCATCAATAACATGTTGTGCTGAATAATCACCCAACATCTTGACGCCCATCGTTTGTGTGAGAAGCGATCTATCCCACGACCATCAAGAAAACATGGGAAGACCACCCAAGAACAAGTCAGCAACTATCACCGAAGAAACAACAACAACAGAGAATGAAGCACCAAGAGCAAGCGAGAGACACTATCTCCAAGGAAGTCATTCCAAGCGAAGACCAAAGTGAGGAAGCAAGGAAATTACAAGAACTAGAAGAAAAACTTATCAAAAAAAACGAAAAGAACTTGAGGCTTGCAAGGCCGTAACAAGAGAAAAGACTCGAAGCAAAGAATTGAAGAAGCCGAAGCAGGAGCTGAAGAAATTAAGCGAAGAGCTTAACAATCAAGACCGTGAAGTCATCATAACTAGCGAAGCCAATACAGGACAAAACAATGAAAAGGCAATAGTCACAATTGACCCAGAATCCCCGTTATCGTAGACACGCAAAGCGGCAAAATGGCCAAAAGGCTTCAAGTTCAACATCATACCAACTTACGAAGGCTTGAGCGGATCCAAGACAATTCTTAATGAGCTTTGAAGTAGTTGTTGAATCATCGGGGGAGGAGACGACAAAACACTAGCGAAGTCACTTATAATGGCAATGAAGGGACCAGCTCAAAAATGGTACGCTTCGCTCAAGCCAAGATCTCGTAAAAGCTGGGAACAACTCAAAACAACCTTGTTAGTTGACTTCCAAGGATTTCAATACACGTGCTTAACAAGCGATGATCTATTTGATATCAAGCAATATCCGAAGGAGCCAATAATCCAAGTATTACAAGAGATTCATCCAAATGAAGACCCAAATCCCGAAGTTTCGGACGAAGTCGTCATCATTGCCGCAATCGAGGCCTCGGAGAGTCGGACAATTGTCTTCGCATCTCAAGAGAGAAAGACTAACAACCGTTGCTCAACTATACGAGGAAATCCAAAAGTATGCAAGATTAGACGATGATTTCGGAAAAAAATCGAAGAAGAAAATACACAGAGAAATCAAGCAAAGACAAACAACCAGTTCTGGCAGTATAACTCCGAGCGAAGACCATATTACAATCAATACCAACCACCGCATAAATCAAATCAACAATGAGCAAAGCGAAGACAACAACCAAACACAAAGCAATCAGCGAAGCTAGTACAACAACAACAGAAACTTCAATAACAACCAAAGAGGAGGCTTCAATCAAAGGTTTGGGGAAAGAAGAATTTTGAAACCTGAATAAATGTATTGCATCATCCATGGCAAAGGGGCTGGTCACACATCGAAAAATGTGTCCAATGGTAAAAAAAAGCATAGAGCAATTACAACAAGAAGGCAAATCGATGGAAAACAAAAGATCAATAAACTTCTTGTCGCAAGCAAGTACTTCATACAATCAAGCATACTTCGATCCAAGTTACAATCAACAAGTGCTACCAGGGGCCACCTCCGATATACAATTGCCAACCACTAGCAATAGCTCCTACCAAGCCGCAATGGACACATGCACAAAATCTGGAACCCGAAGCTTCAGTGGCAAACAATACGCCAAACATTCAAAAAACAACACCTCACCACCTGTCTCAACCGCAAGCAGAGGCGAATAATGACAATATGCGGAGGTAACAGATAGAACATACAACAAGCAACTAAAAGAAGAAACTATTTTCGAAGAGTCAACTCAATAACAATGGAAGGACCCTACAAGAAGACAAGATGGTCACACCAACCAATCATTTTCACAGAACAAGACATGAAGCTCAAAGATTACCCACACATGGATGCCATGGTCATAGAAGCAAATATTGATGGAAATCTTAGTAGACGGGAAGCTCCGCCGATATACTCTTGGCGTCAACACTTGATGCAATGGGAATCAAGAGACAAAATTTGGGGAGAGCAGAATATCCATTAGTTGGCTTCGGTGGCAAAAGGATAAATTCAATTGGAAGAATCGTACTACCAATGTCATTCAAGACACAAAACAATGCAAGAACAGTAACAAGTGGCATTTGATGTTGCAAAGACAATGCAATCTTTGGAAGAGAAAGTTTAAATATCTTCGAAGCCGTGATTAACTACTCTTACCCGTGCATGAAAATCCCAAGAATCAATGGACCAATATCAATCCATGGAAACCAATCGAAGCAAGAAACATTGAGAAAGACTCAACTCCGGCCCAAAGAAATGTTTTGGCCATTGAAGAAATCGAAGACGAAAAAGAAACGAGTAAAGTGCGAAGTCACAAAAGAAAGCAAAGACATGTTCCAAGGCGTAAAACCAAGGAAGTCTTACTAGATCCAATGATGATAAAAAAAAAAACATCATAGGCGCCAATCTAGCGAAAGAAGAAGAAGAACAACTCACAAGTTTGCTAAGAATCGCATGGTCGCAAAAGACCTAGAGGGAGTCACGAGAGATATCATTGAGCACCGACTAAACATTGACCCAAATATCAAGTCGAAGAAACAAAAGTTACGAAAAATCTCGAAGATAGAACAATGGCCGCGAAGGTTGAAGTACGTAGATCTTTCGATGCAAAACTTATAAGAGAAGTTCAGTTTACAACATGGCTGGCAAATATTGTGATGGTAAAGAAAAGCAATGAAAAAATGGAGAATGTGCATAGATTTCACAGATCTCAACAAAGCCCGCCCTAAAGACAACTTCCCTCTACTAAGAATCGACACATTAGTCGACCAAAGCCGCAAGAAGTGAAATGCTAAGCTTTCTTGATTGCTTCTCGGGGTATCATCAAATCTACATGAAAAAAGAAGATGAAGAAAAGACAAGTTTTATCACACCATTTGGAACCCTCTTGTTTTCAAAGAATGGCAGAGGGGCTTCGCGAACGCCGGTCAAGCTTCATCGAATGACTTCGGTAGCACTTAAAGATCAAATCGGAGACAATCTGCTAGCATATGTCGATGACATAATAGTAAAAAGCAAGAAACGAAGACCATCGAAAGACTTAAAATGGACATTTGAAAATTTGAGAAAATCAAATCTCAAGCTCAATCCTAAGAAATGTACCTTCGAGTACAAAAGGCAAGATTCTTGGATGCATAGTCTCAAAGAAAAGGCATTGACCCAAATCCGAAAAAAGATAAAAGCAATCATGCAAACGAAGTTCCAAAGAACATCAAAGACATTCAAAAGTTGACAAGAAGGTTGGCTTCGCTAAACAAAGGTTCATATCAAAGTCAGCGAAAAAAAGTTTCCCAATCTTTCAAGCACTCAAAGGAGCAAAGACAAACTTCACATGGGGAGAAAAGCAACAAAAAGCCTTTGAAGAAATAAAGAAGTATCTATCAAATCCCTCGACACTAACAACACCAAACATCGACCAAGAATTATTGTTATACATCTCAAAGATCCGAAAAAGCCGTAAGTGTAGTTCGATACAAGAAAGAGAGAAAGATCATGCGAAGAAACAAGAGCCAATATACTTTGTCTCCGAAGCCCTATCCGCTCAAAAATGTTCTACTTTAAATTGAGAAAATAGCATATGTGGTGATCATGGCAACAAGAAAGTTAAAGCATTACTTCTTGGCCCATAAAGTGAGAATCCCAACAAATCAACCACTCAAAGATGTCCTCCAAAGTTGCAAATCTTCGGAAGACTTGAAAAATGGGCAGCTGAAATCTCCCAATATTTCATTGAATTCGAGAAGAGAACAAAGAATAAAGTCGCAAGTATTGGCAGATTTTATCTCGATTGGACACCAAAGAACAACCGATTAAGACCGTAAAGATCACCAAGAATGGACTTTGTCCCGCCAAGAATGGACAATGAATTGTGACGGAGCATGGGGCTCCGTAGGGTCGGCATAGCAAAGAATAATCACTTCGCCATCCGAGTCAAAATGAAATACGCAAAGAAGACTTGAATTTCGTGTACTAACAACATCGCGGAATATGAAGCAAGTATTGTTGGGGCTTCGCAAAAGCAAGAGCAATGGGCATACAAAGAATTTTGATAAAAACAGATTCTCAAGTCGTGGCAGGGTGCCACGCCGAGAAAAACTATAAAGCAAAAGATCCGGACTTAGCAAAGTATTTGCAAAATGTGAGGGATCAAGAAAAACACTTCGAAGGATTTACAAGAAGAAGCATCTCAAGAACAAACAATGAAGAGGCCGATGAAATTGCGAAGGCAAGAAGCTCAAAAGGCAAAATTGCCACAGATGCGTTTTATCAAATAATATCGAATCTTCGATAAAAGCAAAAATTGAAGAGCCAAAATACATTCACATCATTGAAAGTTTAAGATTGAGATCGGAAATAATAGCATTCTTAAGAGGATTCTATGAACCGTAAAGCGAAGTCTGAAGAAACAAGAATGAAGCACAAAACAAGAAATTACAAGCTCATTGGTAATCAACTTTTCAAGCATGGCATTTGTGAACCACTACTCAAATGCATTTCAAGCGAAGAAGGCAAAGAATTACTCCAAGAAATACACAGTGGAACATGCGGAAATCACGCCGCCCAAGAGCCATAGCAGAAAGGCATTTAGACAAGGATTCTATTGGCCAATGACTCAAAAAAGATAGCAAGGAAATAGTCAAAACTTGTCATAATTGTCAAATCTCAAACAAACAAGACAAATGCCCCTGACCAATCCAATTCAAAGACATCGAACCCACATGGCCACTTGCAAGATGGGGAATAGACATAATTGGCAAACTTCCACCAGCCCAAGGCAATCATCAATATGCAGTTGTTGCGGTTGAATACTTCACAAAGTGGATAGAAGCGAAGCCAATCACAAATATGTCATCCACAACAATGAAGAAGTTTCTTTGGCAAAATATAATCTGCAGATTCGGAGTTCCAAGACACATAACTTTGGACAATGAAACCCAATTTGACAAATAAGATTTCGAAGTTATTGCGAAAGTATGGGAATCCAACTTTGCTTTGCATTAGTCAAATACCCCCAATCCAATGGAGCAAATTTTGAAAGAGCAAATGGTATCATATGTGTGGGAATTTCAAAAAATCTAGTAGGACTCCCAAAAGGAAAATGGGTTGAAGAATTACTAAGAATTGTTTGGAGTCACAACACAACCACAACAAGATCAATGAAGTTTACACCTTTCAAGCTACTATATGGTGATGAAGCAATGACCCCTAAGAAATACGTTCGAAGGTCCAAGAACGAATGTTGAAATCATAAGCGAAGAAGATCAAAAACAAGCAAAGACTTGATCAAGAAGAAGAAAGAAACCAAGCTGTGATGAATCTTAGAAAGTACCAAGAAGAAACAAGCAGATGGTACAACAAGAAAGTGGTCAAAAGAGATTTGCGACAAGAGACTTCGTGACCGAAAAGGAAAAAAATGAAGATACCTTGGGGAAGTTTCAAAGAAAAGTGGGAGGGTCCTTTCATCATAACAAAATCAAACAAACAAGGATCCTATCACTTGGAGAATCTCAAAGGAGAAGAACTCACCATACATGGAATATCAAGGACCTTCGCAAGTATTATCCTTAGAGTTTTTCCTTTTCAAATTTTGTAAATAAGCAAGTTAGATTCAAATTCCTAGAAGCAATTTATCATTTCCAATCAAGAGCTGCACTCTTTTTCCACTCAAGGGAAGCCCTTCGCGGGGTGAGTGGTTTTTTAACGAGGCGCACTCTATTGTAAATTCTCATATCAAATATAAATGAGAAAGTAGTTTCCCCAAACTTGTGCATCCTTTACTTTCCGTTCACTACAAAGCCGAAAAGCAAAACGCTTTAACATCGGCTAAAAAGTTTTCACAAAAATAAAAACTAAGAAGGTATAATTTAAGTATAAAAACTAAAATTATTACCTACTAAAAATTCTCTAAGGAGAAAATCTTGACTTCAAATCGAAGTCTTCGCTCCCTACTTCGCAAAAAAAGAAGGGGATGACGCTTTCAAAATTCTCTAAGGAGAAAAATTTTGACTTCAAATCGAAGTCTTCGCTCCTACTTCGAAAAAAAAAGAAGGGGATGACGTTTTCAAAATTCTCTAAGGAGAAAATTTTGACTTCAAATCAAGTCTTCGCTCCTACTTCGCAAAAAAAGAAGGGGACAACGTTTTCAAAATTCTCTAAGGAGAAAATTTTGACTTCAAATCGAAGTCTTCGCTCCTACTTCGCAAAAAGAAGGGGGACGACGTTTTCAAAAATTCTCTAAGGAGAAAATTTTAACTCGATTGGAAGTCTTCGCTCCTACTTCGCAAAAAAAGAAGGGGACGACGTTTTCAAAAATTCTCTAAGGAGAAAATTTTGACTTCAAATCAAAGTCTTCGCTTCTACTTCGCAAAAAAGAAGGGGACGGCGTTTTCAAAAATTCTCTAAAAAGAAATTTTCCACTTAAAATCAAAGTCTTCGATCTCACTTCACAAGAAATAATGAACAACGAACTTTGAATTAACAAAATTCCTTATTATACAAAACATGTTTACAAACATACAACATCGTACAATACACTTATTCAAACTTTACATACAACAATTACAAAGCTTGAAACACTCAAAAACTCTTCGAAGCAACATTAGTTGCAAACTTTGCTCAAAATTTCTTCAACAACCTCGTTAATTATTCTATCCGCCGTGTCTTGCAAATCATCCCCAAAAAACAAAACTTGGGGACGCACTTCAAGAAGAAGACTAAAACAAAAGCTATGAATACATCAAGAAAAAACATGAACAAAAGCAAGAAATAAAAATCCAATAGTAACGTAAACTTTACTCCGCCCAACATTACTAAAATCAACAACCCTAGGCATCCTATATGAATCCTTAGCCCTAGGGTTCTCGAGACATTTGTCCACAAATTCATCAATTTTACCACTACCGTAAGCTTCAAAAAATTTCAAGCCTCAAAAACAAAGTCGCCCTTCGCAATCATAAGAGGCATCGCGACAACAATATCTTGCGCAGATTCGAGGGAGAAAACCCGCGCAAGATTTTCCAAAGTTATAATTCGCCATAAAAGCAAGAAAATATATAAACTTCGCAACAACAAAAAGCTTCGCTTAAATCACAAGTAGCAAGGTTTAAGCAACACATCAACTTAGCAAATTTACAACTTTCACATTCAAACATATTTTTGCAACCTCCCAACACACTCAAAATAAAATTGTTCAATAAACTAGCCCCTCCGCTCACTAACATCATTACGATTTTTCTTCTCTTCCTCTTGAATCCTTCTCTCTTCTTCCATCTCGCTGCTTTCGAAGAGCCTCTTCCTCCCGTGAAATATCAAATTCAAGCCGTTAAAACCAAAAGTCGCACACACATAACAAAATAATGATCATATCAAAGGAGTAACAAGTGGTGGAAATTTACCTTCTTCAGATTTTTCTTTAACTTTCTCAAGAGAAAGGTTTCTCGCGACCACATTGGCACCAATATTCATTAAAAAACTTCTTACAAAGCAAATGGGTCTTAGGAGAAATTTGATTTATAGCATCTCCGCAGAAACTTGAAAGTGGGAGCCGCAAAAGTATCGTGACAAAGTGGATCATTGGCCTCTTTCATAAGGTGCAAGAGTGCCCTGGTAGAATACATAACACTTGTGTCAGCGGCTGCTTGCACAACAATGCTAAGATCCTCATACTATTTGCATAACTAGCTAAAGAAAGGATCATATTCTCCAAGTTCCCAACAGGGATCTTCGGGAACAGCACCCCACTTCTCGTACGCAATTTTGCACAACTCCCACATTCTGTTAAATTTTCTCATCAAAGATCTGCTCCATCTCTCGCACCTTTCTTCTCAAGATATTCTTTTTTCTCTCTTAAGATTAGCGATAGTTGTCTTTGCAATCTCAAGCTCTCCATCTTTCTCCTTTATGGTATCTCGAAGCTTGGTGAAGCAAGCGATCAATCTTGTGCCATTCATCCACGGCTTCTCCTCTTTCTTTTTTTTTTTTAAAGCAACTTGAGATTTTAAATCTTCAATCTCCTTCAAGAGGGACTTCTCACGAAACAGCAAAGGCAGCTGCGCTGTCCTCAAGTGACTTTCTAAGTCCATGGTTAACAAGAGCCCCCTAAAAACACAAAAGACAAAAATAATATTAAAGAAATTTTGCAAACCACTTCGCATATACAAACAAAGCAGTTATAAACAAGCGAAGCTTACCTTATACATCAAGTTTATGCCGGCATCAGCAAGCTCCAATGGATTCATCTTCGCTAGCTCGGCTTCCGCATCGTGAACGGAGAAAGCATCATCAATACATTTAGTTAATTGTTTCTCGTCCTCTTCGAAGCACACTAAGCTTATCCACTCCAACTCCAACAAACTTAAAAGAATCCAGATTCACACCACTCTCAAGACAAAACTTCGAGTATTGTCAATAGACTTAGAGATAGCCGCAGAGGTCACTCCCGGCTCTCGCATCAGCAACTTGAGGGGTGGGATGATCCAGATAACATCCTTCATCAGTCCGACATCACCGGTTTTTTCCCTCGATGAAGTTGAAGCATCAGGAAAGAATTGAGCTAAGAAAAATATATAAAATTAAACGAAGTCGAAAAGAAGGTTTTCCAAATCATAAAGATACAAAAAGAAAAAAAAAAAAGAAAAGAGAGAGAAGTGGAAAACACTTACAAACTCTTTTAGCGACTTCACTGCTCAACTTCTGCTGCGTCATCCACCACATCATCAAAATCATCCGGAGAAAATTGAGCAGTCCTTGTGCCTCTCTTATGAAGTTTCTCCTTCACAATCTTAATGGCTTCATCGGCCCTTTCTTTCAAAGTTTTCCCTAAAAAAAAATAATAATAATAAATAATATAATAATATATAATAAGAGAAGGATAGTAAGAGAAATAAGATAATGTATTTGAGAAAAATAACAACAAAAATCAAATACATTACCAAAGAACGGCTTTGCCTTGCACTTAGGTTGGCTTCTCAACAATAGTTTTTAAAACCTTTTCAAGTCTTGAAACAGTTCGCATGCAAAGGACCGACCCTTTCCCCCTCTTGAGCACTTCGTGTCTGCGGAGTTGAAGATGAATTTTTGTGCGCACTAACAAGTGACTAATGTGAATATTTTTAGCTAACCTAGCTAATCCGTAACAGTCATGATCACCAGACAAAGTAGAAGTTGACTTCGCTGGGAAATCGGAGTTGGATCCCTAAGTCTAGATGAAAAAGGGGATGCGGTACCAATAGGGGAAGCCTCTGTCATATTAACATCAGCACGCATCTTGATCGGCAACACCGAGGTACCCAGCCGCGAAGACCCAAAAATTTGTAAATGTTCTGGCTAATGGGGTAAGCGGATCCGGAGTCAACCCGGTAGGAGCAAAAATCTTGCAAATATTTCTCACCTCTAATTCCCCGGCCGGTGCCAAACCGCTAAGCCTCCAAACGGAGCGTCAATCTCACTATCAAGTAAGATCAACTCTGTCGATCAAATCCTCAACAACCTTCTTAGCTTTCTTCTTTTGAGGCTTCGGCAAATTTGCCTTCGAGGTTGTTCTCGCCCGAAGAAGCCGGCTTCGCAATGTCACTCCGTTTTTCTTTTGAAATCCTTGCGCGACTCATTCTTATCCTTTTTGTCCCTTTTACGTGCATGCTGTGGGGAGGACGAGTCTTATAAGTTATTTTGGCCAAATCAAAAATGCGATTCAACCTAACATAGTCCTTGCCAATAATTTCATCCATAAGCTTTCTCAAAGTATGCAAATATTTCCCTAGCAATTCAAGAGCCTTCTTTTCAACAAATATAAACGAAGTCCTCTTCGGTCTTGAACTTCGAGGGCATAACAAGGTATCTCTATCGGGGAAAATATAATCTTTTTCCCGCACAACTTTCTTATGATAGCGAAGAAAGTCCCACCAAATAATAAGAGGCCGGATGCCGCCATACTACATATTCCTCAACTAAATCCCGCGTCGATTGTTGAGAAATGACTCTCCCAAAGGCTTTCAAACACTCTAAGCAATTCTTGGATTTGGTATAACTAGGCTTACACTCAAACTTCTCCCTATGCATTCGCGAAGCCAGAGGATAACTCTTCTTCACACCTTTTCTACCAAGATTCTCTTCAATCATAGGCACTTTGTGATAGAACCAATAGTCATACCAGCCATCGGCCCACTTGTTCTTAGAAGCTGGAGAAATCGCTTCTCACCTCGAAAGCGCCTTAAAAAGCGCAACATCCAAAGTACAACTTCACAGTACGATCATCAATCTTCTGAGATCGGAATTGGGTATGCAATTCATGCAAGGCATAGAAAGCATCTATATCTGGTTTCACTTCCTGACTTCGCGACCGCCCCCAAAATGAAAAAATGCAACAACTTGAGTATGGCATTTGGAGTCGATGGTGCATCTCGATGTTGTATCTTTTAAAATTTCCTCAAGAAAGTCTTGAGGCGGCATACGAAGACCTGACGAAAATAAATCCTTGAAAACAACACACTCGTCGGGTTTAGGCTTGAACTTTTTCATTAGGCTCACGGCCTAAAATCGACCCCGCCCCTAAGCACGCCATCCTTCACCATTTTCTTGTAATCTTCATCGACATTTTACTATATCCAAAACTCAAGGAAATCCTATCATCCGAAGCGATTCAGATTCTGAAGCGTAAACTTCGGGATAATTCATCTTCTGAATTTTCTTTTTGGGGAGTTTGCTTCCTCTTCAACCTCTTGTTCTTGAGAACCACCGAACATTCTCAACAAGCGCCATTCTAAAAGAAAGCAAACGGTTACAACAAAAACTTCGCGAAAATGACTTTAGGATTTTAATAGAAAATATAACAAAACTACGGAACAAACATACCTACAAAAAGAATCAAAGCTTCGCTCAAAGAAAAGTAACTTCGCAAATATGATTGTCTTCGCACAAACGACTTAGCGTTGCCTTGAGAAATTTCAAAAAGGTTGCCCCTCTTCGAAAAGATGAAGAAAACAAGGGGGGGGGTGGTCCTCCGCTATTTATAGACCTCTTCGGTCAAACGGTCAAACTAGCCGATAAAAAAACGGGTTTCATGTCTAGCAAAGACACTCGAGGGTTACAAATCAAATAAAAAAAGTCCAACTTCAAAGTCCGGGACGCGTTTTTGGATCGAAACAAAGTTTTGAGAAAACTTATGATTCTTGGGTTTCATGCCTTTGAAGTCGGCCCCGCCCCGAGGGGTCATTGTTGGGATCTAACTTTGATTTCTATGTAAAACTTTCGCCCCGTGACTTTGATATTTTCAAGATGCAAGATCTAGTCGCAAGAGAGAAACAGAGTTTAAAGATCGAAGGTAGCTCGCATGGAAGTGGCTTCGCAAGAAAACAACAAGTATGAAATTAAGAAGATTAAAGCTAAGGTCCCAAGCGAAGATGGTCATATCAGCTTCGCTCACGAAGTCAAAACGGCATCTACATAGGGATAAAGAGCGCCGAAGATGAAGATCATATATGAAGCATCGCTGAGACAAAGGAATATATGTTATTTGAGATAGTTATATTGTAGAAGTTCATTTCAGAGTTCTTAACATTTTTGTACAATTACGAAGTCATGGGGGCCTATAAATACCCCTAACATCATTTGTAATGACCATGTTGAATGGCCACTTTATAAACCATATCATCATCAATAACATGTTGTCTTGAATAATCACCCAACATGTGCGAAAGGAGCCGCAGCACCGCTTAGGCCAAAGGGATCCGCATTTATGGGACTGCCGCCGCCGGGCTGGATCGAGACAGATGGATCCAATGGGGGCTAATTCGAGGCCTCGTTTAGATGGCTAAAAATTGTAACCCGATGTGACATCGCATTAATCGTAGCATGTTTCGCTTGTTAGTGCTAAATATTATCCTACCATGGCGTAACTAGGCTCAAAAGAATCGTTTCAAGAATGTACATCTATCTTGTGTAATTAGTTATTTTTTACCTACATTTAATACTCCAAACATATGTCTTTTGGTGTATTTAATGTGACTAGTATAATGCCCGTGCTAACGAACGGCTTTATTTTGGGATGCTCATGAAAACAAGTGATTATAGAATATTTTGATCAAGCATTGAAAAAAAATGTTTCCTCTGAAATCAATGATATAAGCTAGATACAACAATCATATAAATAGTTGCATTTGGTCATGGATACCCTGATCTGTTATAATATCATTCCTGGAGGTTTGTGCTCTAGCTACTCCAACTTCATCTGGCTCGTCTTAAGATTCTGGATATAGGCCTGTCATATCAATCAACCAAAACAAAACTATCATGGATGATGAACTAATCTGATCCTTGCATAATCATCTGATCGGTAAGAACAGACTGAAATTTACTAAATATAAGATAAGTAATGCCAAATAAGAGAAAATGATGCATGGGATCTTCAATTAAAAAAGAAAAATCATTATATTATTCTAACTACATACATTATTTAATATTGCAAGGTTACCAATTAACAAATCAGAGGAAGAACCTAAATGACCATAGGTTTAGAAACTCTACGCAGCTTTTAACATATTTAAAATTGACTTCAGGTCATGGATTGAATACAACACAGTAGCCACCACAAAAATTCAAGTTAAGACATGTCTGTGTGACTTGCTGAAGCATTCTGACACTTTTCTGTTAGAATCAGCTGCGAATAAAATTTCTACTCCTGTTGCTCTCTAAGTCGCAGGACAAATCAAATAACCTCCAAGAAAAAAAATATTAGAAAACTGGTGAGAGCCATGTTTCTCATCTTTCTCAGTCACACCAACTTTTAAAAATAGTATATTTATTTCGGATGCACATGAAAACAACCAAAAAGTCTCACGCAATTGTATATGATCATATATAAACACTCATGCATAACAAGGAATAATAAAGTCTCCAAGAACATCCCCAAATTTGAGACCCTCTAAACTTGATCATATGAGATAAGAGATCTACTTGTAAAGGAAGATTTGCATTGCCCAAGGTGAGACATCCCAATTTCAGGATGTACTGGATTATCTGCAACACACCAACACAGTTTTCAAGCATTGTTTTGGAAGTCCCTACAATCGGGTACACATTCAGAAGTGGAGGAAAAGAGTCAAAAACTGAAAAGAACATGTTTCAGATTTGCTGACCGGTGAGTAAGGTAGTGCTAAACCCCATAGATTAGATGCTTTGCCAGAGCTTATCATATGCTATTTTTTAAACATATTCACACATCAGTAGTACTTCTAGTTTGAGTGTACAAAAAAGGAAATGGCTGATGATTATCGAAAAGTAAATGGGAGTTCCTAAATCCTAACTGAAGATCAACAATGGGGGTATAGGTCTCACAAGGAGATTACCTATGTTCACATGCACATCATCGTCAACCTTAACATAAAAGTCAGCATCCCATAGTGAAACAGATGTAGCAAAGTTGGTCTTGGTTTTGCCTGACAATGCAAGGTATCCTTCAACATGATCCTAAATAAAATCGTAACCACAGTGAATAGGGATTAAACTCAAACAATCTGAGAAAAACTGAGAACAAAATTCACATTAATCACTCCCATGAGAAAATAATAGGGAATTAACTTACTATCCTCATGAAATCCCCATGTTTCCTGTCCTCTGCTTCAATTGCTCTATCAACGATTCCACCTGATATAGCACTGCAAGGCAGGTGCAGCTTAAGGAAAGTTACTTTCATCCAACATACAGCAGCAGCAGTCATAGAACAGCAGGCAATTCATCGAGTATCTAGTACATGGAAGCCTAGGTTAATTCATCACTCTAGCAGACAATTCATCGAGTATCTAGTACGCAAAAACACATTATACGTAAACAGAGATGAACTCACCGGAGCGCAAGTATACTACGGCAAGGTCCACGGTCGAGTTCGCTGGGAAGAAAGACCTATCAGAGTATCTCATGAAGCAGCCGGCGTCCACGGCACGGCCGTCGGAGTTGAGTGGGCACCCATCGATGTTCGCCACCGCCACATTGAGGCACCGCGCGCAACCGGCTTCCCCGCCCGTCTCGACGCACTACGAGGCACGGCGGCCGCGAGGTCGGCGACGAGCGCCCGCGCGGCATCCGCGAAGCCGGCGGCCTCCACGGCGGAGCCGTTGCAGACCTGCGTGTTGCCCGGGAGCGTGGACTGGTCGAAGAAGGCCGCGCTCTCGTCTTCCTTCTCCGGCAGACGGGGAAAACAAAGATCATGAAGTATTTGCGGAGTGCACTGATTCAACAAGAGATCGTGGAGTGCAGATTAGAATGGAGCAAGGCGATATCATCTTTACCTGTGTTACTCCTCCAATGGCCGCCGCGGTAGCCGGCACCCCGAGTGCCGCCGTCGCCGCCTGACGGCAATGCGTGATCAGCACAGTCCTCCATGGCTCCACCTATTGAGGGGGAGATCGGCGCCCTCCTCTTGGCTTCTCCAGGTACTTCCTTCCTCCGCGCCAACGGTAAGCTTGCGTGAGGAGACAACGACGGCGGCGCCCTCCATACTGAGGGTCCGAGGCGCTCGGCGATGGCGAGGAGACAACGATGGCGGCGCGGCTGGACCTGCTTGTGTCAGGAGACAACAACGGCGGCGCCCTCCAGATCGAGGCGCTCGACGATGGTGAGGCCCGGATCGGGAGCGACGATGTTGGATGGGGATTCGCGCGTGGGAGGTGAGGCCGCACCATCGCGGCAGGAGAAGCGAAGCGAGGAGGGGGATTAGCGTGTAGGAGGGGGTTTCTTTTGGGAAGGCTCTGATTCTGGGCGTGAATCGCGGCGACGTCAGACGGGGGCGTGGGAGGGATTAGCGCGTGGGACGGGATTAGTTTGACACAATCAACCATGACCCTTGGATTATGAGTGAAGTAAAGAGAGAAGGTGAGATTTAATCGAAGTTGCCTATTTTTGAAAGATTTTAAATTTTTTTTTTTATTTGTTTTCCATTTATAAATTTAAGTTGGTGATTAAGAGGTAGGAAGGAGGTTTCTTTTGGGAAGGCTCTGATTCTGGGCGTGAATCGCGGCGACGTCAGACGGGGGCGTGGGAGGGGATTAGCGCGTGGGACGGGATTAGTTTGACACAATCAACCATGACCCTTGGATTATGAGTGAAGTAAAGAGAGAGAAGGTGAGATTTAATCTGAAGTGTCCATTTTGAAAGATTTTGAATTTTTTGTTTCTATTTGTTTCCATTTATAACCGCCAATTTAAGATTGGAGATTCTTGGGGTAGATAGGCGTGATGGAAAAAAGTGGAAAAAAAAAATTTTAGCCATCTAAACAAGGCCTCAGTTGGAGAAAGTAGAAGCACAGACGGAGGCGGCTGTGAAGTGAGGTGCGAAGGCGATGGTGGGCGGTGAGCTACAGGACTTGGCTAGGTGAGAAAACAAGGAAATGCTAAATGGAGGTGCTCGCTGTGAAGCACAGACGGAGGCGGCTGTGAAGTGAGGTGCGATGGAGGTGCTCGCTGCTGGACTGGACCCTGCTTGCTTTCGTGGGTCACGGACTCACAGGCAGAGATGGCACCAAAAGTTTCGTGCGAGCGGCCAAAACCCCGGGCCTCGGAACAGAAAAACGATCGACTATCCCGTCCTGGGCCATTCTTGATCCCACCCGGCATTCAGTATTTCAGTATGATTATTACCTCCTTCGGTTCCTTAAAAGACACGTACTGAACTTTTTTTTTTTTTCTTCTAAAAATCAAAAAGCTTCATGTTTAGGAATTATTAGGAACCAAACAAGGTGCTGAAAAAATTCAGTTTAGGTATTTCTAGCTCAGTTTGTTGGGGTTTTTATTTTTTGCCTGTCCCAAAAAAAAAAAAAAAAAAGCTTCATGTTTAGAACAGGAGCATTTCCAACAAAAACTTTAATTTTTTTAGATAAAGAAAATTTGTCTCATCAAGTAGGAATTGAACCTAAACCTCTCGATCTAGAGTGCTAAGTCCTACCACCCGATCATTTATGCTTTCTTATAACAAAAAAAACTCTTTTGGGATTAGTGAGATAACTCTCTTTCAATCCTTTTGGTTTATTGGTAAGATCGAAAAAAAAACAAAAAGATAACACATCCATCAGGACGATCTTTGATCTCCCACGGATACGTAGGGAGCTCCGTATAGGACTGCGGGCTGCTTTCTCTTCGCGACGGACGGCAGCAGGGTCGTCCGCACTAGCACAGGCTTCCGGGAAATTGTTGCACGCAACGCGGCCGGTGCACCTTTTCACAAGTTTTGACGCGCTGCGAACACCGTCCGTCCCCGCCGTAGAAACAGGGTCGTCGTCAGTCTCCGGTCCTGGCAGACAGCCCGGTACAGCGGTAGTACTGTACTACAGTCGACAGCGCACGCGGTGTGCCTGCGCGCCAGCCTTCCTTTTGCTCGAACCACAGTGTGTGGCCGACCGCCCGACAGATTGAACAGGTTGCATTTGTTGATGACCCTACGCGATGGGCAGCGTTCTCAGCAATCATCTCACCGGGGTTTCACCCACCCAATGAATTATTTAGTGAAAACATAAGTCTAGCACAATTAAAGCTGGATAACGAGCCGAGTTAGCTCGGCTCGGTCTAGTTTCGTTCGTTAGCTTGGCTCGTTATCTTAACGAGCTAAAATCTTTGGCTTCGGTTTCGGCTCATTAAGCTCTTGAAGCAAAGCTCGTTAAGTTCGCGAGCGGTATAAAAAAAATACATAAAATATAATATTTGCATTTATATAAAGCTTGAAAATGATAATAATATAAAATAATACATCCAACAACTTTAAACTGAACAAAATGCTTATATGTGCTAACATATCAACCATTTATAGAGTGCAAAAAATGTGAAGTAACATAGATCTAATATATGTTCGATAATTTTTCACCGAAAAACGTGGCTCATTTAGCTTCGCGAGCGGCTCACGAGCCGACTTCGAGTGGGCTCGTTATCGCTAACGAGCTAAAATCTTGGCTTTTCGGCTTGGCATCGTTATCGTAACAGCCGAGTCGTCGGCCAAGCCGAAGCTTGTGATGACCGAAGCGAGCTAACGAAGCTTCAGTTTTTCGGTCCAAACTTTTAAGCACAATGTCATATTTAGTATCTCAAAATTTGATTAATTATCGATTAAAAATATCAATATTTGTGATATCAATCAAATATACACTTCTAGATTTATTCATTACAAAATATATTTTTTAATAAATTAATTTGAAATCATAAATATGAATAGTATTAGTTAAAAAATTTGATCAAATGTAAACTACCTTTGACACTTGTGTGGAGGCTAGAGTAACCCCGGTTTAAGGAGCCAACCGGGTGGGGAGAGGTGCGTAGGCCAAACTAACCTTTGCGGCGACTGTAGTGTGACGGAATCAGATCCTCTACAGTTGTACGGAAAACTTGTCTCTCCAGTTGCTCATCCACACCGTTAATTGTTGATCCAAGCGCGAGCTCCACAGAACTATAGTCTGCCTCCAACCGGCCCAGTACGAGCCCATCCACCCGATTCCCTTCCCCTCGCGACTCCCAGCCTCTTCGACTTCGTCGTCCTCGTTCCTTCCCCTACGCCGGCGGCTCCTCTAACTCCGCCTCGCCGCGCAGCACCAACGGCGGCCAGCTTGACCCTCACGGCCAAGTACACAGGCTGTCCAGCCCCGTGCCCTGCCCCTCCCTGGGCCTCCCTCTCCCTGCCTCCTGCTTCATTCACCGTCGAGGACCACCCGGGCGAGCAGCGGGCACGCCTGCGCCGCGCGTTTCCTGAGGCCGCCAAGGGCGAGGAAGACGAGGTAAGGGCGGACGGCACGCTGGCCGACGGCGCGCTCCATCCCTCCCGCCTGGGCGCGGACATGGGCGGCTCGCCCAGGCTGCACATCAGCGTTCTGTAAAATGTGGGCGCTTGGTGGTCAGGTTCTGTTTTGTAAATTTTTAGGTTCTGTTCCTCGCCTCGCCGGCAGTCTCATATGTGCCATCGTGATGCTCCAGCTTCATGGCTACAGGCTACAGGCCCTGTCTCCCACGGACAATCGCGTCGCTGGACTGTAGAAGATTTGGGGTCTGAAGGAGACTGCAATTGCTATCACTAGGCTAGGAGACTGCAAATGCTATTTGTTTTGTAAATTGTCCAAGTGCTATCAGTTTTGGTAAAGCGTTACAAGTGGTACTGAACATATTGTAGCTATAATAGTTGTAAAGATTATCATTGTGTGTAAAATGTAAAATGTCACTCGGTAGGAATTGGTACTCATTGTAAGATGACATTGGTTTATATATAAATGTTCTGGAATGCATTGTCACTGTAATGCACAAAAGTTGTTGCTGATCATACGTTTTTTGTGGTCCAGCCTGAAACCAAACTACTGAACATTACATGGATGATCTGTAATTGCTCTCAGGCACTGGTTACTGGCTTAGTGCAGTTTCATATGACTACGCAAAAGATGATGTGAGCGTAGAGATTTCTGGCACCTGCTAACCGATGGGGAGCACCAACACGAGCAGAAGATGGAGAGCTGAGAGCACTAGCAAGAGCAATACTCGCACCAAAAAACAATGGGGAACTGGCTAGATGACCAAAAGACCTGCAAGATGGGCTCATGTGGGCCAGAAGAAGGCCCGTTAGACTAGCTTATCTGGAGTGACGGTTGGATGAGATATAAACGGCAGGGATGAGCAACGGGAGAGACAAGTTGCTCCGTACAACTGTAGAGGATCTGATTCCAGTGTGACCGGATGCTTGACGGAGAACCGAGGCGTCACCGTTAGCCATCGCCGGCTCCGACCAAGAGTTGTGGGCTCTTTTTTTTTAGAAAAAGGGATTATATTTCACATATGCTTTTGATATATAGTTTACATAGAAAACCATAAAAGTAAAACAAATTACATCCAAGTCCTTGCAAAGTTTCTCTTGGTCGTCCCTATTGTCGACGATGATTGAAGCTGCAACTCATGAAGCCGATCACCTTCCCGACGAATGAAAAAGACATAAAAAAAAATTAATGACACCATGAGCAGCACAATGGGGACACCAACATGACATATGATCATTGAACGAACAAGCCGAGCAAGATGGCCAATAACCAACACATCGCCGGAGAGCAAGGGATCTGGCGTCTCAATCACCAACAACCCCACACGCCGGAGGACAAGTCACCTAGAAGGAGAAATAAACCACCAAAAGCGGTGGAAGATGAAAACCAATCCAATTTCCCAACAAGTTGGAACAAAACAGTCCTACCTACGACAGCCATGTCGTTAATAACAAGGTTGGCGATGCTGCTAACATCGTGGCACAGTTGGCACAAGGAAGCCCATAAAGGACTCGAATAGATATCAAAGAAAACATCGTCGGTATACAATCCCTTGCATAATATATCATCACCATGCAGTCATGCACCACAATCTCTTCAACAACCGCTAGCCTCCCACCTCCCACACAGACCAGGAGAAAGTAAAGGAGGAACACACAACACCTGATGTTGCCGCTGCTCGTGATGTCGGGGATGCCGTCGGATATGTCGGCGGAGCCCACGCCAAAGCTCATGGCATCAACCTCACCACCTCTCCTCCGTCGCATGCTTTTTTTCTCGAATACGCATAAGATTTGCGCATCTTTATATTTAAGAAGAAGAGTTTTTACACCGCACACTGGCACGTTTTGGGAGGGTAAGATTTACAATAGGCACTGCCTCCCTTGTTGTTTACACATGGCGATTACTCGTTTGCTAATTCTCCTAAGTGGCGCGCCCCTGCCTCTATCCATAGGTCGGGCGACCGCTTAATCTTGACGAGGAATTGGCGCTAGGAATTCCGCCGTCGCATGCTAGAGCTGCAACAACACACGGGAAGACGGACTACCGCCAGCGAACATTGGCAACTAAGATAAACACACTGCTTCCGACAGGCACCAACTACAAAGCAACCTAATCTACTAAGCTAAACCTAGATTATGGGCTAGGCTAGCACCCCGGTGGCCTAGAACAGGATGCAGCCTGTAGCCTAGGTTGTATACTCCCTCCGTATCACAATAGAAGACGCTTAGGATAATGACATGGTCTTCAAATTTTTTACCTTTTTCTTTCTATAAAAATATTTATTGGAAAGTTATAATGTATATTTTAATGAAAGTAGTTTTCAAGACAAATCTATTGATATAATTTTCACACTTTTGAACTCAATAACTTAAAAGTTATTCATGATTTATATTTCCAACGTTTGACCAAAACTTTTTTTGTGATAGAGGGAGTACCATAATAACAACCAAACAGGGAGTTGCCTCTGTCAGTTTCTTTCTATTCCTTTTTTCATTCAATCAGTGGAGTATAACAATTCCTTTGGATTTTTTTAGTGCGCTAGTTAACATGCACGTGCGAGATAATATATGCTGTTTTTATTTTCCATTCTCTAACTTGATTGTCATTCTTATCCTATTATTTTCACGTTTTTTAACACGCACGTGCGACACACACATGGAAATCAAAAGATAACTCATTCATAAAGGATGAATTACAACTTCCATTAAAATTATGACTGTTTTGAAGTGAAAATTTCAATTATACCAGTGCAAAACTAAAACCATGAAACTATCACATCAAACACAATAATTTTCGTAAAGTATATATATATAGCAGTTTGAAATTTGTAGCACTAAGTTCTTCTTGCACTTGGTGCAAACCTTAATGTATTAGCAAGATTCTACTCCACCATTATAAGATTGTTGCTTGAACAAAACTGAAACAAAAAAAAAAGTTTTATATATCTCATTGTGATGACTAATAGTCCTATACTCTTATATCATCAATCAGCTTTGTTTTTCTTCGAAGCTCCTTTTATATAGAAATAGCGTTAGTAATAGCGTTAGTTCTTTACAGTTATCATCCCTAACACAGCAGCAAGACAAAAGGAACAAAGAATCCACGGGCTCAACACCCCCAACGCAGTGGTAGCCTAGAGAGTGCAGGGCCACACTGAAGGTCTCATACATAGAGAAAACAGGGGTGTGTTTCTTTGCTAGCCTGCTTTCCATCCACAGATTGAGGTCCATGTACCTGAGTAAGTTGAAAATACAAATTAGAACTAGCAAGCCTTCCAGTACTAAGCTAGCAGTACTGGACACGCCTGCATTGAACTGCTGAAGACTACTAAACATCATCATCTTTATTTCAAAACTTTAATGAAAATTCACCGTGTATAGAAAAAGGGTTCATCCCGGTATCGAGAAGATTATATGATGAAACCATGTTTGCTGGGGACCTTACCTATATTGCTGGAATCTGCACTTTCCGGTCTGTGGAGTGCCTTGATAACCTGCACTTTCCTGTAAAAACATCGTGGTTTAATTAGGAGACCGGCTACAGATTGTATTTATGAAACTCGTGCAAGGACAGGTTCAGGTACAGCTTATTGTCTAGGTCCGTGTCCGGGCACAGCTTATTGTCCAGGCCCAACCGCCGCAGCTGCAGTTTATTTATTTAAGGCATGAACTGGGCTTGCTGCAGAATTGAACAGCCCAGCCGCAGCTGTAAATAAATTAGCGAATATGCTCAATTTTATTATAGGGGACCTGTCTCTATCTAGAAGAAAAAACTCATGAACACATACCTCGTTTTTCAACAGGACAACAAAGAACACAGTGGTAAAGATAACCCGAATCTTTCGTAAAAAGCAGTCTTCTTCGCCACTGGTGCAGGGGCCACAGTGAAGGTCTCCATTATAGAGCAGCCGGGGGTGGTGTGTTTCTTTGCTTGCCTTTCCATCCAGCTTGTTTCCCCACAAATTCTCTCTCTTTTTCCAGATTGAGTCCGATCTACCTAGTAAGTTGAAATTACAAATTAGAACTACCAAGCTTTCTAGTACTAAGCTAGCAGTATTGGGACGACACGCATTGAAAAGGAAGACTACTAAACATCATCCATCAAATCTCGGATGAAAATTCACCTTGTATTTAAACAAGAGGAAAATAAATGTATCACATAGTATTTTATTTATCACTACTCGGTGCAATCTTTGCTGATGACCTTACCGGTTTTATATTCTTTGGAATCTGTACTTTCCGGGCCATGGAGTCTCGATAATTTGACTTATTGTTGGCCTTTTTGGTCCGGTCAGTTTTTCACGATCTAGACCAATCTGAATGCATCTTCTTATTTGTTGGTAATCAACTGTTTCTAGTGATACCTCGTTTCTCGACTCAGTTCTGCGGTACACTGCAAAAATCACACAAATCACAGAGGAAAAAAAGTGTAACACCATGTCTCTTTTTAAGAAAGCTGCCTCGCCTTGAAAGTTGAAGTATAATCCCTAACCATCTCAATAAATTTCTGGGGAAGGCGTTTCAGTTCCAAAAGATCATCCGGGTAGTCCCTGCGGCCCCGTCACTATCTCTATCATTATTACACCGATACTTGAATATGTCCGACTTTGTTGATACTAAACCTTTGTTTATGTATTCGGGGACATGTAACCCCGCATTTCAACATGAGTGCGTCAACCTTGAAGCCATGGGACAACCTGTAAAAAGACAAAACATTTTATCTACCTCTCGAAAGAATGAACTATCAAGAGACATTTGACATACAATGTTCCATCGCGACTTGTTGTGAGAGTCCAAGTTCTCTCCTCATTTGAAGAGTCTTGACAAACCAAAGTCTCGCAATTTTTCGCACCATATTGTTATCGAGCAATATGTTTGCAGGTGTTTCGTGATCCATGTGAACAATAGGGGCATTTGGTTGCCATTCCTCATGGAGATAACGTAAACCGTAACAAATACCCTTAATTATTTTGAAGCGTGTGTCCCAACCAAGTCCAGAAAATTCATCCGCATTTGCAAAGAAGAATTTTGAAAATGCTATATGAAATGAAAATGGGCATGCTCTAACCACATTATTTATGGTAGCAAATGAAAAAAAAAAACATTACATTCCTTTATTGAACTATTATACCGAAAGATACCCACAAAGGTTTCCTTTAGGCATGTACTCCAAGCAAAGTAGCCTTTCGACTTCTCGGCGTAGATGTATTTTCCTTTGTACTCCATATATACATTCTCGTTTCAGAACACCAGCCTATAAGTAGCACTACATTTGGGTGCTTAAGCCTCATGAGATGATTGGCTTCATTCTCAAATTGCTTATCCTTAACTTCTGGTTTTTAACAAATTATTAACTTTCTTCACAAGCAATTGTTTCCCCATTTTGTAGCACACCCTGTTTCAACTCTCTTATAAGTACATGCATGAGTTTGTGCATAATCTGTGACTTATGTTTCAATGTTTGGAAAGTTCAAAATATGTGATTCAATCTTACTTTATATATCTGTGCCAAAACCACCTTCACCAAGTAGTCGCTCATCAGAGAAGTCGTTAGTGATGTATGTCAAATAGTTTAGTGGTACATTGTGTGGTTCTGAGCTTGCACCTTCTAAAATGCTCTCCATCTTATCATATCTACTAGACTCACCATTCATTTTCTTTCAAGAAAAATCCTGACTGCAAAGCATTTTCATATGATAGCCAACATCTATTTGTCTTCCCCAGCATGTAGGGTATCTTCAGTGAGTCAGATTGCTGTTTCTGTATCAAACACTTAAACAAACCAAGATAGCTGTATGGAAGAAGAAATAAGTTGTGTCAAGATAAGTGAACCAACCAGAAAGACAAATTGTCAGGGTTTGTTGTATTCACCCTGAGAAATATTTTTTAAAGTATATATGCACTGAATTGCATCTCTTCTACTAAGTCGCCACCTTCTTTTCGTATGTACAAGTGCCTCAACATGAAATTGCTCAACCTCGCAATAGTACAGTGGACTAAGCTCCAAGTTTGACTCTTCTTCAACATCTCCAAATGAGTACAAAAAAAAAAAAAAAAAAAATCTCCAAAAGAATAAATCAATCGTCTAGCAATACTTAAGGGCAAAATGTGAGGTGCGGTACCCTGATATTGCTACTCTTAAATACCTTGCACAAAACTTTGGCTGTATATAAAATACTCTCCCATTTCAAATTGAAAGTGGTTTACTCCCTTGTTTTAAATTGTCAGTTGTTCTGATTTTCTAGATACATAGTAAATGCTATATATACCTAGAAAAGTCAAAATAACTTATAATTTGGAATGGAGGGAGTATATGTTTTTCTGCAATGAATAATTTGATATTTTGATCTAGAAATCCAAGACAGGCGCTGAAAGAAACTAACAACAGCCCAACTCTAACAATCAGACTTTAGAGCATGGACATTTTTCCTTAAAAAAAGCAGAGCATGTACACGCACCGACATAAATTACTGCTTTAAGGTCCAAAATTATTTTCTCAAGCAATAGGCTAAAACACTCAGAAAGCATCAGGGATTACATTACAGTGGCGATAAACACGAAATTTCAGAATTATCAGATCAAATTCAAACCTATTATTTCTTCCTTTTTACAAAAAGTGGCATGATTTTACTACAAACTGTCTCTAATTCATCTAAATCACAATTGTATATAACAAGAAGCAATATATCACAAGTTGTAGCACGCATTTGAGATATGTAAGGGTAACTAGTATAAACACTTAAACAGTCCCAAACATTACCTCTAAATGCAAAGTCCCAGATAGCAGCCTAGGATTGGGACCGTCCGTTGCAGCTCGTAGGGAAGAACCCAGGGAACAGAAAAGGGGAGAGATGAGTGCAGGAGCCTTGGAGCGGGGAAGATCGCGAATAATGGACCAGGTCAGAAGGGGGAGGGGGGGGGGGAGGCTAGCCGGTGGAACCGTGGAATGGCAGTGAGTCAACGCAGCGAAGAAGGGGAGGGAGGGGAGTAAAGAACATGGCACGGCGGCCGGCAACCAGGCCTTAGCTGTATTTCCTCTCACAAAAGATTCAGGTCTATATGGGTGCTGCAGCTACTAGCACGGAATTAAGACAATCAATTCTAAAAAAAAAAACTACGACAGCCAACTCCCTAAAAAAACTAGGGCAGCCAAGTAACATAATAACATAAATATAGATTGAAAAATGCAACATCAATCACTCCACCAACTTCCAAACAAAAATATTATTTATAGGAAAAGGAATTTGCTAAATTTCAGGTGTCTAAAATGTAGTTTCCTTTCAGGCAACAGTTATTGCATATATTTTATATTAAAATTGTTGTTTTAGTTCGTTGAAATTTTTCTAGACACAATCTGCAATTTTTAGTTCCAAGAATAAAAACCCGTGCAAAACACAAATGTGAAAATCTGAGGGTGTTGGCACAAAAACAATTTGACAATTATTTCTATAGTCAAACAAAGACAATAAATTGATATTATTATGACATAAGATAAATAACAAATTATAAAAGTGACAATTTTACTTGTATTAATTGGTAGTACAAAAATGTTGTCTGAAATTATCTTAAAATTCAGGCACCCAAAATATTGGAGAATTGGTAGAAAAAAGAAAAAAAAATTGCCAACAATAGCTAAAACTCAGTGGCCAGAATGACAGACAACATGCAATGCACCACAATCCACGACAACACACCGCTGACACCATCGCTACAACATAAGAGACTGTTCACTTGAACTAGTCTCGGCTTGTTTCGGATTATTTGCTCTCACATAATACTATTAAATTGGTTGGAATTAACCAACTTATTAAATCAGCCAAACAGACTCAAGGCACGTGCAGGTGTGGCTTTAAAAAATCCAGTATATCACACAGAAAAAGACTGCTGATCATTAAAGTATCTTAATCACTCCTTAAAATAGGTTGCAACAAAAATATCTTAATCACTCCTGAGATCATCCCCGAACTCCATTGTATTTTAACTATTTGTATTCGATCAATAGGTTACAACAAAATCTTTTTTTTTTTTTGAAACACAATGTGGAGCAGTTATATTGGACACGGTTTTGAACCATGGCTTTAGAGCTACTTTTTTTTTTTTAGACAAAAGGCATTCACCCGCTTTATTAGAAAGCTTAACGAACACCCCAAGTCTGACACTGGCCAAACCAGTTTACAGTTTCTTCATGCACTCAGAAGTGCCGCCTACTTGATCTCTTAGAGCTACTTTTCAGCCATAGAACAGTATTTTCCTCTCAAAACATTTCAGCATATAAGCATCAGCATAAGCCAAATTTCAGCACAAGCGAACAGGGTGCATATTTCCTCCAGCGGGATCACTCTCGAACTACTCTTCCTCTTGATCTGTCTCTGAATCCTGATCATTATCTGACTCGTGAGCACTCATGGAGTCCTGACTGGACTCTAGCTCACTCCCTGAATCCTGATTATCGTCACTTTCTACCTCTTCGTTACCCATCAGTTCCTGAAAACCCAATAGTTGTAATGAAATAAGCATATAGGCAACTATGACTTTTTACAGGATCTACTGTAGAACTTGTACAAAATTGTTATCTCAGGTGTTTTCTTTCACAATTTTAATGTGAAATGGTTGAAGGTTGCACAACGTGTTTGATTGTTAGACATCTATCCTATTGGATTGAAAATTGACACATAAATGAACTTCCATAAACTAGGAAGTTTTAGATTTTATTTCCTACGCCATGATGCAAATACTCTAGTTTGTAAAGCAAAGCACATTCATTATTCCTAAAAAAAAAAAACATTCATTGCAAGAGAAATCCTCGCAACACTATAAGATGTCAAAAAAGTGTAGTCAGTGCAAATAAAGAAATATTATAACAGATATACATTGGCAGGACACATACCAGTTCTTCGATGTGTGCAAGCTTCATCGTCTTGTTCTCTTCTGATCGACACCACAGCTCCAGGTCGGGGCAGCGAGAGATTACTAGACGTTTCAGATTGGTGAGTTGCTTTATGCTATCTGGCAGAGCCTTGATGCTTCTGCACCTGTGTATGCGAAGTTCCTTGAGGGAGGCAAGGTCTCCCAATCTGTCCGGCAGCGTTTCACACCAGGACACAACTAATTTCTGGAGGGAGAGGAGACCTCCAAGCACATCTGGCGAGCTGCATGTGAGATCCAGGCAGCGCTCAATCCGTAAACGTGTGATGCGAGGGAGGTGGCAAAGCAAGCTCCACTTATATAGAGGAGCCACACAGCGTTCCACAAAAAGATCAGTGCACTTGGCAGAGGAAGCACTGACCTGACCTCTGCCCTCCCATGACGATAGTAATACTTGATCACTACCGCTTATGGACAAGCGGTAGTCATTGCCTCCAGCTCCAGCCAACCACGGTTGCAACCTCAACCTGGGACAATGGTCTATACTTAAAGCTTTGAGGCTGGGGAGCATGTGCTCATTTAAGCTATCCTCGCTACTGGAGCATAGCATGTTCCAATCTTCCAGGCATTCCATATCCTCCAGACTTAAGTACTCAAGTCTAGGAAATGCTCTTATGCCCCCGTACAAGTCCCCACCGATCTTCCTCAGGCTGTCCATTTGTCCAATTGTCAGCCACATGAGCTCTGGTAGATGACCAAGTGGTGGTAGGTTGATGCAATTGGGTAAGGCCCACAAGGTAATAGTGGTCAGATTAGGTAAATAAGTGGCAATGCCCATCACCCAGGATGGAAAGTTTATGCTTCTATAACCAGATAGCTTGAAATGCCTAACAGTTTTTGGCGGCAATAGTTCTTTCAAAACTTCATCGTCCTCCATAAATCTCTTATCATCTCTAGTCCATAACAACTCTAATGTTTCAATCCTTGTCTTCTCCACTAATTTTATTCCCTGAGCCTCTTGTGCAGATCTCACATTTCCAAGCCCTGTTATCTCCAAGAAATGCGGATTTTCACCCTTTAGCAGGAAAAGATTGCTACTAGATTCACCATCACCAGCATGGACCCTAAAATGTGGTAACATGATTGGAACAGGTAGTATGGACCTATCCAAATACGTGCAACCCAATGTATTTACAAACCTTAGACTGTCCATTCGGGATAAACATGCTGGTAGCATTCGTAGGTTGATGCAGTATGGGAGTTCTAGTGTATGTAGCCTCCCAAGGTTAGCAATAGCTTCAGGTATCTCATAAAGATTATCATTAAATGACAGATTCAGGTACTCCAGATTGGGAAGGGTACAGATGCTCTTCAGTACTCTTGCATCTACTGGTCTGTTGCGAGGTCCACTCTCTAGGAAACTGGATAAATTTAAATAGCGGAGCTCAGTGAGATTGTCCAATACTTTTCTGAGGCTCTCGTCTCGATTGTCTCCGTGACGGGAATCGGAGCACCATGCCAGAATCAGATATTGTAGCTTGGTAAAGCCACTAAAAGCTTCTGCCACATGTCCTAGGTGGAAACAGCCTGATAAATCAAGATGCACCAAACTACAAAGATTCTTAAATGATCTTGGTAATTCTGCCACCTCTTCAAAGCCTGATAAGTTTAAGTAGTTGAGTTGAGTGAGGCAACCTAAAGCTTCAGGAAACCTTCTGACGCACAGTTTACGTGAAGATAAATTCAGATATTTGAGTTTCGTTAGGGAGCCCAAAAACTCAGCCTCAGCAAGTCGGTCAAGGTATGAGCTGTAAGATAAGTTCAAGTATTTCAATTCTGTGAGGCTGCCCAATGCAGTTGGTAGGTCTCCAATATTTTTACAGTATGATAAGTTCAAATATTGCAGTTTCTTGAGTCTTCCCAGGCATTGTGATACTCCTGTAACATTATAACAATTCGTAAAATCCACATGCTCCAAATTTTTAAGATTTCCAAATGATTCTGGCAGCTTTTCAATCCCCGAACAACCTGATAAATCAAGATAAATCAGACCTTCCAGTTGTCCAATGGACTCTGGTAGTGCTAAGATGGTAGAAGATCCATGAAAACTGAGATACATTAGATTCGAGAGCTTCGTGATACATTCGAACCATTTGATCCCTGATCCCAGGAGCATTAAGATATCTCAACTGCTTCAGTTCGCCAATCGAATCTGGCAACTTCTGTATGGAGCATTCACTTAAATCCAATACTTGCAAGGAACTAGCAGGTGCAAATGCAGCACCGCTTAGTTCGGTTCTGCAACAGTCAAGAAAACGCAGTGCTATTAACCTTTCACAAGAAGTCAAACATAACTCCAGCGGCTTGCTACAATCAGTAAGCAGCGCATATTGGCAGCTGCTTCCCACAGCATTGCCTTGTTTGTTCTGATCCAAAATTTGATTGCCAAGAAGTAAAGTTGCCAAGTCATGCACCAGATCGTGCATGGTAAATAATTTGGCTTCTTCATGATACATTTTAAAATTCTGCATAAAAGATACATGCTAGTGTCAGGTCTGTCAATTATACTTGAAGTGTGTATTCACTGCATGAAGACACACATGTAACACCCATATGATGGGTTGTAGCATGTTACTCAATGATGACAAAATAGTGATAGATCCTACCACAACCCACTACTTAAGTGGCCTTTGGTCAGGACCCAACTCATCAGCAACAACATAGCATTTTGTCCAAAGCAAGTTGGGATAGGCTAGAGATGAAACCCAAAAGAGACAAGAAACAGAGAACACATAAAGAACACAAGACAAATAGAGTTACGGTTGCTAGTCTCCAAGCGCTCCTATCCATAGCTACATCCTTGGAGATATTCCACTCCTTAAAGTCTTGCTTAACCGACTCGTCCCAAGTCAGTTTAGATCGATCTCTACCGCTTTTTACATTATCGACCCGCTTTAGAACCCCCACTACGCACCGGCGCCTTAGGAGGCCTCCGTTGGACATGTCCAAACCATCTCCACCAATGTTGAATCAATTTCTCCTCAATTGGTGATGAGGGGCATCATATGGGAAATTTCTAAACTATCAAGTATTACAAGTGAATCAGAATTTTGCTACCAAGAACTAGTAGTCAACTTGAGTTTTACTTCTATCCCACATACTTTATGAAGAGTTATCTTAGTCAAGAAGTATGGTTATGTCATTGCATATGTCATAATATTGCTAGAAGAAACTTGGCTGTTCTATACAGCTATTACCTTGGTGTTATTGGGTCATACCCGAGTTGTTATGAGTAATGTCTAGTTGTACTCTTAGCTATCATCTAGTTGGCTAGTAGCTGCCATCTAGTTGTATATGAGTGTGTAAGGCTTTAGAGCCTATAAATAGAGGCCATGCCCTCTAGTATTGTAACTTGTTTTGTATTCCCTATAATATGAATAGAACTCCATGTTTCTATCTTAGATCTTGGATTAGATCTTGTTCTTGAGCTTTGGATTGAGCTCTTGCTATCCGTGGATTCGGATTTCTGTCCGTGGATTAGGACTGCCCTTAGGGGACTATCTACTAGCACGTTGAAGTTGTTCCTCCATACAAGTGTGCTGCATCAATTGGCGCCACCCCAACCCTATCTTATGAGTTCGGATAAAGATAAATTTTGTTTTATATAAAAATTCTAGGGCCTGAATAGATCAACAACTTTTGCCATGAGGTTATTCATTTGAAGCAGTTTTGGTGATGAATAGGTAGAAATGATGTTCAATTTGTATTTGTAGATCTAAACATTATATTTGTTTATTTTGTTTGTACAAAACACATTATATTGTTTATTTTAGAACAAACATGGCTTCAAACTTTTTCATATGCCCTTCTATGGAATTCCCCTCTCTATTCTTCTCTTCCGGTTGTTGTTGCCATGCCCTCGATACGTAGGATATGTCCCACTTGGGCTCCCAATCAGCTTCTCTTGTGCACCGAGTATGCCAAGTGGGTGATACATCATTGGGATGAGGGTCACCCTTTTTATTTTAAAACTTTTTATTCAATATTTTAATAATAATAATCACTCCTAATTCTTTTTTTGCAGATTTCACCCTTTTTGGTCATGCTAACGCTATCGCGACCAAATAATGTTGTCACACCACATGCATTGGCGCCGGCAACATCCACCACATTAGACGGCGTTTCCGACATGGAAAACACTGTCACGCCACTCCCGTTGGCATGCCATTATTGTTCTATCGCGCTGATCAAACCTTTGGAAAATAATAACTCTTTGATACAACATCGATGAAGAGAAATTTTTATATGATAATTGTAGCTCTCAATGAGATCTACAATTTTGTAGTTTTAAGTTTTTTCATTTGAGGGCGTTAAGATGTTGCCGCGCCAATGCATGTGGTGCAACAACATTATTTGGTCGCTGCGTCAGCGGGCCGCGACCAAAAGGTTCAAATCCACACAAAAAATAAGAGCGATTATTTTTAAAATATCAAATAAAAAAGGATTACAAAATTCTCCCACCCTTGGCCGCTTGTCCCTGTCCTACCCTAGTCTTCGGTTGTGGTCTAGTTGGGGACATGCAGGACACGCGGTACTCGTCGGTAGCCCTAGAGTCATCCGTGCTTGAGTTGTCCTCTCGTTACCTCCAACTTGTTTGTTCACTTTGAACTAATGAATGTTATAAGTTTTTTGTTGCTTAAATCAATCTATAGCCAATATTCTTAGCATGATAACAAAAAGGGTGCATCACATAAGCCTCTTATAAACTATGAAAGGGGGAAAATTACTTGTTCTAGAAGGCATAAATAACTCACCATGGGTGAGACTGAATGTTGAATGAAAGATAGTCCTTTGAGTTGCTCGATATACTTCTCACATAGTTGGATAGTGGAGTGTATTTTCGTTGGCTCAATGAAACCCATAGTAATCCATTGGTGAATTAACTCATCTTTGTCTATCTTGTGACCTTTTGGAAAGATAGCACAATAGGTAAAGCATGGCTTCAAATGTGGATGCATAAAGCTATAACTTAACTTCAAGGATGCTAGAACATGATTTGGCAAAGAGGCATCTTGTGAGATACATTCATTCCAGATATCACTATCTTTCACTTGTGACCAGTGATCAAATTTCATGTTCTGCAACGTGAACCCAAGAGATTGAGCCGCTAAAGCCACACCTCTACACTTAATGGCAATCTTCTTTCCTAGATCCTCTAGCTCAGATTCTTTGTTGTCTCTAGCGTCAAAGCCGCTTCTTTGCCTTATTATTTCCCAACACATGTCATCCGTCAATGGTTCAATCTTGTATGGTTCAGTGTTAGTACACATTATCCTAGCTACACGTTCACTGCGTGTAGTTACCAAAACAATTATGTTCATGCTATCACCAAGATTCAGCATAGTCTTCAAATCCTCTAGTTGAAACTGATTATCCTCCCACAGGTCATCTAAAACAATTAGAATCTTCTTACCAGAAAGTAGTTCTGTGAGGCAACTACTTATTGTCTCTCTCTCATTAGCTTGGCTCCCCATTTCAGATAGCTGTGAAATTATAGAGTTACCAATCTTATTCAAGTCGAATCTTGGGGACACATGAACCCACACTCGAGAGTAATATTTAAATTTTGTATCATTGTAAATCAATTCTGCAAAGGTTGTCTTGCCAATGCCTCCAATACCATATATAGGTAGGATGGTGATGATCTTTGGCGTCATGCCCTTAATAAGTAAAGAGTCCACTAATTCATTTTTCTTATCTTTTCTTCCTACAATGAGTTTTTCTCCTACATTCCATGATGTTTTCGCAGACATCAGAAAATTCCAGCTCATTGTACTTAGAGCATGTCATCAAGTTGAAATTTTGGTGTTGATCTGTCATCTGCCTTGATTTCTTTCTCGGATTTTCCGTCTCATTGTTCATTGTCAACCCAGAAGTAGTTTCATGACATCCTCGTTTTTCAGGAAGCTGCAAAATATTAATTCAGTTGTCAACACACTAGAAAAACATATTTGTGGTGGATATTGTTAGTCATTTAAAAGATACTGATCAATATTAGTAAGAGTTAATACAAAATGATAGCATCCTAAACCAAATCACATGTGACCCAGCTGTGTGTTGATAAGGAAGCCTAGCACAAGGTCTGGCTTGGATCCTAAGAGGCGCCTGCACGTGTTTCATCTCAAAAATTGCACGACTTGTGGCATGTGGCCACGAAAGCTAGGAAGGTTTGTCCAGGGATTAAAAAAGATGTTCTACTATTTTTCAGTCTTTTTTTTTTAAAAAAAAAAAATTTACAAAGGTCGGTTGGGTGCAAATTATAGACGTGCACCTTTGTTAATTGATTTACAAAAGGTTCTGTAAATGCTAACTACAGAGCTGGGTGTCTTACAAAGGCCGTCGGCCGACTATCTACAAAGCCTACAAATAGCCCATTAAAAGAGATCATGTGGCTTAAAAGGTAGCCGGCCTTGATTCTATACATTAAAAATGCCTGCTCTATACACCCCTTTTGTAGTAGTGACAATTAATATGATGTTTAAAGGCAAAAAATTGCAATTTAATGCCGTGCTCTTAAATTGTGGGGGTATCAATATTGCTAAGCAACAGCTCCTGACAGCTGAGAAAGTAGTAAATTATTATGAAATGAAGGATAACATGATTGCAGATTTATTGAAATGGTTTACTGACATAAAAAGTTCCACTCTACGGTTTTTACAGAAGTACTTTCACTCAGAAGTAAGTACATTTTGATTACCTTGCAAATGCCAATTTCTGTCTTACTCAACTTATGGATGATCTGCACAATACTGGGCCTTTTCTGGCTATCTTGTTCCATGCAGGTCAATGCTATCTGAGTGCATGTCTCTACTTGGAGGCAATATAATTCAAGTGAGGAATGATTCCATGTTTCCGGCAACCTGTTCCTCCAGTTTGTTTTTACCTAAGAAGGCAAACTGTTAATCGTGGCCGATACTATCCACATGTAAATGTGACATAATGTTAGTAGACTAATAAAATATGATCTTCTTAAACAGAAAGGTCAGGGCTTACAAAATCAATAAACTTGACGTCGTTACGCATGTCTAGATGTATCGAGGGGCCTTCAGGTCCTGACACTATCTTTATCATTATGACACCCAAGCTGAATATGTCAAACTTTTTGGAAATTTCACCTTTCTTGATGTACTCTGGTGGCTGGTACCCACTAAACATTGCATCAAATAGAACTAATTTATAATCTGCACATTTTGGAAGATAACAAAAGGGATATGTGCACATGAGGTATTCAACTTACAGAGTTCCTAGTGGGCTTTGTGTGGTCCGTGTTAGTTCTTCATGAAAGATCTTGGACAAGCCAAAATCCGCAATCTTTGGCACCATGTTCTCATCTAATAGTATGTTACCAGGTTTTAGGTCCAAGTGGTAAATAGGTTGTTCCAATTCCTCATGAATATATTTTACACCATCACAAATCCCTTTAATAATTTTTGAACCGTGTATGCCAGTCAAGCCCAGAAAAATCATCTGCCACATTAAACAAATGAATCAGTAATCAAAATACATATATACATGACAATTTCCTTTCATGACATACCAAAGATGGTGCAGCTGCATACCAGAAAGATGCTTTTGAAGGCTCCCATTGTGCAAATACTCAAGGCAGAGTGCAATATTTATGTTTTCAACAGTTATTTTCATTCCATTGCGGTACCGAGATGTTTTTTCTGTTTCAAAGCAATAGCCAAAAATCTGTACAACATTTTGATGCTTAAGCATAACAAGTTTATCAAACTCATTTCGGAATTGCTGGATAGCAAGATCTGGATTGTCATAAGAAAGAGTAAGCCTCTTCACAGCAACGACCTCTTTGGTTTCAGTAACTCCCTGTTAAAGAAAAGGATACTCCCTGTTAAAGAAAAGACTGAAAAATGTAAACTCCTGGTTTTGTGTTTTGCTCATTAAGTATTGTCAAGAAGTTGGACTAAGATGCTGCTTAGTAGTTGAGTGAACTTCTTAATACTATTTTCACCTTAAAATCCTGCATGATAAGTTTTTACCTTATAAACCACCCCAAATGCTCCTCTACCAAGTACCCTTTCATCGGAGAAATCATCTGTAATTTGTCTTAACAGCTGAAATGTCACATCCTCTGGTTTCATACTTAGCTTGTTTCAGTAGCTCGCTGTCCTTGCTATTGTTGCTGCTGTAGTAAGTAGGACTATTACCATAATGTAGCTTGGTCAACCTGATCTGCTTGTCCTCTCTCCCATCAGCAGCTTGCGTAACCATTCAAGCTCTTGCAGTCCTCCTGCTGCTGCCGCCACCATAATGAATCAGACCAGCTTATGAGTTAGTTACAACTAACAGACGATAAATATATGTAACCAAGGCAGCACGCCAATAATCCTGGAAGCTTTGATTTGGAAGCACATTGAATTGAAACACGTATGGTGATTGACTAGCTAGCAAGCTAGGCTAGCTGAAGATTAAACATGACAAGGGAGCAGCACTGCTTAGGCCAAGGGGATCCTTGCATTGATGGGCTGGAGACAGATGGTAGGCGGTACGCTACTGTACTAGTGCTAGGTGAGAAACAAGTGGATGTGCTCCTGCATTCTGAATTCTAATGGGTCATTTTAGACCATGTTTCTCGATCCTGCAAATTCTGACCTCTGTCTCCGAAAAAATTACTAGATCCTCAAAGGAGTCAGAAAATGGAGGAACGGAAAGCAAAGCAAAGTGAGAGATTGGAATGAATGAAGCGTCGGTTATTTGCCTTCAGAACACTGTAGCTAGATGCCGATTTCAGGGGAGGAACAAAAACTCCACTCCGGTATAATCTTTCCTTGGAGCAAGCCGGAGACAACGCATATGCAAAAAAAGAAAGAAAAGGATGGCCGGTAAGCTGCAGGAAGAACCTGGTTCACCGCCGGCGATACATTTCTCCACTGCTGCCGTCGTCGGAGAACCAAGATACTATCCGGCACTCCGCCTGCTACCGCTGCTCCATCAGCAGCCAAGCACGCTTGATTTCCTCGAGCTGAAACAAACGAGAATGATTGGGAATGAGACAGAACGATGTGGATTTCTAATTACTGAAGTATTTGCCACGGATAGGGATAGTACTGTAGTCGCCGCCTCCCCTCGGTTTCATGGTAACAACTATAAATTTGCCATTGAAGAAAACTATTACCTACTGGGGTGCGCTGAACTGGTGTGGCAGGCTGGCAGCGTGGACTTTGGCGTCTCCATTATCATCTTCTACCGTTTACTAGAGTGGATTATCATTATTTAGGGTCAAAGATTAATTTTGCACAAGTCACTTTCTGATAGGTTCAGTTGCCAAATAAAGAAATGACGCATAGATCAACAGCAGAATTTTTTTTAGAAGAAAATCAACCACTGGCACCAAACTACGACAGCCAAGTAAAAACGAAAAAAAAGTACACCATCGATGGCACCACCAGCTCCCAAACAAAACCGTCTACAATACAGTATACAAAAACTAGCCGACAATAGACAAATTCATGCAAAAATTCCTGTTCAGAGCTGTTGTCCCAGTCTGAAACACCGGCTGGGTAGCAACAGGTCGTCGTCCAAAGCCCACCGCAAGCCACTAGTTGCAGCAGAATGCAGAGTTGAATTTCAACGGAGGACCAATCCGCGACTGGAAAATGGAGATGAAAGACAGGCTCTAGCACAACACGACAAACCGCGGAATGGGCGAAAGAACTTCAGTATACGATACGAAGCTACGAAGACGCATGGATGCCGCTTCAACACCGAGGTCAGGGGAGGTGCGGAGACCATACTAACCGTTGCAGCGGCTGCGGCCGGATTCTCGGCGAAGAAACCGAGGCGCCGCCGTTCGCCGTCGCCGGCTCCGGCCTGGTGTTGTGGGCTTGTGGCCTCATGGGAGCTCGAGAGAGAAGAGGGACCATTGCAGGGAACCCAATAGATCATGGGCTGGCACCCGACGGCCCACAATATAGCCCAAGTTGACCTCAACAGGATTGCCGCTGTCAGTTTCTTTCCTTTGATTTTTTGAAAATTCATTGCATAGAGAACTCCAAAATCATTTGATAGACCATTCCCTATGTTCAGAGGGAAAAATTCTTTTCATATGACTTGATGCCTTTCAGAATATTCCCAGTAGGGGATCATCGTTATTTTAGGGTCGTACTTTAATTTTGCAGAAGTCACTTTCTGATTGGTTCAGCAGCACTAGTTGCAAGTGCCAAATACTCATATTCAACAACAGAATTTTGCAGGAAAATATCAGCCACTGGCACCGAACTACGACAGACAAGTCACAAAAATCTAGATAGAAGAGTACAAATATCAATTGCACACCACCAGCTCCCAAACAAAACCGTCTACAATATACAAAAACAAAAAAACATAGCCGTCAAAGAAACAAATCCATGCAATATTTTCTATTCGGGGCTGTTGTCCCAGTCTAAAACATCGGCTGGGTTCATTGACTCACCTCTACACCTAGCAACAGGTCGTCGTCAAAATCCCACCTCATGGCACTAGTTGCAGCAGAACGGAGAGTTGATGAATTTTCAGAGGCACACATCGGCCACAGCTACACTTGGATGATGACAATCACTAGAAAGTAAACGCCCCGGGTCAAGAAGAAGCAAGAGCACTCAGCGACAATTCCACCGTAAATCTGCAATCTTCGTGTGTCTACTTGTCCTGCTGCAGCCACGGCGATGATGACATGGATGCCTGCTTTGAATTTGTCAACCCAAGAACACGGTAGAATTTCATCAGGAGAAGAGAATGACAAGCAACCCAAAAAGTATGAGCACCCTGTTTTGAATGCATACTTTTACACGATCCTCATGGATTCATACCCTGCATTCGCAGACTGGAGGAATTTGTTGTTGCCCCGAAATCATGTCTGTTCCTGAACTAATCATGGATGACTGTTCCACTTTCTGTATTCCTGTTTCACGCTAGAATTTCATGAATTTCATCAGGAGAAGAGAATGACAACTCAGACACGACATCCATATGGTGTGAACTCAGAAAACTCTGTAGCCACTAAATCCTTGACTAGTATTTTATTTTCCTTCGGTGACTTCGCAACGACCTGGCTGAGAGGATCCAACAAAAAGTGAACAGCAGCTGTCCTGTTTGTTCCTCAACCCTCATGCTCTTCCTCCATCAGACGCAAAAATGGACCTATGGCTTCTCAGAGCACAGCTTATGCCTCTTTCTCCCATGTTCATATCTTGGGGGCGAGAAAGCATGCTGCCAATCCAATTCCCACGCAACAAATACAGCAGCAGATTTCTCATGATTTCCCTTGCCGTTAATATTGTTCTGCTCCTCTTCTTGGCCTCTCCAACAAGCTCTTGCACCGAGCAGGAGAGCAACTCCCTCCTCCAGTTCCTTGCGGGGCTCTCGCAGGATGGCAATCTTACCGCGTCATGGAAGAATGGCACAGACTGCTGCAAATGGGAAGGCATTACATGTGGTCCAGACAAGATGGTCACAGATGTCTTCTTGGCTTCTAGGAGACTTGAGGGATTCATCTCACCATTCCTTGGTAACCTCACGGGCTTGTTGCACCTCAATCTATCCTACAATTTGTTGTCTGGTGGCCTACCACAGGAATTGGTGTTGTCCAACAGCATCACCGTGCTTGATGTTAGTTTCAACCAGCTCAGTGGAGACCTGCAAGATCAGCCATCAGCAACCTCTGTACGGCCTCTGCAGGTACTGAACATCTCGAGTAACTTGTTTACAGGGCAGTTTCCATCTATTACATGGGAGGTCATGACGAATCTGGTTGCGCTCAATGCTAGCAACAACAGTTTTATTGGTCTTGTACCAACTGTGCTCTGTGTCAGCGCACCATCCTTTGCTATGCTTGACCTCAGCTACAATCAGTTCAACGGAAGTATCCCTCCAGGCCTTGGCAATTGTTCCATGATGACATCTCTTAATGCTGGGCATAACAACTTCAGTGGGACTCTTCCAGATGAGCTCTTCAATATTACCTTGTTGGAGCACCTCTGTTTTGCAAACAATCAGTTGGAAGGATCACTCAACAGTATCAGCAAGTTCATTAATCTCGTCACCCTTGATCTTGGAGGGAATGGATTTGGTGGCAATATCCCAGATTCTATAGGTGAGCTCAAGAGACTGGAGGAGATTCATTTGGGCTACAATCGCATGTCTGGGGACCTTCCATCAACTCTTAGCAACTGCAGAAATCTTATAACCATCGACCTCAAGAACAACAATTTCAATGGAGAACTCACCAAGGTCAATTTCTCCAACTTGCCCAATCTAAAAACTTTGGATCTTGTGTGGAACAACTTTACTGGAATTATCCCAGAAAGTTTATATTCATGTAGCAATCTAACTGCACTGCGGCTATCTAAAAATAACTTCCATGGCCAGTTGTCAGAAAGAATTAGCAGTCTCAACTTTCTCTCATTCCTATCACTTGTTGACATCAACCTTACAAATATTACAACTGCACTTCCAATCCTTAGCAGTTGCAAGAACCTAACCACCTTGCTAATTGGCTATAACTTCAAGAATGAGGCCATGCCAGAGGATGAAATATTTGATGGTTTTGAGAACCTTCAGGTCCTTTCCATGAATGATTGTTCATTGTCTGGAAAGATACCCCAATGGTTAGCAAAGCTCACAAACTTGGAGATACTATTTTTATATAACAATAAACTAACCGGACCAATACCTGACTGGATCAGCAACCTAGACTCCCTCTTCTATGTAGATTTATCAAACAACACCCTTACAGGAGAAATTCCAACAGCATTAATGGAGCTGCAAATGCTAAAAACAGACAAGGTTGCACCAAAGGTTTTTGAACTGCCTGTTTACACGGATATGTCACTTCAATACCGCATGCCCAATGCCTTCCCTAAAGAGCTAAATCTAGGCAAGAACAACTTCTTTGGCACCATCCCGGAAGAGATTGGTCAATTAAAAGCACTCCTTTCACTCAATTTGAGCTCCAACGAATTATATGGAGAGATCCCCCAATCAATCAGCAACCTCACAAACCTGCAGGTGCTCGACTTATCAAACAATAATCTCAATGGTACCATTCCAGATGCTCTGAAGGATCTGCACTTCCTTTCTCAATTCAATGTTTCCAATAATGACCTAGAAGGCTCTATTCCAACTTCAGGTCAGTTTGGCACATTTACAAACTCTAGCTTTTATGGAAACCCAAAATTGTGTGGTCCAATGCTTGCAAATCACTGCAGTTCAGGTAAAACAACATTGAGGTCCAAGAAGCGACAAAACAAAAAAAGCCATCTTTGTGCTTGCATTTGGCATAACTTTTGGAGGGATCGCCATCCTGTTCTTGCTAGCTTGCTTCTTTTTCTTCTTCAAGAGTACAAATTTCATGAACAAAAACAGGAGCAACAATGAGAATGTCATACGAGGAATGTCGTCCAACCTCAATTGAGCAATCCTTGGTGATGGTTTCACAAGGCAAGGGAGAACCAAATAAGCTCACATTCACCGACCCGGTGAAGGCTACAAATAACTTTGGCAAGGAGAATATCATAGGTCGTGGAGGTTATGGGCTAGTCTACAAAGCTACCTTTTCCGACGGCCCAAGGTCGCCATAAAGAAACTCAAGAATGAAATGTGTGCGATGGATGGGAATTCTCATGCGAGAAGTTGATGCCCTCTCCATGGCGCTAAAGACGACAATCTTGTGCCACTCACGGGGCTATTCCATCCAGGAGATTCGAGGTTCCTCATATATTCCTACATGGAGAATGGCGGCCTGGATGATTGGCTCCACAACAGGGATGATGATGCGACTTCATTTCTCTTGGCCGAGGAGGCTAAAGATTGCACAAGGAGCAAGCCGTGGGTCCGTCATACATCCACAATGTGTGCAAGCCACACATTATTCACCGTGACATCAAATCCAAAGAACATCCCATCGACAAAGAATTCAAAGCCTATGTTGCGATTTCGGGCTATCCAGATTGATCCTTCCCAACAAAACACATGTCACGACCGAAGTTAGTTGGCACTCGGTTACATCCCCCGAGTATGGGCAAGGGTGGGTGGCTACCCCCGAGAGGCTTATATGTACGATTTTGGAGTAGTCCCGCTTGAACTACTCACGGGCGGCCGCCCGTTCCAATCTCGTTTGTGTGCAAAAGAAATTGTCCAAAGTGGGTATGGGAGATGAGATTGGAAGGAAAGCGGATTGAAGTCCCGGATCCAAAGACTACGGGGGCAATGTGGTATGAGGAGCAAATGCTGAAGGTGCTTGAAGCTGCTTGCCGGTGTGTCAACCATAATCCATCCATGAGGCCAACAATACAGGAAGTAGTCTCTTGCCTGAACAGCATAGACGTCGACCTAAGGATATAAAATTCAGTCAAACATAAAGTAACATATAAATGTAAATGATAAGTTTTATTTCAGTTTATAGAGTACATGTGTAGTTTTCATAAGAACTACTTCTGTTGACTCATCATATTACTTCTTTTATAACAGCTTAAACTGGCAACCATGCTTTTTGCAATTCCTCTCCCTTGTCCCATCTCATGAACTATTACCAATGATGATTATTGAGAAACGAGTTAAATTTCTGTATTCTGTAATCCATCTCTGTTTTCCCTTTCTGTAAGCAAATGTGCATGATTAATCTCGAGAAACAGACTATAGGCAAATGTTCAGTCCTATTCAATTTATTCTCTAGTTCAAGGTAATTTGTTCTCATAAATTTGGAGTTGGTCAGTTATATGAGCGCTACAGCAGCAAGGGCAGAATTACCGGCTAGATGCAAAATGAAATATATATAAAATAATAAATATTAAATCAGAGATCGGAACAGTGGGGCCAAGAAATGAATGAAAGCAAACTTGAGGTCACCAACACTGAAATGGCAGGCTCGTTAATGGCTCCCAATGTGAAGGCCCCATTCCGGGGACTCACGACTCCCTACTCCCTCGTCCGCTAGATGTTGCAACCTCAGAATCGAATTCTCTGTTAAACCGAATCTACACGGATCTCTGAAGAAACCGGCGGTGCACGAACGAACCGAAAACATTAGCACGAAACACTATAAGGAGGAGAAGAGAGCAATAGAGAAGGTCACCTAACCCCTTATAGGCCCTCTGCTGGTCCTGCGTGCGGCTACGCAGGTCTCCACTCCAGAGACGGGGCCGCCGCCGTTCGTCGGTGCGGAACAGCAGGAGTTCATCTCGCCGGAGAAGAAAGCGGAAACGCAATTTGCGGTTGGAAGTGAATAAGCAATTAAGCATGGGCCAGAAGGCGGGCCCATGAGAGAGGCCCATACGTGTTTTTACTTTTTTTTTTTAACAAGTTTTTCTACTTTCATTCCTACGTAAATGCAAGGCAGAGCTTAAAAAAAATGCAGCATAATAAGTCTTTCTACCATATACTATTTTTCAGTGGAAGTAAATAGAAATTGACATTCAGTGGAAGTAAATATAAATTGGTATTAAAACATGTCAATTATATACAGAAGAATAATTCTCTACAATAGTAATTCAGTGCCTTTAAGATTGTTTAGTCTCTCATTAAACAATAGAAGCTCTCTTCCCTTTTACTTTTTGGTCCAATAGAAGCAACGGATCAGGTGGCCCTAGATTAAACATTTGCAACATAAACCTAAAAACAAATGAAACATTTGAAACAAAAAGTATACTGACCATTGAAACATGTGCAACACGTAAGATCTACTTGTTTGAAACATCTAGATATATATGAGCAACGGGTTGGCGACACGGCGGGCACGGCCCGTGCCGGCACGGGCTGATAGGGCATGACACGAAGGGGGCCCCAGGACACCGGGTCTAAATGACGGCCCGGGGGCCCTAAGACACCGGTCGATCGACGGCCCGGGCACAATACATGGGCCGATTTTCAGGTCGTGCCCGGCCCGAAGAGCATAGGCCCAATAGCACATCAGGTCGGCCCAAGGCCCAAAGAGAAGGGGGAAGAAGATGTTAAGCCTTATACCGAGGTGTTGAGCGGACCGATGATGGAGACGAAAACAAGAGGGTATTCAATAACGCCTTCAACAAGGAGATTCCATCATTGCCCAGACTGAGCTGAGCTTTCGCTCAAAACTTTTGCCTTGCTAGCGCTCCTGTTGACCCGCTCGAGATGGAGGTAGGCATGCAACACCGAGCATCGATGCCTTGACAGGAGAGGCGGGGGGGGGGTGTTGCGTGTCACCGCCACACCGCACGGAGTCGTTCTCGACTCGCCCCGTGCCCGCAAGCGCTGGGAGGCACACACTAAAGAGCGAATGTCGGTTGCCGCGCACTTCATGGAGTCGCTCCCGGGCTCGCCCGTAACAATGGGAGGCGTGCACCGGCTTCGTCCTGGACGGGGGCTTTCCGACCGCCGCCACACCATGCAGAGTCACGCACTGGAAAGCGATTGCCAGCCACCGTCATACTATCGCGGGCCTTACATACTCACCCACGATGGACAAAGGCATGCACCGACACCCGCAGGCGCGCGAGCCCCCACCCACGGTAAGCCCCGCGGCCAAAATGTGCGCCCTGCACCCTGCTGGGATCTGCAGAACAAAACCGAAGAAGATAGCGGACATGGTGCCCTTTCACCGTCATGCCCCGCCGCTGAACAACATGCCCCACAGTCCGCCCGGCATGCCCGCGGCGAACAACATGCCGACGCCGGGGAAGCCTAGCGACCCCCGCCGCACTCCATGGCTCGCTCGAGAGCTCGCCGCCCGACCTTGCCACCACCAAGAAAGGAGTGCCCGCCACCGCCCTCCCGGCAACCCACACGGTGGAGGAGAGGGAGAGAAGGTGGCGGCGGGTTCTAGGGTTTGTGTCGCCGCCAGCGTTGGAGTGACGTGGGGGCCTGTTCAAGCCTTTCCCCCAAATACGTAAATTTGCCTTGACGGTTGAGCTGAGATCATGTTGTTGATGATTATAGATTATTTGATTATTATTGTCTCAGCTTGTCTTGGTTGTTATGACTATCTGACATCACAGGTCGGTGCAATTTTCTCGTCCTGTTGATGGTAGAACGTCAAATGCCTGCCACAACCGTGCTGAGTTGGTTCTCTTTCTGTTAATTTGTCCATACTTTGGTCATTCGTTTCTACCACTCGCATTCAGCATAGTAGCGTGGTGGAGCTGTCAAACAAACTTGCCGTCTTTTCCCCAACAATTATAAAACTCGACATTTCTTTTCAACAAGGCCTTTTGTCCATGTTTCCAACATGTATATATGTCACATGGTTCACCTACCAAGTCATATTTGAAATATGGAACCTATTGGAAGCCGTTTACTAGATTCTCACTATACATGCTCGAATACGATCTTGTGATTCTAGTTTATATATATGCAACTAGTCATGTTTGAAATAAATGCATGATTACTAGGAAATATATATAAGAAAGTCGGTGATGATCGTTGGAGACACATTAGAGATGTGTGGCTCGGAGAAAACATTTCAGTTTGACTCAAACAAAGTCAGCAAGTTAGAGCCAAGCCAAGTCACATTTCATTTTGGTCGTCTCATTTGTAGTTCAGTTACCTAGTAATAATAAAATCGTCCTCTCTAGAATGACATTTGTTTTAGATAAAAGGTCTAGAATGTCATATAACCTTGACTTTAGTATATGGAATGATCATGACATGGTGACATATGACAAGAAATTAAATAACCTTACAAATCATGATCCCGGCTCAGTCCATGGTAAGAAGAGTCGAGCCCAAACAAGCTACCCAAAAACAGCCCACTATCCCGGATCTCGATGACTCATCGCCACGGCCCAGCCCAGTTCGTCGTCTCCCATTGCAGCTTCACCGCTTCTAAGGCGAACCACCTCCCAAAGCGAACAACGGCGAAGCGGCGGCGCTGGGAACCCATGCGCACGCGCTCCAGCGTAGGTGGCCGTGGGCCCGAGTACCGGATCGGGAAACTTGGCCCCGACGTGGCGCGCCGGCAGCCTCAGTTCCACTCTGCTCCTAAGGTAATAGACTCCAATCACCACGGACACGGAGTAGCCGCATTGTCCGCGTCGTCGTTGCTTAAAGTTTATTGAAATTATAGACTCAAATGGAAGACTCGGTTTCACATTTCATTTTGCTCTCGTCGCCTGTATAATTTCAAATGCTAACATGGTACCTGCTTTCTACGATGTTCTTACAAATTATGATCATATATATAGTTTGCACTCTGAGCTACAGAGTCTGCCTTACAAACAGAATCGACGCTAGTTTCTTTAAGCGTGTAATGGAGAATTCAACTATTTTAACATTGACAAGCAACCAACAATCAATGGTTCTCAGATGCTGCAGCTTCTTATTACATCGACACCAATTTCTCCATCCTCCAATTGCTTCAGCTCTAGAGTTCTTGGATTAAACAATACTAATTGAACACCAAATACGAGCTTTTCTTTGGGGCCATTTATTTGATCTTCTCGCAAGTGATAAACCTGAAGGTCGCATGAGTTTGGCCATGGTAAATTGGCAATAACTATTACAAATCAGTAGTAGCTGCTCGGTTCACGTCAATTGCTTGTCTCGCAACCCCATGCACTTTATTGTAGCCCATTTCTATTGATTTAGGTTAGCCAAAGTACCGGATAATACAATCTGATCATATAGCACTCCTACTCCAAAGAAAAAAACTGAAGGTATTTGCGAAGATGACCTTGATAATACCACCTTGGTTTTCATCGACAATGGACATGGGACCTTCCCTCGCTGAATCGCATTGTTTAATAAGCATTGGACCACAGAGAGCCTTGGGTTGCCCTCAAAGCCGTAGTTTGTAAATGTACTAAAAGCGCCCGAGGTTGGCACAGGCCCTTCTAGGTCATTGAAAGAAACATTGAATTCGGTAAGGAAGTGTAGATTGTTCGCTTCGGGGATTGCACCAGTTAGATGGTTGCTCGACAAGTCGAGCGCCATCAAGTTTGTGAGGTTGCAGATCGATCGGGGTATATCTCCATATAATTTGTTGAAGCTCAAATTTAGTGCAAGGAGCTCTTTTAAGAGACCAATCTCTGGAGGGATCACACCTGTGAAGTTATTGTTTCCTAGATCGAGCAATTTTGGAAAAGCATTCACCTTGCGGTATTGAAGTGATGTACCTACATAAATTGGAACTTCAAAGACACTTGGATCAGTCTTATCTGAATTTAGCATTGACATCTCTGTTAATCTTTGTAGGAATTCCCCCAGTCGGATCTGTTATTTGATATTTCTACATAGAACAGAAGTTTAGGCTGCTCATCCAATCAGGAATCGGCCCAGTTAGTTGATTGTCACTTAAAAATAACATCCGCAAATTTGTTAGCTTCGATAACCAGTAAGGTATTTTCCCCAACAATGAGCATGCACTTAAGGAAAGAACACGAAGATTCTCAAAACCAGAAGTGTATTTGTCAAATTCAGTAAAAACATTTGCCGATAAGTGAAAGGAACGAGAGTGATTTCAGATTGCCTAGTCCTTCCGATAATTTCCCCGATAATTTCCCATGGAACTTATTGTAACCCGGCCGTAGTGCGGTGGGTTTTACGCATGCGAATATATGGTTTTCGGAATTTTTCCACCGAAGTTGTTTTCGTTAAGATCTAAGATTTTTAGATTGGGTAAGATGGAGAAATTGACTTTGGTGAGTTCTCCACTAAAGTTGTTTCTGTTAAGATCTATGATTTTAGATTGGGCAAGTTGGAGAAATTGACCTTGGTGAGTTCTCCACCGAAATTGTTGTTCTTGAGGTCGATGCTTGTGAGATTTGTGCAGTTGCTCAGGGTGGATGGCAGCTCCCCAGACATGTTGTTATAGCCCAAATGAAGTTCCTGCAATCTCTTGTGATGACCAATGGAATCGGGTACCTTTCCGCTAAAATTGTTTTCTCCAAGATCAAGGATGACCAAATTAGTGAGTTTGCCTATCTGTGTGCCCTTAAGTATTCCATTTAAATTGTTGCTAGAAAAAGAGAGATGCTCCAACAAGGTAGCTTTGAAGAGTTCATCAGGGAGACTCCCGCTAAGTTGGTTGTGGCTAGCCTTGAACTCTTTGAGCTTGGAGCAATTACTGAGTCCTGAGGGGATACTGCCACTGAGTTTGTTGTAACAGAGATCAAGGACAGAAAAGGATGGTGATATGTTACAGAAATGACTTGGAATCTGCCCAGTAAAGCTGTTGTTGCTAACATTGAGAGCCACTAGATTCTCCATCCCCTTCCATGTTGTGATTGTAAACTGCCCAGTAAACAAGTTGCTTGAGATGTTAAGTACCTTTAGAGGTTGGCCAGAGGCTGACGACGGTAGATCCTGCAAGTCTCCACTGATTTGGTTAAAGCTGATGTCGAGGACAATGATGCTGCTGGATGACACCAAGTCCAGGGGCAGGCCACCGGACAGTGAATTATAGGACAAGTTAAGATGCCGCAAGCCGGTGAGGTTGCCAAGAGACGTGATGGTCCCTTCAAGGCCTCTAGATGGTAGAGAGACCTCGGTGACCGCCTTGTTTCCATTGCAGGTGACCCTTCCCATTTGCGGCAATCGGGTGCCTTCTTCCCGCCATGACGTGGTGAGACCAGAATCCTGCGAGAGCCCAGCAAGGAATTGGAGGAGAGATTTCTTCTCCTGCTCCATGCAGGAACTGATAGGAGTGGCCAAAGAAATCAGCAGCACAAGAGCAAGAGCAAGGGTAGGTATGTGTAATCTACTGCTGTAATTGTATGACAAATGGAATGACTGCATGGCTTCCTATTGAAACTAGCAAGGAAACTAGATGTTTAACTTGTGCCCAATCGAGACAAAGTTACCAATGATTTAAAACAGGGAAGAACATAAGGTAGAAGAAGTAGGAGGCTGTTGATTCAGTCTTTATGTTATAGTAACGTCCACCAGAAAGAAAAATGGAGGCAAGGATTAGAGGCTACAGCAAAGTCCTCATTAGCAGGTCGCTTGTTCACACTTTGACATCTCATTGGTGGGCGACCTTCTATGGTCCATTAGGAAGTCCAACTGACCAAGCTTCGTGGCTGTACAAAACATTTTTTCCAGTTATCCTTGAACCAGTCCTGGTTGAATTATTACAGTCTGCCATGATTCACCTTATGTGACATGACATCTAATGCAGCCACAGCCTACCTAGATTTACCTGATCTCAGGATCTGATCTACTTGTCCTAATACCTTTTCTTAACCAATCCATTGTATTGTATTAACCTCAGTGCCAACAAAATCTGAGATAGAAAAATAAAAAGAAGTTTTTTTTTGAAAACAAAAATAAAAGAAGTTAGAATCACTGGTTGATGCACCCTTTTTTGTTGAACAGGAAAAAAGCACGTATACTTTTGAAAGAGCGAAAGAATTTCAGAATTTCTGAAGATCTGCGAGATTCGATTTGCACGAGAGAACATGATTCCGAAAGGTGCATACTATTTGGAGCAATCATCTGGGTCATGGTCAAGGTGTGGACATGGTTTGGACAACAACAGCAGGGCCATTAAGTCAAAAAAGAAAATAAGAAATGCATTGGGGTGATAGGTGAGGGTGACACTGTACCCTATTCTGCTTCTAATTCGTCGCGTTGGCCCCGGTTGTTTACTTTGTGGCATTCATCCTTTTCTCTAAACTTCCGCTGATGCTTGCAGCTATTTTCCATGGCTGATGCTTGCAGCTATTTTCCATGGCCCTCGTTCCACAGGCGCATGATGGACCTTGGATCTTGGCTCTTGTTGTTGACCAGAATCCAAAAGCGCTCGGTGTAAAGTGTAAACTGTGTAGCCTGTGTGCTTGGGCAAACTGTGTGTAGGCTATGTTCAAGGGCTGGCAGACTGAGATCTGAAGGAGAGTGGCGAGCCTGATGCTGCTGTGAAGATTGCCTATAAAATCTACTCATCAGGTGAATGCGGCGATTAAGTATCGTGGTTTTTGGGCAGCATCTTTTGGTAATTGTTAGCTGAGATTACGTTGATGATGATTATGGAGTACTTGGTTATTATTGGGCTCAGCTACTCTTAGTTTATGATTATCTGACGTCAGATGTGGGTGTTATTTTCTCGTCCTGTTGATTGCAGAACATCAAGTGCCTGCCACAACACCCGTGCTGAGTTGGTTCTCTTCCGTAATTTGTGCATACTTGGCCGTTCATTTCTACCAGTGTCGCATTCAGCATAGTAGCGTGCTGGACCCGTCAAACAAACTTGGGCGTGTAATTAGTTATTTTTTTTTACCTATATTCCATACTCTAAACATATATATTTTGGTGTATTTATTGTGATGTGCTGTAGAGAGAGTGGAAAAATTTGGAAGTTGGGTTAGAAATTTTAGCCATTTAAACAAGGCCTTGGCATCTTTTCCCTAACAATTATAACATTCGACATTAGGGAACAACTGCCCTGGCTGTTGACCATTCTACCGAGGTACACTGCTGAGCGGCCCTCGCGTCGTCTCCGTCGGGGCGACTCAAGGGCGACCCAGACCCCCGCCGCCGACCACCCACCACACTCCCCCCTCCCCTGCCGCCGCCTGGAAGGAGTGACCGGGAAGCCAGCGCAGCTCCCTATGACAGCGGCGGCGAGGCCCTCGGCCACGCACACCAGTCCACCAACAAAGGTGGCGCACTCCTCCTTCCTCGTCGGCACGCCGCCGTTGCCCCCACCGCTCCCCGCACGCCGCCTCTTCCTACATCGGTCCACCCCGTCCCCGAACCCTAGCGGCGTGGTCGCGACCGCTCAAGCGCAGCCCCCCCCCCCCGTCCCCCCGTCGGGAGCGACCTAGTGCCGATGATGGCAGGGTGGCTCGCTAGAGGCGGATCCACGCCCTCTGTACCCCGGTCGCCACCTCCGGTCCCCATTTGCCCGCTCGGTGGCCTAGTGCGCCGGGGGCATGGGTGCTGGGCGGCGGCACCAAGGGAGGACGACGCAGGCCGCCTACTAACTCCCCCGCGCGGATGAAGGCACGACACGGTCATGGGCTTCGATTAGTGGGGGCGCACAGAAAACAAGGTATGGCACAGTAGTGTCTTCGGCGCCACCGTATTCACTAATCGCAAAAATTGAAAAAAAGACTCGTTAAATAAAGAGGAGCACGACAAATTTGAGGTAGGGCAGCTGCCACACCTAGCCCTACTGAGAGCTCCGCCACTGCTCCTGATGCGGCAAAGACGCCCTTGCTGTCCTGAACGAGTTGCTCGAGTGGCTGCAGCAGGGGGGCGCACGCGGTTCTCCTACGACTTCGTCTCCTCGCTCTCGTCCCCAACGCCGTTCCCGGCCGTCTCCGATTAGTGGGCGTGCACGCCCGAATGTACATGGACCAGACGGGTGCCGTCGCCGTGGTCGAGGTCCGGCGCATATGTCCATTGGTTGAGGAGTTTGGCGAAAGTCGCGGCACAACCCGATGCAGCCCGCCGACGACGATGCCATCCGGTGTTGTTCACCTCGTTGGAGGCGTCGGTGTAAATTCCTCACCCAAGTGAAGCTTCGGGCGTCGCCCTGGTGCTCTCGGTGGCGGCGCTCCTCCTCATGGCGGCGAGACGGACGGCCCTCAGGCGGGTCGCGCGAAGATGCAGCCCTTCGTCGCCCTTGCTATTGCTCTCTTCGTGTCCAGTACAAAGTCGTTCAACGCCACCGCGGTGCTTCTTCCATTCGTGGTGCGCCACGTGTTTGTCGGAATGCCCAACCACCAATGAGGATGCGAAGCGTGTTGGTGCGTGCTTCCCGTCGTCGGAGGCGAGTTTGGTCGGCTCGCGGACGTGTGGGCGCCTTAACGCGCAGTCGGTCGCGGCGCCTCGTTGTCGCTGGCGAATCCGAAGCGGCTCCGCAACGCGCGCGCCTCCCCGTCATCGCTGGCGAAGTCCGAGCGGCTCGCGCGCGGTGGCGGCGGCCGACGCCTGTCGGTCGCGCGCCTCCCGTCGTCCGCTGGCGAGCTCGGCGCGCTCCGCGGCGTGTGGCGGCGACCGACGCTTTTGTTGCGCGCCTCGTTGTCGCGGGCGAAGTCTGGATCGGTTTCGCGGTGTATGGTGGTGACAGCGCACGACAACCAGCGACCTCGTCGGACGGCGGGTTCTCGGCGAAAGCTCAGCCCGGATTACTCTCGGGGCCGATGACGGATTCTCCTTCTTAAAGGCGTTATTGAAGAACCTCCTATATTGCTCCTACTTTGGCCACCCCGCTCAACTCCTTAGCACAAAGACTTCGGGCGAAAGCTTTGCCAAGCTTTGTGGCGATTGCTTGGCCGACGATGGTGGCGTCGTCTTGTCATCCACCCTCTCGGAGGCATCGTTGGAGAGTCCATGTGTTCGGCGTTGTATCTTTCTCTCTTTCTTTTGTGTGGTGCCGGTAGGGTTTTAGTCTAGTTTTTCGGGATTAACCGGACGACCCGAGCTTCTTCCCATTCCCTAAAAACATGGACTTTTTTTTTTTTTTTGAAATATAAGTAGGTGGGGAGCTCCCCCGCCGCCGAATGGTTTTCAATTTTTAAAAAAATCTACATTTTTTCAACAATTTATCTGTATATTTTTGATCCATTGGCCTTTTGTCCATGTTTCGAGCGTGTATGTCACATCGTTCACCTACCAAGTCATATTTGAAATATGGAAACCTATTGGAAGCCGTTTACTAGATTCTCACTATACATGCTCGAATACGATTTTGTGCTTGTGATTCTAGTTTATATATGCAACAAGTCATGTTTGAAATAAATGCATGATTACTAGGAAACATATATAAGAAAGTTGGTGATGATCGTTCGAGACGCATTAGAGATGTGTGGTGCAGAGAAAACATTTCAGTTTGAGTCAAACAAAGTCAGCAAGTCAGAGCCAAACCAAGTCACATTTCATTTTGGTGGTCTCATTTGTAGTTCAATTACCTAGTAGTAATAATAATCGTCTGGCGGCTCGGGTGGCCAAACCCTAGCCGCCGCGCCCTCAAACCATCCGCCCCTCCCCCGCCGCGCCGCGCCGCCGGTAGGCCACCGGCAGGGCTGTGTGGCCTGCCGTGGACGGTGGTGGCGAGGCTCTCCAATGAGGGGGCCATCCCAGAGGCGAGGGCACCAGGTGCGGCGCCCGCGAGCCCATGCCATGGAGGGGGCCATGAGTATATGTATGCATATAGTATTTAGTGTATATTTGGCATTCTCAAACGAAAATTTAAATGTCAATGCACGATACAAGTTAAAAAATATGAATTAATTTGTCTACCTATTTTGATATTTAGCTTTTCCGTGTCATCTACCGATCAATCGTCCGCATCCCAATTACCAAATATAATGATGCCAATTTGTTAGATGAGACCATTCGTTTGCACACGAATACAAGATAAGGAACGGACCCAAACGTTCCCAACAAACCTATATTGCAAGTATTATATACTTTATTTAATCATCATATTAAGAAATTATTACTATCTTGTTTGCCCAAGGGCTCTTGAAATCATTGGGTCGGAGTGCCTTCTTGCCATGATTTGGCGAGACCAGAATTCTTCGAGAGCCCCTGAAGGAGAGATGCCTTCTCCTGCTCCGTGCAAGAGCTGATTGGGGTGGCCAACGAGAGTTTTTCTCGACCGGGCCATTCACCCGTTTTTCATTAAGAGGAAGTCGAAACCAACAACAAACAATACAAGCGATGTCAAGAGGACATCGAACACAAAATAAGAACAAAACAGCGAAACGGAAAAAAAGAAGAAAAGGAAGACGAAGGTCAGCTACACCAGGAGGAGCAACTAGCTAAAGGAGAACTACTCTACCAAGCTCAAGTACGTGATTACAAACTAGCCCCATGTTGCGACCACACAGCGACCAGTGGCCAACGAGAGTAGCAGCAGAATATCAAGGCCAAGGAAAGCTATGGATAATCCTCTGTAGCAATTCTTGTGTGAAAAGTGGTTTGGGCGCATGACTTCCTGTCTAAACTATCTTAGCTTGTGCTCTGTTTAGATGAAGAGCCGAATGGTCTGATCAGGAAGATTACGGCCTTTCATAAAATCAGGAAGAGCATGCTGTAGTAGAAAGTAGAGTCACCGCAAGTTTGGCATGTCACTGATCAATAGCTGCCTGATAAGGGACGTCCAACTAACCGAGCTTCCTGACCGAACGAAATATCTGCATTTCTTTAAAAACGCGTATCTGGATAAGGAACAAAAGGCCAAAAAGAGATGATTTTTTACTTTTTTTAAAAAAAAAAAGAGTATTAACATAATCAAGGAGGTAAATTATGAACACATTTCATTGTGATGTAATAAAACTCTTTTGGAATTTGAAATGTTCTTTATTATGAATTTGATCAAATTTAGAATGATTTGATATGGTACAAACTAAAAGTCATTTTTATTTTAGGATGGAGTTCAAGGGTAATGAAAAATTGTCGGATTTACAAGGATCTAACATCACTTCTTAATCTCGTCCACTGCATATTTCATGGAAAGTGCAGGGCGCTCAATCTGATGGTGATCAACACAATTCAGATGTCAGGGACGGTCTACGGTTATTGGAGAAAGTGTAGGGCGAAAGTGGAGAAGCGACAAAGGAGAAAGCTTGATGGTTGCATGATCTACCTGTGATGGAATGTTTGGAAAGAAAGGAATAGGAGAACTTTTCAGCAAAAGACTCTCTAACCGCAACAAGTAGCTGCAATCTGCAAGGATGAAATATCACAGTACTCTTTTGCAACCGCAGCCACGTTTGGTTCGACCTAGCATGTTTCTTCTCCGGGGTCGCTTCTTGGTTTCGGTTGGGCTAGTTTGGCACCAATCGTAGTTTTGTTGTGGTTCCTTCTTGTTACAAATTTGTGGAGTCGAGTGGAGTTGAGTGGGAGTCGAGTGCGTGTTGTAATAGTTGTATTTCTATTTTTACATCGTTTAATAAAAATCTGGCAAATCTCTTGCCGCCTTTCTTAAAAAATATTTATGGAACAATATTATTTGATTTGTCAGTTCAGCCCTCATAGCCAGGTTTCGAAGGCAACACCACACCATCAATGATCTCTCCTAAACTCCTATACATCAATTTTTTTTATTGAATCAGCCACAACACGGTTTGATGCTTGAGTTTGGTTTGCTTTCACTTCTAACAAGCAGCCAAACCATCTAGTGTTCTGATTCATCCCAAATTATAAAACATTCCAAGAATCTTGGAGAAAAGCAGCCGATCTGTCGACGGCCGAAAAAAGCAGGCGACGTGGCCATGCATGCTCCCTGGCCCTCTTTTGGTGCCAGAATCATCCACCCGTCCGCGTCTGAACATGCCGGCCGGCGACAGCATCCACATCAACTAGCTTAAATCATCACCTGCCTACAAACTAGTTTCTCGCCCCTATTATTAGATGATTCATCTTGGCAAATTTCCACGGATAGTCAACGTACGACAACTACCGCTTGGCCACATGCAGATGCAACTGCAGCAGGGCGAAATCGACATGTACGCTTTAATTTGTTCCCGAGGACACACTAAAACTCACTGAACACTACCAGAGAGAGATCGAACAGCCGGCTATATATTGGGACCTTGGGGACCGACCTTCTTCGCAGTCCAATCTCCTCACACGCTCCCAAGGTCGATCGACGCGTCAAGCCATATGCACCCGTCAGCGCTTCTTCTGATCGTCTTGGTGGCAGCCGGCCATGCCGCCGCTAGCACTCCGCCGGCAGTGCAGTTCTGGGAGGAGACCCTCCCGGGTACGCCCATGCCACCAACCATCGCCGAACTCGTCCAGAAAGGTATCTGTGCTCTGTACCCTGTACTCTGCTGCTCCAAAGTTTAGCACAGACTGCCAAAGTCCCTCTCTCTTGGATGTGTACATATCGCCCGTAGTGCTAACAAGCTGTTGAGTAGGTTTTTTTCAGTGAAATTTATATCCAACAACCAAGCCTCCTTTTAAGATTGTTAATTTGAGGGTGCAATACTAGTTTTGTAATTTAAATGTGCTGACCTCAACGTACCAAGGCCTTAGACCTAAATGAATCCAGAACACAAGTTTTTTTAAATAAAAAATTGGGTCAGAATTAATTCCGAAACAAGCATTAGCTTGCCCTGGGATGAACCAAGGCGTGAGAAACGGCGCCGACTCATAAGTATAACAAGCTAGGCGGGATCCCTTGCTTTTCTTTTCAAGATAGGAGGTTCACCCGTTTTTCATCAAGAAGAAAATGAGTTCGAAACAACAATTCCAGCAATCAAAGCTAGGAAGTAGCCAACTGCTTTGGCCAAAACCTATCTACTGGATATGAGTATATGACATGGGTGGATTACATAAATAACGCGTTTCGCGACCAGAAAAACGACGATCGGCGCTAACTTAGTGAAACCCGCCTGGATGTACTCGTCAGCCTCCGCCAGCACGCGCTTGCACAACTCCTTCCATTTTGTCCTCTAGTGGCTGAAATTTGTTTTTTTCATATGAATTTTTACAAAAGTTGTTTGAATCTCAATTTGGGACAATGCACATCTAGTTTAGTACTATTGGTGTGTAAAGTTTCAAAAAAATTTAAAACTTCTAAGTGCGACATGCAAGACTATTGAGATAAGCTCAGCGATCGCTAGAGCGGACGGCGATGCATTTCACCTCCTGCAGTGGCGTGCTCCCCCGTAAACATCCTGCTGTTCCACTGCTTCCAGACGATCCAAGTGACAAGCATGGTGAGGCTGTCGAAGCACGGACCGTAGGATCTCTGATCGCTTGCGCCGCGTCCGCAGCCACTCCACCAGCTCGTCTCCCACCACAGGTGCCAGATCCTGAAGGCCGGATCCCTTGTGTATTCTAACAAAGATTCGGCCTTCTTTGACGTCTATATCCATCTCGTCTTGATGCAATGACGACACTAATCAAGTTATCATGCAATCTGACGGCTAACTTGAACCTCTGACCTTCTGATCGTACACGCAGGCACGGATAACACGCCACTCAAGAAACGGCCGCTTCCGCCACAACTGCAGCTGGCCAACTGCTTGAGCTACTCCAGGCAATGCCGCACGCGACCAACATCAAACGCGTCCATGGTGGCGACGGGCGTCTTCTTCCAACAGGACAAGGTCCGCGTCGGGAGCGTCATGACGGCCTACTTCCCACCCGTCGACCTCCCGGCCATCCTTCCGCGCCACGACGCCAAGAAAGCCCCGTTTGAAAACGTCGCCGACGTGCTGGCCATGTTCGCCATCACGCCAGGCTCCGCCGAGGAGTCCATAGTGCGCGATACCGTAACCACGTGCCAGTCGCCGCCGCTCACCGGCGAGTCCAAAGCCTGCGCCACGTCCCTAGAGGGCACCGTGCAGGTCGCCGCGCGTATGTTGGGGACAAAAAGGATGTCGGTGGCGGTGTCGGCGCTGACAACGGGCGACGGCCTGCCGCGGCAGGAGTACGAGGTCACTGTGGTGGCTCCGGTCGTCGGCAAACGCCATGTGACCTGCCACGACGACCCGTTCCCGTATGCCGTCTACCGGTGCCACACAGAGAAGGAGGCGTCCACCGAGGCGTACGTGCTCACGCTCCGAGGTCGAGATCTCCAGCAGCATGGGAGCACCGCATCATCGTTGGTCGACATGGTAGCCGTCTGCCACCTCGACACCTCCAACTGGAGCCCGGATCATCCAGCGTTCAAGACGCTGAACCTTCAGCCCGGAGGTGCGCCGGTGTGCCACTTCATGCCTTACGCGGATCTGCTGTTCAGTGACAAGACGCCTAACACCTAAGCAAGTACGTCGTCGGGCACAGAACATCACGTATATATTATGCAAACATCACAGAAAATATCGTAGAATATCGCGTGTATACTATACGAACATTACGGCACGTTGGGTTTGAACAAATAGGTCTCTAGAAATGTGGCCCGCCGCCGTTCGTCGGTGCGGAACAGGGGATGTTCATCTCGCCGGGGAAAGAAGCGGAGACGCAATTTGAAATGGGTTTCAGATAAAAAAAAATATCATTCATTACCGATGGTAGAATAAGCCCAATCATATGCAGGGAGAAACGTCGCTGAGTGCATAATAATATCATCTAATAAATTTTGTCATAAAAATCAAAATAATAAGCTATGCTGATGTACCATACTGACGAAGGATGAAGGATGTTTTCCTAGCTCCACTTAGGCGAAGCTCCGGTCTGCTCTGCAGCTCTACTGTATTCTTTTTCCTCTCCAACCTTGCCTATGCCTGAATCTTTTCCTGGATCTGAATCTGTGCATCAACTGTCTACCACTTCTCGTCGGGGCGGCGCTGCGCCGGGCGCGCACTCCGGCCTCCACTCACACCCTACGTCGTAGTGGCGCGTTGGCGGCGCTGGGTCCGAGGGCGGCCAATGCGACTTTGCAGGCCCAGAACCTCTTGCTCCGAAGTTGGGCCTCGTGGGGACGCGGTGAGGCTCCGTAAACCGTTGAGGAGGAGCTCAGATCCGTCTTCAGGCGCGGCATGCCGCCGGCTAAGCGGCGTCGTTTCGAGTTACTTCTTGATGGCCGTTTCGACCTCTCCGCTATGGACCTCAATCTTGAGGGGATCGCCGACGAGGAGACCTATCTAAGCCGTCGGTGGGTTGGATTGTCGCAAATTGGTCAATATGTAATCCCAGCTGATGTATTTAGTAGTGGTTAGGTTTGCATCGGTAATGGTTTGGTTACCGTTGCTTCTTGTTGTTTGAAGTTGTTTGAACTTTTCTCTACTTAATGAAATACACGCAACGGCGTGGTCGCAAAAAAAAAAAAAAGATTGAGGAGATGCTTAGGGTCATGCCCTTTTTTGTTTGTTACGAGCTGCCTAGCTCAGTTGTTGATGATGAGTTTGTAAGGTTGATATTCGTGCCTAGTCAATATTTAATCTAGATATGGAGTTGATATTCAATACTTGTCTTGTTTTTTTCAGTTTCTTGAAGTTATGGTGGTTCAAGATATTGAACTGGATATGCAATTTTTATTAGTGAAATGTATGTCTCTTCATTTTTGTTCTTTGCGAGTAGCATAATTGAATATGCTACTGATATGAGGGTCCATCAAGATTTTGAACGGGATATGCAATCATTTATTTTTGTAGGTATACGTGTGTTGATCTTTGTTCATTTTACTGAACAAAAATGAAAATAGCCTGTAGAGTATTAATTGCTCTGTCACTACTGATATAAAGCATTTTTAGTGTTTTTAGTGCTTTATTTGTGTATGCTACTTCTTCTCCATCTGATTAGGATCTGACGGTTTGGACTACCGGTTGTTTTTTTTAATTCAAAACAACCGGCTTGTTGATTTGGATGGGTGCCGGTTGTTTTTAGCCTTGAAATCTACTGATGGAAAGGCGTAAGAACCCAGAGATGTATACTGGTTGACCTAGGACCTGACGTCGATCCACTCGTCCAGCGATGAGAACAACGTTCTTCTTGCTGCATACGGGGACAAGGTCTCGTTCGTATGTGCCCCAACTTCTTGCAAGCCGGCTTGCAACTGGCTCTAATTAGGTACGGTGTGCCATAGCAATCCGCTTTTCTGCCTGCAGCGGTCGATCCAGCCAAGCAAAGTAGCTCTCAGCGGCAAAGTTAACTACTGTTGCCGTCCGTTACCCTTGTAGATGTGGCCGCAGCTGTAATAGGTCGTGTTTTTTTCTTTCTTTCTTTCATTATATCATCCATGTAGGATCTTGGTTGGTTGGTTTCTTGCTCTACACTACAGTCTCCTCAAAGATGAAAGACTTGCCGCGCGTGTTCAACAGGTCATTGGACTAGGGGCTCGATTTTCCATTGGTAGGCAATAGACCGGGAGACACGCCGTGTACGTATGGCCACCGATTTCACGGCATTATTTTGAATTTGACTCCATTGAAGACTTTGAAAGACTTTCCAGGGTCGCTCATGAATGTAGTGTTTACAACGGGTCGGCCCGGCCCGACGCCGTGCCGTGCCGCCATGCCCGCCTGCGTGCCTACGGGTGCGCCGCAACGGGCCTCGTGCCTGACTTTGAGCCAAGGCACAGCCCACATTGCTGGGCCCGGCAAAGAACGCTATGGCCAACGGGTCGGGCTAGCACGAGGCCACGACATAGAGAAAGGAAAGGGTACAGTACCCTCACGCCGGTCGGCCACCGCTTGCCAGCCCGCGCCAGCGCAATGGAGCGCCGCTGCCTTTCACGGGGTAGGGAGCGAGCCTCGGGAGCGTCGCTATGGTGTTGCGATGGCGCCAACTCGGGAAAGACCTCCGGGCGGCGCACCTCGGGGTTGCGACGGCGCCGGCTCGAAAGACCTCCCGGTGGCTATATGTGCCTAGGCTCGCACGCGATGAGACGTTCACGGGGTAGGGAGCAGAGCCTCGGGGAGCGTCGCTATGGTGCTGCGATGGCGCCAACTCGGGAAAGACCTCCCGGCGGCGCACCTCGGGGTTGCGACGGCGCCGGCTCGAGAAAGACCTCCCGGTGGCTATATGTGCCTGGGCTCGCACGCGATGAGACGTGAGGGCGGGGGCGGGGACGGGCCGGAGGGACCGTCGTCCGTCGCGACCACGTGGGAGTGGGAATCGCGACCGCGTGGGGACGGGCGGCGTAGTTGGGGCGGCGGCGGTTGTGGATATGGAAATAATTAGGGTTCAGTTAGGAAACTTTATGTACATATATACCTACGGGCCACCAGCGGGCCTCTTTCTTTTTCGGGCGTGCCTGTGCCGGGCCTCGGGCTTGGGGTCAGCCAAGCATGCACTGCTACCCGTGCCGGGCCAGTCCGAGCCCGATGTCTCCGTGCCGCCGTGCGGGCCGTGCTTGGGCGGGCCAACAAAACGTGCCTCGGGCCGGGCTACTGTACCACGGCATGCATGGAAATCTAAATGAATGGACGCATCCTCCAGGTTGACGTTGACCCGCTGGTCTGTCCTTTGAATGCACTAAATAAAGAACGCTCTGCTTCATCAATCTTCCCGCAAAATTTTAAGCTCGCAAAATTTTAAAACAAGCTTGCCTGATCGAGAATCCGAGATACACGCAGCAAGGAAGCATTGCCACTGATCTCAACCATGGCCGTCTCCTACATTCACCTCGTCCTTCTCCTCTGTCTGGTCCCAGCCACCGTCGCCTCACCACGTCCTAATCTACGCATGTCCCCTACCGACTTGGCCGCGTCGTCCCGCCGACGCGTCGCCGTCGCGGCCGACCACCTTCTTCGAGGTGGACCGCCCGCTCCGCCCGCCACCGGGCAGCTCCGCCCCGTGCTCCACGCTCCTGCTCTCCGCCTCCTTCGCCTTCACCTTCACCAAGCCGCCAGCCACCGCCGCCTACTCCCCGCCGCCCTGCCTCGCCTCCGCGGCGGGCGGACAAGACAACGCGCCTCGGCGATCTCCCCTCGCCGTCCTCGAGTGGCGCGCCACCTGCCAGGGAGTCCAATACGACAGGATCTTCGGCGTCTGGCTCGGCGGCGCGGAGCTCCTCCGCGGCAGCACCGCCGAGCCGCTTGAAAACGGGGGTCGTCTGGTCCGTCTCAAGGACGTGACCAGGTACGCGTCCCTCCCTCGCCGCCCCCGGCAACTCCACCCTCGCCGTCTTCGTCGAGAACCTCGTCAACAGCGCCCTCACCGGCGTGTACTACGCCAACGTGACGCTCCACCTCTACCTCCGCCACACGCCGACGAGGCCGCCGCCTGCCGCGGCTCCCGCCGACCTCATCGTCCCGATATCCAGAGGCCTGCCTCTCAACGACGGGCTCTGGTACAAGATACAGAACGCCACCGACGCCGTGTCCGCGAGCGTGACGTTGCCGTCCAACACCTACCGCGCGGTCGTGGAAGTCTTTGTCTCGTTCCACGGGGACGACGAGTTCTGGTGGACGAACCCGCCCGGCGCCGACGCCGCCGGTCCGTTCCGCGAGGTCACCGTCCGTGTCGACGGGGTCCTCGCCGGCGCCGCGTGGCCCTTCCCCCGTCATCTTCACCGGCGGCATCAACCCGCTCCTGTGGCGTCCCATCACCGGCATCGGCTCCTTCAGCCTCCCGACGTACGACGTCGAGCTGACGCCGCTGCTCGGCAAGATGCTGGACGGCAAGGCGCACCAGCTCGGGTTCGCGGTGACCAACGCCGTGGACGTGTGGTACGTCGACGCCAACCTCCACCTCTGGCTGGACCCTGGGAGCACCGCGACAGCGGCGGGCCTCGTAAGCTACGTGGCGCCGGAGCTAGCGGCGTCGGCGACGTCCTCCCGCACGACGGCGAGCCGGCGGATCTCGGCGGCCGGATGGGTGGAGTCGTCGTACGGGAACATCTCGACCAACGCCACGCAAACGTTCGCCTTCGACAACACCAACACCGGCGACACGGTGAACCAGACGACGGTCGCGCACGCCAGCGTCGCCGCCACGGGCCGCGTGCTGTACTACTCGGCGCAGACGCGCCGTAGCTTCCCGCTTTTCTGGGACTCGGGAGCGGACCAGGTAACCATCACGCACGGGCTGGAGGAGACGACGGTAGCCGCCGGCCTCTGGTCGTCGGGGCCCAGGTACCGGTCCCTGCGCAACACGCAGCGGAGCAGCGTCGTCGGGGCGGGTCGTCGTGGGGCATCCGGCAGACGTACAAATACGAGGCCACTGACGAGTGCTACGCGAGGAACGTGACCAGCAGCGATTACAGCATCGTGTCGGATCACTCCAGTGAGGCGTGCCGTGCGTGAAGGGGCCATAAGTGCAGTGTGTGGTAAAGCTTGGGCAGTTTCTAAATTGCCAGTTAAGTTTATGGCAGTCTACATCAGACATAAGTCTAGTACTTCAGACAAAGCAAAGCAAGCCATACTGATCGAGAAAGCTAGGAAAAGATAAGAAAACACGAGTGGAAAATAAAAAAATGTTATCAAGTAGGAATCACACTTTACCAATGTCTATAGATTATAAAGTAACATATCATCATTATTATATATGACATAAGTTCCAAACAATGCATGCTAAAAATTAAATCTTAAGCTAATTGTTTGTTTTCATGTAACACCCCCATGAGCATGGTGTGTATATATCACTACTACATTCCAGGATTTTACAAGGCACTTCATTTTCATTAACCGTGGCGGATATTTAAAAACTGTCACGGTTAATACCGTGGCTTGATTATAAAAACGCCGCCGTTAATTAGGCCCAGAAGTCCAGCTCACTTCGCAATGACAAAGACATTCAGCACAACAAAAACAGACGGCGATATAAGCGGAGGGACATGAAAACCTAACTCATTCTTCTTCCACCACATAGCTGCCAGCCTCTCTCTTCCCACTCACTCCCTTCCCACCAGACCGTGCGACACTTCGCCACGCCGCACTTCATTTTCTTTTTTTTTTTTTTTTTTATTTTTTATTTATTAGCCGTGGCGGTTTTTTGTCCAAAAACCACCACGGTTAATCCTCACATTTACGGTGAAAAAAAAAAAACCGCCACTAAAAACAAAATGTGTAGTAGTGCACCTTGTAAAATATCTTGTCCAAACTCGAGTTCGTTTTGCGAGATATAAAAATAACAAATTTCAAGTCGAGAAAGTTGTCTAGATGATTTGTTAGAGATTTTTTATTTTTACATCTTACAAATGAAGTCGAATTTGGACAAGATATTTTGCAGGGTTGTGTATCATCATATCATCTACATGTGTGATTTTTTTGGTGAATTTAGATGATTTTTTTTTCGCCTTATGCTTCACTGTAGCAAAATATATAGTGCAAACCACAACTTTGGTGTAAACGCGTGTAAACCATGGTAAAAAAGTTATATAAATTCACCGTCGGTCGTCGCCGGCGCTCCAAAAGCAGAGTGGAGGTGGAGCTCAACTGAGAAAGCATTAAGCAATACAGTAGAGCTGTAGAGCAGACCGGAGGTTCGCCCGAGTGGAGCTATGAAAACATCCTTCATCCTTCGTCAGCATGGGTACATCAGCATACTAGCTTATTATTTTGATACTATTCTGCACTCAACGAAAGAAAAATTATTTTTGTTAAACGGAGCTTGGTTGCTAAATAATGAATCATTCCTGCCAGATGGAGTAGTGGGTTTTGAAGAATGAAATTTTCTGTAAGGTTTACACTGGAGGTTACACTGTGAGCGAAGCGCGGACCCAAGATGAATCTGAATCGGACTTTGACAGCGCTATCGTCCTTCATGAAACCAAACATAAGGCGACGGAACACGCTAGCTAGCTACAGTGAAGCATTTTTCCTCGGATTTCATCCTTGTAAAGAGACTGCCTTCTTTTTGCTATCACGCTGAAGATAGTATCCTAGCATTAATTGAATAGCTCAAAGTCCAAGAATTGGGCATCCTAAAAGAGCCCGTATCAAATTCATTGCCATAGGCCGCAGGCGCTTACACCTTAACTAATCCGATCTTGATTCCTGTTACAAAACCCAATTCCGATTCGAATAATTCACGCTCACATTATATTGCTCTTATAAATAAACCAAGAACAAGGCTGCAGGGTGCACGACTGCACGCATCCTATCGATCATTGGGATTCCAATCGATCGCCATGCCACAGGAGGAAACACCGGGGCTCGTGGCCGTGAGCGACGAAGCCGTCGCCGTCCACCATGTCCAGCACCACCACTACTCGCCGCCACCGCCGTCGTCGGTGATGACAGCCCACCGCCGCGACCACAAGCGGAAGCGGACGAAGCACAGCGTGGCGAACGACGCTCTTCCTCCTCGTCAAGAACTCACCGCGGCGTGGCCGACGATCGACGCCGACCTCCGTGGCGCCACACCAGAGCACGCCACGCCCATGGGTGGAGCGCACCGCAGCCAGAGGCGCGCGCCGGCGGCGGAGGGATGGACGCTGGTGGCTCGTCGAGCAAGAACGACAAGGCATTATCACCATCGTCCGTGGCTCCACCACCATCTTCGACTTCGAGCAAAGCAATCCGCGTCAAGCACTCATCATCGTCGTTCGTCATCGGCGGCGGTGGCAGCAAACAGCATCCGGCCGCCGGCAGCTGTAGCTCGCCGGGAGGCGGTGGCAGCCACCCTATTACGCCAACAGTCACGCAGCTGCCGCGCCGAGTTCTTCTAAGAGGCTTACTATCCGAGGACCGGCCGCTCCGCCTCCAACTCAACCGCCGCCGCCCATTCCGGCCAAGGCGAGACGGCCGGCCTCGACGTCCGAGGCCCCTCTGCCGCGGTGCCGCTGGAAGTGGAACCGGGCGACGACGAGTGCTTCCGCCGGGGCGTGGAGGTGTTCGGGGAGTGGGATGCTGACACCCAACAAGCGGCGGTGGACTGCTTCGTCAGGCAGCAGTCGCCGCTGAAGGGAGACGGCTTCTCGTTCTGGCTCACCCCAGAAGAGGCAGAAGCTGACCTGGAGTACGTCCGCACGAAGGTTGAAGAAGCCCAGAGAAAGGATCTTTCGACAAAAGAAGCCCAGAGAAAGGCGGCGGCTTCCGGCAGCGGGAAACCTCGCCGCCACTGACACGTCACAAAGGGAGACGGCTGTTCTTGCGCTGAATCTTCTTGTTCATGGGTTCCTGTGATTTTTTGATATATTTTTGACTCGACAGAACCGTGAAATAATTTTACACTTCTCTTATATCTCAGGTATTTATTTTTTTTTTTTTTATTGTTCTTACTGAGGTAAAATATAATTTATTTTTTACTATAGAAAAATATGAATTGTTTCTTATGAGTTCTCCTTTTAATTGTACTAGTTGTTTTAGAATTCATAAATTTATCTTAAGTCACATCTCGACATAGGAAGTATTTATAGGTTCATATAGACAACCAGATGACCAGAACAACTTGGGAAAACCCCACTACAACAAGACAAGGAAGGACACCACTTGTACAATAAATCTTTGCAAAGCAATCGAACTTGTCTTGGTTGTAAATTCTTTTGTTGGAGGACTTTTCTATTTCACCCTTTCCAAATATTTCACCATAAGTAAATCATGACAGGCACCATCAAAGGTCTTTCTTTTTTTTTTTTTTGAACCTGGGATTTTTCATTACTCAATAGCTAACTTCTCGTTAGCAACGATTACAGCTATGTCATCGGGTAAGGAATCAGAGATGATTTCCTCACCTTCAGTACATGAATGACCCAATTTAGCCAGCTCATGAGCAGCTTCATTACACTGATTCAGGGCAATGTGCTTTATTACAAAGAAAGAAAACCGAAACAAATAAATGTACACAAAAAAAAAGATGTTTTGTATTCAGAGACACAACCAGGCCTGCAATCATCACCTGCCACTTAATCCGTTATAGTACACAAATTCTACTCCGAGATAACTTCATCGTGCAGCAAGTCGCTTTCCATAGTCCACAACAAACTACTGGTGCCGTATATATAGAATGCAATTTCCAAACGGTTACGTCAAACCACAGCTAACCTTTGGGTGACGACAACGGCTACAAAGTAAACGCCTCGGGTCAAGAAGCAAGAGAGCTCAGCGACATCTCCTCCATTAATCTGCAACCTTCTTAGCTCCACTTGCCCAGTTTCGACCGCGACATCTCACCATCACCGATCCAAAGCATGCAGGCGGCAGGGTTCCTGATCACCGGAACTCCAGAAGGGGGTGCATCCTTGTCTCCTATTCTGTACGCAAAACAAAAACCAAACAGGTTTTGAATGGTGAAGCAGGTAATAAGACAGTAAGAGAGGTGATGTCAAATGAAACAGAATACTACCGTGATGTTAATTGTTAACAGTTTCAAATAGGTAATGGATGATTAGTACACAAATAATCATACTGTTCTGGGAAGGAGTTCCTCAAACATAATGTAACGTGGTAATAGTCACCCAAGAACGATGAACCCACATGTCAGCAACCATGACAGGTGTACTTATGTATGATCTATTCTTGCAAGGAAGTCAAGCTTATCAATAGACTGTAGCTGGCAGCTCAGATGAAGCGTCATGTTGTGACTAACAAAACATTGTCACTGTAGTAGCTAGGTGACTGCCTTGTCCTGAAAGACAACAGCTTGTCCTCATGCTCTATCTTAATCAGACTCCTTTGGCCCTATAGCCTCTCAGGACACAATTTATGCCTCTGCCTGCTTCCATGCTGATTTCCAGAGAAAACCCATGCATCAACTCCACATCTCACCATGAAGTGTTGCAACACTTTTCCCACATCTTTCCTTGGCTTTGCTCTTGTTCTGCTCCTCTTTTTGGCCTCCCACACAAATTCTTGCACCGAGCAAGAGAGCAACTCCCTCCTACAGTTCCTTGGAGGGCTTTCACTGAACAACAACCTCACTCTGTCATGGAAGAATAGCACAGACTGCTGCACATGGGAAGGGATCACCTGCAGTCCAGACAGGGAAGGTCACTGATGTCTTCTTGGCTTCTAGGAGCCTTCAGGGATCCATCTCACCTTTCCTTGGTAATCTCAGTAGCTTGTTGCGTCTCAACTTATCATTACAATTGGCTGTCCGGTAGCCTACCACTGGAATTGGTGTTCTCCAGGAATATCATCATCCTTGATGTAAGCTTCAATCAACTCAGCGGAAACCTCCAGGAATTGCCATCTTCAACCCCTGTCCGTCCTATCAAGGTACTCAACATCTCAAGCAACTTATTTACAGGGTTGTTTCCATCCACCACTTGGGAGTCAATGAATAGTCTGGTTGCACTCAACGCTAGCAACAATAGTTTCATTGGAGAAATACCAGCAACATTTCGTGTCGGCGCTCCGTCCTTTCTTCGTGCTTGAACTCAGCTACAACCAATTCAGGTGGAAGTATCCCTCCATGGCTTGGTAATTGCTCGTGATGACATCTCTCGGTCGGGCACAACAACCTCGGAAGGACTCTTCCAAATGAGCTTTTCAGTATTACATCGTTGGAGCACCTATCTCTTCCTAATAATCGGTTGGAAGGATCACTCGAGAGGCATCACCAGGCTCACAAATCTGATAACCATTGATCTTGGAGGGAATCAATTCAGTGGAAATATACCAGATTCTATTGGTGAACTTAAGAGGTTGGAGGGGATTCATTTGGACCACAACCGCATGTCTGGGAAGCTCCCTTCAACTTTGAGCAACTGCACAAAACTTGTAACCATTGACCTCAAGAACAACACATTCAGTGGAGAGATCGCCAAGGTAAATTTCTCCACACTGACCAATTTAGAAACTTTAGATCTTGGATGGAACAAGTTCACTGGAACAATTCCAGAAAGCATATACTCATGCAGCAATCTAATAGCACTGCGGCTATCTTGGAACAAATTCTCTGGCCAATTGTCAGAAAGAATTGGCGAGTTGAAGTTTCTCTCATTCCTATCACTAGTTAGCATCTCCCTTACAAATATCAGCAATGCATTTCAAATCCTTAGGAATTGCGGGAAACGACCACTTTACTAATTGGGTACAACTTCATGCATGAGACCATGCCAGAGGATGACGTAATTAGTGGTTTTGAGAATCTTCGTGTTCTTTCCATAGAAGGTTGTTCATTGTCAGGAAAAATACCTCCTTGGTTATCAAAGCTCACAAATTTGGAGATGCTATTCTTATATGACAATAAGCTAACAGGGGCAATACATTTGGATGAGTAACCTAAACTCCCTCTTCTATATAGACATATCAAACAAATGTCTTACGGGGAAATTTCAAAAGCTTTAATGGAGATGCCTATGCTACAAGCAGACAAGGTTGCACCAAAGATGTTTGAGCTCCAGTTTATGAGACTCCATCACTTCAATACCGCATGACCAGTGCTTTTCCTAAAGTACTGAATCTAGGCAACAATGATTTCACTGGTGTCATCCCCGAACAGATTGGTCAACTCAAAGCACTCCTTGTACTCAATTTGAGCTTCAACAAGTTATCCGGACAGATCCCACAATCAATCGGCAAGCTCACAAACCTGCAAATACTTGACTTGTCAAGTAATAATCTCAATGGTACACTTCCGGATGCACCGAACAATCCGCACTTCCTTAACCAGTTCAACATTTCCAATAATGACCTAGATGGATCTGTTCCAACCGTGGGGGACAGCTTAGCACATTTCCAAACTCTAGTTTTGGCGGCAACCCAAAATTGTGCGGTCCCATGCTTGTGCATCATTGCGGTTCAGAAATAACACCATTGATCTCTAAGAAACGACCGAACAAAAAGGTCATCTTTGTGCTTGCATTTGCTATAACTTTTGCAGCGATCGTCGTCCTATTATTGCTGGTGTGTTTCCTTTTTTTCTTAAGGAGTAGAAGTTTCACAACCAGAAACAAGAGCAACAAGGATGTTATGGAAGGAATGGCATCCAATTTGAATTCACAGCAATCATTGGTGATGGTTCAACAAGGCAAGGGAGAAAAGGATAAGCTCACGTTCACTGATCTTGTAAAGGCTACAAATAACTTTGACAAGGAGAATATCATAGGTTGTGGAGGTTATGGACTAGTTTACAAGGCGCAGCTACCCAATGGCTCCAAGGCCGCCATCAAGAAGCTCAGTGATGAAATAGTCTTAATGGATAGGGAATTACGTGCAGAAGTTGATGCACTCTCAATGGCACAAAGATGACAATGTAGTCCCACTGGGTTATCGCATCCGTGGAAACTCAAGGTTCCTCATATATTCCTACATGGAGAATGGCGGCTGGATGATTGGCTTCACAACGAGGGACGATGATGCAAGCTCATTCCTTTGACCGGCCAAGGAGGCTAAAGATTGCACAAGGAGCAAGCCGGGTCCGGTCCTATATCCACAATGTCTGTAAGCCTCACATTGTTCACCGTGACATCAAGTCTAGCAACATCCTACTTGACAAAGAATTCAAAGCCTATGTTGCAGATTTTGGTCCGTCCAGATTGATCCTTCCCAACAAAACTCATGTCACGACCGAGTTGGTTGGCACTCTCGGTTACATTCCCCCGAGTATGTGCAAGGGTGTGTGGCCACTCTAAAAGGCGATATGTACAGTTTTGGAGTAGTCCTGCTTGAACTACTCACAGGTCAGCGGCCCATTCCAATCTCATTTGCGTCGAAGGAACTCGTCCAGTGGGTATGGGATATGAGATCCGAAGGAAAGCAGATTGAGTTTCGGATCCAAAGACTTCGGGGGCAATGTGGTATGAAGAGCAAATGCTGATGGTGCTTGAAGTCGCTTGTCGGTGTGTCAATCGTAATCCATCCATGAGGCCAACAATACAGAGGTAGTCTCTTGCCCGGACAACATAGACGCCGACCGAACATGCAAGATATTTCAATAAACACAGAGTAATGTGCATGATAAGTGTATTTGAGTGCATAGGATGTATAGGTTCACAAGCACTAGTTCTACCGACTTATCACACTACCTTTTGTACAGCTTAATAGACTGATAGACTTTTGTAAATTCACCTTCTCGTGAACAACCGTCCATAACAATTCATGAGAAACAAACTACATTGTAATAAGACTAATCATGAGTGAAACAGAGGTTACTTATAACTACTCCCTCCGTTCCAAATTGTAGTTCACTTTGGCTTTTCTAGATACATTGATTTTGCTATGCATTTAGTCATACACTATGTCTAGATACATAGTAGAAGAAATTAATCTAGAAAAGCCAAAGTGAACTATAATTTGGAACGGAGGGAGTATTCAGTTCCACCTCGAAAATTACGAATTTTTGGTTAAAAAGAAAAAGATGTGGACACTTATGAGGTCTAGTGATGTCAAAACCGCCATCTAATTGCAAATCGGAAAGGTATCTAGTGATAAAAGCAGCAACATCCCGACAAATCAGATCGAAACAAAGGCGACAATCAAATAGGGAGTCACCAACACCAAAACGGCAAAGGTCGATAATGCCTCCCCAATGTGAAGAAGGCCCATCCCCAATCCGCGACCACACCATCCTCCGCTGCCGCTGCGACATCGTGGTCGAAGCCCTCGCTAAAACCTACTACATCTACTCGAACATCTATCTCCACTCCACGCATCGAAATCACTGATGAAGTGGTGAATCGAGTAGAGAGAGTAGTCCCACTCCCACCCAATAACATCGCCCCACGTACAACAAATGAAGAGAAGGCAAGACCGACGATCAATCGACCCTAGTAGGCGTAGCCGGTGGCTCTCCGTGCGGCCGGGCGGACCTCCGTGAGACGGCAAGCGCCGCCGTTCGCCCAGGCGGCGTGGGGAAAGGGAAGCGGAAACGTGGAACGTGGTGAAGGGAGAAAAGGCCCATTTCGCGTGCACGTGGGCCGGTAAGCGGGACCATGAAAGGAAGTACGACCTCTTTGTCTTTGGTGAGGCCGTGAGGGTTGCTCAAAAAAAAATGGTGACTGGTGAGGCCGTGAGGGAAGGATAATATCATTTTGAATTTTCTTTTTAGTATAGACTTCATATTTAGGGAAAAATAACTCGAAAAATAAAACTGATACCAGCATCAGTTTTGTACAGAATACTACTGATTTAAGCATCTCTGATGTTGGATTTTTGTATACAAGTATAAATACATGTTTTTACTCTAAGTCTGAAGTCCAAAATTGGTCATGTCTGTTTTACCAGTGAAGAATTGTATTTTTTAAAAAACATAAAGTGAAGAATTACATTCACAAGTAATTATACTTTTATTTATGCATAATGCATAAAAAAAACATGTGATAAAATGACAGTCAATAATATTTATTTTCAAATGGAGCCACGAAGGTTTTCTCTAGATGTACTATTGTTCTTTCGGTAAGCGGAGGTTACCACCCCGCGTCGCCCGCGCGGGCGGCTCGGGCGAAACCCTAACCGCCCGCCGCCACCTCCTCCCCGCCACCCACCGGCCTCGCCGCCAAAGCGCGCGCCCGGGCCGGCGCCGCATGCGAGGAAGGCGGCGGCGGGCGGGAGCCAAAGGCGTTTTCCCGGCGTGACGGAGGAAGATTCCTCCAGGCTCTCCATGGCCGCGGTGGCGGCCCTCCATGACCGGATCCGGCCTCCGCTCCGGATCCGGCCCCTCCACCTACCTCCCGACGTTACGCCGTCTCCCGGGGGCGATGGTCCTCTGTTCCGACCGCCGCCCCCTCCTCATCTTCCTCGGCATGGGCGGCCCTAGGGTGGCCGGCAGGCGCTTTGGGGCCCCCGGGTCCCGGCCCGACTCCCCTTGGCGGACGCCCTCCCCGGTCGTCGGTTTCCTTGGGGCTCACTCGACCGTGCCCCGGGAGAGCTCGACCAGCGTGACTTCGCTGAAGCCGGCCCGGGCGATGGCAGCGAAGATGGTGCGGGGCAAGCATTCGCCGCGGGCAAGCCGGGCGGCGGGCAGCGTGCCGGCCTCGTCTCCGCAGGCTAGCGTGCGGTTTGGCCGCGGGCTCGCCAGCGGTGGGGCGACATTCTACTACCCTCTCGTCCCTCGGCTCTACCGGCGTCCTCCGATGCCGGCAGATGTTCTGTCCTCTTGGCCTCTAAATCGACGAACTCGGTGCACGAGTTTGGGGAACCTAGGGGTTAAAGCCGCAAGACTCGTTTTGCGTTGACAACGACGCCATTGGCGCCGTTCACCTCCTTGGGGGCGTCGATATTTTCCAACTCTATGACCGAAGTTCGTTGATCTCCTCTCGGCGAAAAGCCTAGCTCTAGTATCTAGAGCGATGGCGGCGACGTCATTGACGCCCGTGACCCTCTTGAGGGTGCCACTATGGAAGAGTAGAGCCCAGCTCGTGCCGTGGTCTTGTGTTCTCCTGTGTGATCTCCCCTTGTTGTTGCCCCTCTTGAGTAAGTCTGGTCTGGGTTGTTGGGCGTCGCCGACGTCGACGAGTGTCCTCCGTTGGCGTCTCTGCTCCGTCGGCGGTCTCCTTGGTGGTGCCAAAATACCAAATGTCGGGTGGTGTTTCCACCGCTGCCGTCATTCCCCTCCATGGATTCCTCCCCGTGGGCGGCGTTGGATGGTGGTACGTGGGCCCGGATGTTCTGAAGGATGTCACCATCAGCTTGAAGGGAGGTCGTCGTTTCCGTTGATCCTACTCTTGTGTGTCTATCATCACTCTTAGTCCCCATTCCACCTATGGGTCCTCATGGGAGGATGACAGTGGAGCGGCGTAGCTACGAGGAGTGGTGGAGGGCACAATGGTCTTGGTGAAAACGGCGAGTATGCTGCTCGGCGGGGGCGCAGATTGGCGTTCGGTTGGTGTCTTGCGTCTTATCTAGTGTTACTCTCGATTGTGCTAAGTTCTTTCTCTTTCTTTTGGTGTATCTGTGGTTAGCCACCTCTCACTCCAATGCTGGAGAGTTCGTGAGGTCCACATCCTCTCGTGTGTGACCGGGTGTTTGTAATTTTTGTAACTGTAAATGTTTTGTTATCTGCCATTTTGGACAAGTCAATATAATTCAGGTGGGGAGCCCCCTCCCTTGAAAATTTAAAAAAATGGAGCCACGAAGGGAGCCAAATCCTTTTCGACCTGATACTGCACACGTTAGTAGAAGAGCTGTTGAAATCACAAACCGTTTGTGCAGACTGCCCAAACCATTCTAGCAAAGCAGCCCCAATGAAGATTTGGAGTGAAAATGAACTTTATAAGCCCACCATATTTGCACTAAACTCACAAATCATTGCCCACAAGACAAGGAGCTTTAAAAAAAAGAAGAAGAGAAAAAAGTATGCGGTATTTTATTTTTCTGAGATTTCTTACTGAGTCTGAAACACAAGGTCTTACTGAGTCTGAAACACAAGCCTGAAATCACCAGCTGGGCCTGACTCACATTCGCACCAGGTCATTGTTCACTGTCCACATGAAACCCACCGGTGCCGGCAAGATAAGAAAAAAAATCACACCGTATTTTCTTTCCCGGTATATTTTACCGAGTCCGAAGCACAGGCCGGCCTGAAATCGCCAGCTGACTATGACACATTTGCACCAGGTCCACCAGAAACCCACCGGTGCCGGCACAATGGAAAATTGCAATTGTCAAACAAGTACGACAGTCACAACTAGCTACTAGCAGGCTTGATTATGAGGACAGCTAGAAAGTAAACGATTCCTTGGGTCAGCAAGAACCATTAATCTGAAAATTCTTCTTGCCCTTCTGCAGCCATTTTCATGCCCCAAACAATGGACGCTTTGAATTATAGGGTACGATTTGTCCTTCCAAGGGGTGTGTCCTTCGTTCAAGATTTTGTCTGCCAGGCATGTTTGTTATCCAAACAAAGTAAAAGGAGAAGTGATCCATACGTTCCAAAAAAAAGAAAGAAAAAGGAGAAGTGATCCAAACAAAGTAAATCAAGACATGCTGTAGCATTTTTAAAAGCAATAAATCATGGATGGCTAGTCCTTGTATTGCATACCATTTCGCCCAAGGAAATCAGCTTACAAAGTGTTGTAGGAAATGTCAAATCACGACAAGGATGTGCCTGTAGCAGCAGGGGTGTACCTTAGTTGAGGTGAAAGTGGGCCATGCCCCCCTTGCTCACTGTAATCTCCAATAAGTAAACAGTATCACTGTTCATTGATGTTTAGAGCTCAATGCTTCAATTACACAGATTAGCAGCTCTCTCTGTGTCTCTCCCTCCTATTTGTTCAGCCAAGGTCCGCCACTGTGTAGCAGCCGGGTACTTGACCAAATTTTTCTTGTTGAATACGACCAGGAAGGTCAAATAAGGCGGATAAATCAATAATGATGACAGCAGCTGCTCCTGTTCGAAGTTTGTGCTCTTTCTTCATCCAATCTCATTTAAATTTACAGACTCTCTGATACAGCTTACACCTATGCTTATGCTTCCATGCTGATTTCTTGAGAAAATGTGGACTCTCCATTTCTCATTCATGAAATACAGCAACAGATTTCCCATGAGTTTCCTTCCCCTTTCTCTCATGCTGCTCCTCTTCTTGGCATCTCCGACAAGTTCTTGCACCGAGCAGGAGAGTAACTCCCTCCTACACTTCCGCAGGGGCTCTCACATGACGGTGGGCTCACCAAGTCATGGCAAAATGGCACAGATTGCTGCACTTGGGATGGAATCACCTGCAATCCAGACAGGATGGTCACTGATGTCTTCTTGGCATCCAGGAATCTTGAGGGGGGAATCTCACCATTCCTTGGCAATCTCAGTGGCCTACTGAGGCTCAACCTATCCTATAATTTGTTGTCCGGTGTCCTACCATTGGAATTGATGTTGTCCAGTACCATCATCGTACTTGATGTCAGCTTCAACCAACTCAATGGAGGCCTGCAAGAGCTGCAATCTTCAACCCGTCTCCAGCCTCTCAAGGTATTGAACATCTCGAGCAACTTGTTTTCAGGGCAGTTTCCATCCACCACATGGGAGGTGATGAAGAGTCTGGTTGCGCTAAATGTGAGCAACAACAGCTTCACTGGGCAGATACCAGCTACCTTCTGTGTCAGTGTCCCATCCATTGCTGTGCTTGAACTCGGTTACAACCAAATCAGTGGAAGTATCCCTCCAGGGCTCAGTAATTGCTCCAAGCTGACATCTCTAAGTGCTAGGGACAACAACCTCAGTGGGACTCTTCCAGATGACCTTCTCCATATTGCCCTGTTGGAACACCTCTCTTTTCCAAATAATCAGTTGGAAGGATCGATCGGTGATGTCAGCAAGCTAAAAAATCTGGTAACCCTTAATCTTGAAGGGAATGGGTTCAGTGGTGGTATACCAGATTCTATAAGTGAGCTTATGAGACTGGAAGAGATTTATTTGGGCAACAACAATATGTCTGGGGAACTCCCATCAACACTGAGCAGGTGCACAAAACTCCAAATTATCGACCTCAAGAGCAACAGTTTCTGCGGAGAACTCACCAAGGTCAATTTCTCCAACTTACCCAATCTAAAAACCTTAGATCTTATGGGGAACAAATTCAATGGAACAATTCCAGAAAGCATCTACTCGTGCAATAATCTAAGCGCTTTGCGACTATCCTCCAATAGGTTCCACGGCCGGTTGCTGTGGAAAAAATCAGCAATTTGATGTCCCTCTCATTCCTATCCCTTGTTGACATCTCCCTTAAAAATATCACAAGTGCATTTCAGATCCTTAAGAGTTGCGGGAACGACCACCTTGCTAATTGGACTCAACTTCAAGCATGAAGTCATGCCGGAGGATGACAGAATTGATGGTTTTGAGAATCTTCAGGTTTTGTCCATAACTGGTTGTTCTTTGTCTGGAAAAATACCTCCTTGGTTGTCGAAGCTCAAAAGATTGGAGGTGTTATTTTTATCCAACAATCAATTGTCTGGATCCATACCTGACTGGATAAGAAACCTCAACTCCCTCTTCTATATAGATTTGTCAAACAACAGCTTCATAGGCAAAATTCCAACAGCCCTAATGGAGATGTCGATGCTAAAAACAGGCAGTGCTACACCGGAGTTCTTTTTGAGCTACCTGTTTATAAGCTTCATACACCTCAATCACTTCAATACCGCATATCTAGTGCTTTTCCTAAATTGCTGAAACTAAGCAATAATAACTTCACTGGTGAGATCCCTAAAGCGATTGGTCAGTTGGAAGGGCTCCTTTCACTTGATTTGAGTTTCAACCAATTAACCGGAGAGATACCGAGTCTATTTGCAACATCACAAACTTGCGGTGTGCTCGACTTATCAAGTAATGATTTCGGTACAATTCCAGCTGCACTGAACAACCTGCATTTCCTATCTCAATTCAATGTTTCTAATAATGGCCTAGAAGGGATTGTTACAACTGCAGGCCAGCTTGGCACTTTTCCAAGTTCAAGCTTTGATGGTAACCCGAAATTGTGTGGGCCCATGATTGTAAATCATTGTGGTTCAACTGAAACACCACAGGTCTCAAAGAAACAACAAAACAAAAAGGCCATCTTTGTTGTTGCATTTGGTGTATCTTTTGGAGGTATTTCCATCATGTTCTTGCTAGCTTGCCTCCTTTTGTTGTTCAGGAGAACAAGTTTCATGGCTACAAATAGGAGCAACAACAAGGATGCCACAGAAGCAATTCCATCCAGCTTTAACTCAAAGCAATCAATGGTGATTGTTCCACAACGCAAGGGAGAGCAAAATAAGCTCTTATTCACTGATCTTGTGAAGGCTACAAATAACTTTGACAGTGAGAATATAATTGGATGTGGAGGTTATGGGCTTTGTGTACAAAAATTTGAGCTACCCGATGGCTCCAAGGTTGCAATCAAGAAGCTCAATAGTGAAATGTGCATGATGGATAGGGAATCGGTCGCGAGAGGTTGAGGCGCTCTCCATGGCACAAAGATGACCATCTAGTGCCACTGCGGGGTTATTGCATAAAAGGAAACTCAAGGTTCCTCATATATTCCTACATGGAGAATGGCAGCCTGGATGATTGGCTTCACAACAGGGATGATGATGCCAAAGACATTTCTAGGCGGCCAATGAGGCTAAAAATCGCACAAGGAGAGGGCCGGGTCTATCACACATCCATAATGTTCGCAAGCCTCACATTGTCCACCGTGACATCAAATCCAGTAACATCCTGCTGGATAAAGACTTCAAAGCCTATCTAGCGGACTTTGGGCTAGCCAGATTGATCCTTCCCAATAAAAACTCATGCATGAATTGGTTGGCACACTTGGTTTCAAGGTTGGGTGGCTACTCTTAGAGGTGATATGTACAGTTTTGGGGTAGTGCTGCTAGAGCTGCTCACAGGCCGGCGGCCTGTTCCAATCTCATATAAATCCAAAGAACTCGTCCAGTGGGTGCACGATATGAGATCCCAAGGAAAGCAGATAGAAGTCCTGGATCCAGCACTCCGAGGCACAGGGTATGAAGAGCAAATGTTGAAGGTGGTTGAAGCCGCTTGCAAGTGTGTGAACCATAATCCTAGGATGAGGCCAAGGATACAGGAAGTGGTCTCTTGCCTGGACAGCCTAGATGCCAACCTATGGATGGAACATTCAATCAGCATAGAGTAACAACTACATAATAAAATAAAGTGTACTTTGAGTGCACATAGTAGAGTGACCTGCTATCTGATCACATCACTTATTTTTGTACAATAAAAGGCTGCTAAATTCTCTTGTAATTTATATCCTTTCCCCTCTCATGTACTGTTGTCCATGCCGAGTCATGTGAAACAAGCTTAACTTTTACACCGGTTATTCGTAAACCAAAAGTAGTTTCATACACGATTGTGGCATCAAAATATCAGTTGTATTTTAACTAATTAATTGATTTTCTTCTCTTCTCTGCCCTTGTTTCACAAGTCTAAAGTATCATTCACAAATAAATTGGTAACGATTTTAAAAGTATTATGAATTTTATTTAACATGATGTTAAGGTTTAACCATCTCTGAGGAAGTTTTGGCTTAGCTAACTAGCATATTTGCCCGCGCAATTTTGCACGGTTGGCTAGCTATGCCGGGAAAAGTTACTAGGTGCTGAATTATTTCCAATAGAAAGTTATTGCGAGTCTTTTTCCACCATTTGACTTTCAAAACTTAAAACAAATGATTAAACATGAATTGGCTAAACGCTGCAGGCCCCTATACCCGCAGCTTTCAATGCGTCACGACCCGAACGAGCAAGCCGAGCGCCATGCGCGTTCAGGCGTTTATCTAGCATTCTTCTTTATTGTCGCCTAGTAAATAGGTGACGGAGGAACCAGTAATTTTGGCACTGCTGTAGCTCTCGTCTATATATCCACAACCTGAGATTCTCGTAATTGCAAACAGTTACGTGTTCTAATTCTCCGGCTTCAATGTTATCTGATCGATAGTGGGACATGGTGATCTTCATCTGTTTGATAGTACAACGGAAACGGCATCCTAACATGAGCTAGTTTTTGACCTTGGCATCCTAACGCTAAAGCATCATGTAACTATGTATCTTGCTCCCTGTGTGTAACACCCTAAATTTTAACTATTTTCTAGAAATCACAAAAAAATTGAACTCTTGATTTTACAACTAAAATTTGAATTAATTAGAGCTAACTAGGTATAAACTTCTCTTGAATTTAAATTTTTTCAAAACTTTAAATTACACAAATATATCTTGTTCATTATTTAAGTGTTGTTTGGTTTTATAAGATTTATTTTTGCTCCTATTGTGCCTCTTTCAATTTCCTTTTTGAAATTCAAACTCAAATCCTTTCCTTGGAAATTATCAAACTTTTCCTTCCCTCTCTCGGCGCAGCCCGTTTCCTCTCCCCTCCGCTCGGGCGGCGCCCCGCCCACTCCGTCTCTCCCCTTGCGGCGCAGCCCAGCTCGCGCCGCAGCCGCCTCCCTTCGCCCTCTTTCCATTTTCCCCGTCTTGGCGCATTTTGCGGATACGCCAACGCCGCCCCCTTTCTTCCTCCTCCGGCTTCCGCCTCCCGTGCGCCATCGCCACCGCCATCGCTAGTCGCTTGCTCCTGTCCGCTTCCTCGTCTTGCCGCATACCCCGAGCCTTGCCATCATAGCCCTAAGCCGAGGCCAAGATTCCCATCCAACCCTAGCCTATACACCGACTCGGCCGGGTCGCCCCTTCCGGTATGCGCCATCGATGGCATGCAAAAGCTTTGCCGCACCATGCAGCCTGCCCTAACGCGTCCCGTCCGTGCTCGCTGCGGCGTACCACACCCGCGCCGCACCATGCGAACGCAGCGCACACCAGTCCCCGCAGCCGCGTGTGCGCCATCATCGCACCGGGATATTTCCCGAGCTCCCCCGGGAGCCGACATTGCACACCTATAAAGGCCCCCGACCCTAGCCGTGCTCTCTTCCCACACCAAACCGAGCCTCGACCCCCCACACCACCACCCACAATTACCACGCGCACGTCGTGCTTCCTCTCCACTACCGCCGCGCCATTTACCGGAGATTCGCGCCGCTCACCGGGCCGGCTCTCCCTTACCCGATCCCACGGTGAGCACTCCCTCGATTCTCACACACCTCCCGACCGCCCCCCCTCTTTCTCTCCGTCGTCCCCACTCCGGCGCGCCACACCTCCCGCACCGCCACCCTTGGCGCTTCGCCGTTCGCCCTTGGATTGAGGCCGCTCCGTCCAAGCGGCTTCTACACACATTCCACACTCACCCACCAAAACCCGTCCGAAAACCTCTTCCCGCCACTTTCTTTTGCACGCCGCACCACAACCACTTCCGGCCACCCGCGCGCGCCGTTTACGGTGATGCGCCCGGCCGAGGCCGATATCGTGGGATGACTCGCCCGTACCCTCCCCGAGCACGAGCATCCTCCTCCCGCCGCCGGCGGTGGAAGCCGTCACGTCGTCCGGCGAGGATTCCGGCAAGCCCCGCCGCACGCTCATTTGTTTCCCGAGCACCGCGGGTGTGGTCCACCGTGGACCACAGACCCGAGCCCTCTCCGGTCCACCGGCCCGTAGACCGAGTCCACCACACAGCGCCCCCGCCATCCCCGTTGACCAAGTCAACTAATGGGTGGGGTCAGGGCCCATCTGTCAACCACAGACCCCGCACCTTTTGCATAAAAACCCTTCAAAAACTCTTATTTATGTTCTAGCCCTTAGTTTTTTTTAACAAAAAATAACCCCCCTGTTTTTATATATTCAAAAATCGAGAAAAGAGCATATTGTCGAAATATTCCCCTTTTCATCTTTTCCTTATTTAATCTTTGGAAGCTCATAACTCCATTTTAACTCCGATTTGGGTGATTTTCGCACCTAAATTCATCTAAATTCGAGATCTAACCAACCATACCTAATTTGCTTATTTTTTTATTTTATTTGATTTTACGTGTGATTGTTTGATTTATTTTGGTCGCGCCGTTGGTGACGTGTCGCGCTGGTCCTTCGCGTAGGTGTAGACGACGACGTCTTTGGAGATGACCAGGAGGATCCCGACTACAAGGCAGGACTCGACGATGACTCGGGCGAAGGCAAGTCCTACCGCCCTTGATCATGTTGATCCCATATTTGCAAAGAATTAAAAATTGACTAGCTTAAAAGTTGTTCTTTTAAAATAAATGTTGCATTCTATTTTGTTTATAAATTAAATTAATTTTTTTGTTTTACCTGAAATTGAATTAAGCCAAGACGTGATAATTGCTTAACCAGGTCCCCCTGTTTAACCTAGGGTTATTCATTATATATATTGCCTCAAACCCTAATCCCCCACCCATCATTCTCAAAAAAAAAAAAAAAAAAAAAAAAAAATCCCACCATCCACCCTTGGCCACCACACCCCACCCCCCGCCGCCCGCACCCCCCGCGCGCACCGACGGCGCTTCCTCCCCGGGACGACGCCCGGCGACGCTCCTCCATTGTCGGGCTATGGCGCTCCCTCTCTCGGCAGCCTCTCCTCTCACACCGAAAGCGGGGTCAACGGCGGCGCATGGGTGCAATGGAGCAGGCGGCGTGCAACAGCGCCGGGTTGGTGGATGGCATGGCGGCGGCGGGGGGCGATTCCCTTCCCCGGCTACCTAACGGCCAAGGCCCACGGACGCGCAGCCCTACCCGTTCCCGACCAAGACGGTGGCCCACGGAGATCCCTTCCCCTCACCCAAGCGAATGGCATGGCGGCGGCGCGCGAGGGCCTCCGTGAGCGATGGCGCCGCGGCCCCACCCCCCTCCCCACCAACGGAGCACCCTCCCCCACCCCCCGGCGTGGTGTGCGGTGGCGGCTCCCTCTCCACTCCTCCCCGATGTGGTGCTCCTCCTGGTTCTTCCTCCCCGGCCGGCGGGGCACCGTCCCCGTCGGCGGCTCCCACCTCTATGAGAAGCTCGTGACTATGGCATGTAACATCGTCCCCGCCGTCGTCAACTACTTTGTGGACGGCATTCTTCATTTCGCGTGATCGCATCTTGTTCTCCTCTCACTCGTCCCTTTGTTTTCTCTTTCTATCCACGAATCGGCCAGATTGGCAAGGTTGTCGGCTTAAGCTAGGGCTAGGCGTGCGATGGATCCGTGGTGATGCAATTTGTGCACATGGCGCACCATGCCGGGGATCCAGGCATGCGGAGGATCTTTCCGTCTTGGGCGATGGTGGTGGGATTGGCTCCTATTATTGGTTCTTTGGTGGCAACAGGAGTAGCTCCCTGGGTGAGCACGTTGCTTCTATACTGTATATGGATGTTTGTATGCTCCTCCATGTTAATTTCTATGCTTCATGTGTGATGGATGGTGTTAGTTTGGATGTTTGTATGCTCCTCCATGTTAAGTTCTATGCTTCATGTGTGATGGATCTTTGTTAGTTGGAGATGAGTTTGGCGATGGATGTGGTCGAAATTTTTATGCTTTGTGTACAAGTTTCTATACTCCACGTCCCATGTTTGTTTTCTAGCGAGGAGATGTTGTAGCTGGATGCGTCTATGCTTCATGTGTTTCTAGAATTTTTATGCCTTTGTGCAACTATTTTTATGCAATACTGATAGTATAATCTATCATGGTGTTTGGTTCACTCACTGGTAACATAAACAGTCCAATGATTACTTAATTTGTTTGGTTGGGGCACGTTAATGTTATTGGGAGTAAGTGGAGCAGATGCGCTGCACAACTTCGGGAAGTTGGGGAATGGTAATTGTGTACATTGCTAGAGCATAATTTTATACATTGTTGTAGCACATTTTTTTCTATTTAATGTTGGAACACATTTCTATACATTATAGTATCAATTATACATGCATTGTTGGAAGACTTTTATACATTGTTGGATGATATTTCTATCCATGTAGCTGACATTAGTGCTTGTCGATGGCTGCGAAGGTAACGCGGATTCAATAAAAAAGCTATAATTCTTCAAATTTTTAGCCTTGATTTTTGCATTAATGTAGTTGAATAGGTTTCGCCGCGTCAATCGTAGCGAGGTGTGCTTCCTGGCCTACAACATCAGCATTGGGAGCACCGGTCCCACATGAGTATGTGATTGTTGTACGCATCCAGAGCAAATTTTTATACTACATCAGCATGTGATTTTTCTATACTTGCGTTAATGAGTTTGTATGCATATCAAAGTTAGCATGAATAGTTTCTATGCTAATCCTCGGTTGGGTTTACGTGTGCCTACTCGCTGCTGTGGCTCCTCACATGACAACAAAGGCTAGCTGCACCAAAGATTTGGTGAGTAATTGCTGCATTGATGATTGGTGTTCAATGAATTGACTTGCTGCCGATAGTTTGAATGAATGGATCTAGCCCGTCCGCTATTTGTTAAGTTGATTTAAGTGCAATACGTTGGATTTTATGCTTCTTGTGCTAAGAGTTCTATACATTGTTGGAACAAATTTATATGCATTATCGAAGCTCATTTCTATACATTATCAAAGCATATTTCTATACATTATTGTTGGCTGCAGGCGATGTGGCATCTCTGATTGTTGAGGATCTCCTAGTGGCCATGTACTTGTAGATATGGATGCGGCATCACCGGTGACACAAAGGTGTATTTTATACATTGTTGGTACATAATTTTATACATTGTTGGAGCAGTTATCAATACATTTATACACGTTTCTATACATAGATAACTTTAGTTTTATGAATAAATTTTTGCGCCTGCTAAAATATGTTTATATGCCTTTCTTTGCTGATGTAATGTTCTACACATGCTCAAACATGTTTCTATGCCTTTTGTTGTGAGTAGGATGGTTGGAAGGATTCCTCTCCATTGGTGTGAGAGGTCAATGGTGGCTTAGACATAGAACATGGCTTGCGATGTCCACGACTTACTTGGCTTGCAACAGTGGCGTAGTGTGATCTTTGATGTAGTTGATGGGTTAATGTAAAAAAAAAATTAGTTTTCTATATGTTGTGTTTATATGCTTGGATGAGATGAGCAAAACTATTGATTTCTATGTAACCTCGGTTGGGTTTCAATATTTTGTTGACCGGGTTTCTATGCATGTTGTGAGTTGGGACCATTATGGATAGTCCCAACCTAGTGTGTTGTAAGGGCATTGTTGACTAGGTTTCTATTCATTGAACAACTAATTTCTATGCAATGTCAACGCCAAAATTATTTTCGCAAGATCTTGACCATTGACTCTACGAATCAGATCATCATCACGTGCTATTTTTCAAATTTCAAATTTTGTAAGAATCAAGATTTTTGTTTTTTTGTGACGAAATCAAGATTTTTGTTTTATACATGGTCTCCATGTTCTATGCATTGTCCCCATGCTAATCATACATCCCTCATAGTGGGAAGCATGATGTTAGTGGAGGCAATCACAGTTTGTGTCAGGTGGAATGTGCACCTTGTGAAAAGTTTTACACGGTAACAAAATCATTTTTTTTTTTCGTCCGCCAAATAATTTCTATGCAACGTCGGCGCCAAAACTTTTCTATGCATCTTGACCAGTGATTATATGCATCCAATCGGCCATCAAGTGCCATGATTTCAAATTTCAAATTGTGGAGAAGGCGAAATCGTCTCCATGTTTTTATGCTCACGCTCACAAGATTCTATGCTTAGACGGATGCATAAAACTCTGTATCCTAATGCGCAAATTTATGAATTTTATAAAAAGATTAAAAATATATTCACAATAGATCTTGAATCGTGCACAAAAATATTAGGAGTTTAATGGTGAAATCTGTTTTTGAATCGGATGCTTTGTTGAGGAATTATAGCGAAAAAACAAAAAAGATTAGATGGGATGCATGCATGCATGCACGCGTCAGCCTTGTTAGTATGTGTCAGGTGCTGTTAGGTGGAACATCTAGCTCATAGAGAGGTTTTTATGCGATAACAAATTGATTTTGATTCATTCAACCACTAGTTTTTATGTAATGTCACGATAAAAACCTTTCTACGTAGCCTGTTTGGGGATTTTATGCATCCGATCGGTTGGGTCCCTAGGGGTTCCCCACCTGCACGTGTGTCAGCTTCATGGGGGGCTAGTTGGGGTGGTGTTGGTATTTATTACGTACATAGAATGATCAAAGAGAAATAATCCATAAGCGCACGGATACCGATGTAGCACTTCACCCGGGAGTATATCCAGAGTATCGTATTTATCCACTGGGAGAAGGTGAGAGAGTGGCTGAGGCTGTAACTTAATCCCTGAGCAGCAATAAAGGACAGAGAGGATATAGAGGTAAAGAAGATCACTATGGTTGTCTAGTTCTTACCCTTGCAAGCTATGCTAATATTGTTCTAAGAGTTAAATGCACTGTGGGCACCTGAACTTACAGCGCTGTGTCAAATAGGTCCATGGACTTAGAAACCAGACATCTAGCCCCTCGAACTTGCGAACCCGTTCACCCCAGGTCCAAGGCGGTTTTCTAGGCCACGTGGCAGCCTCTGGTAGGCCGTGCATGGCACTATTTGTGGTGCTGACGTCAGCGATGATGTCAGCACTTCTTTTTAATTTGCGAAATTGATATCTTTTTATTCGGAGCTCCAAATATAGCAAATAATATATCAATTTTGATCGTCTCGACGAGCTCTTTGCAATGGTGTACACCTTACATCTTAAAAACAATAAGAACAATGTTACCTACTCAAATAAGAAGTTGATCACCGTAGAGTCTCAGAAGCAAGCCCCGGTTGGAACTTAATCCCGGAGGTACAAGCCGAAGAGGAGACACCGACAGGCCCGGCACTTCCTCCAACTCTTCCCTTCACTCTTGCTCTCTATCTCTACATAAGACTGTTTTTTAATCGCTTAGCGACATCACTAAAATAACAACGACGCCAAAATGCTATAAGGGCAATGACCCCAAACAGTCTTTGATATATGAAAATTACTTTGCCACTAATAAACTAGTCATGAAAATACCTATTCTTCTAGCTACGAGACTAGGTTGTCATCCCCAACTATGAACTAGAAAATATATATTATGGCATAAATAAAATAAGACTAGGCAGGAAAATAATATAAATAATAATATAAATAAAGATAAAATAGGTTCTACAAGCGGACGGATAATAATACCATTGTAGCATTTTACCTAGAGTAATAACTAGGTTGTCATTTCTATTTACCACTGGGAAGGTATCTACAACTAGAACGCGTAGTACTAATAACATCTTTATACTTATGGAATAGTAATAAACCAATAATGAATAATGCTTCTACTCAATACTTGAGGGTTAATGTCACAATAAAGATAAATAATAAATATGATAAATAATAATGATAAATGTAGGGATCAAGCATCATAAATATAAGATAAAAATTCAACAGAGTATTCTAGTCTAAGGACTCACATGGAATAATATAAGGAAAACTTACTAATGAGTAATTATCATCACAAGCTATTGTCTAACTTTAATTAGTGCAAACATCTAGCTATCATTGTTAGCATTACTACTTCATATCATACTCAGGGAACATCAACTAGGAAGGATTCAATAATGAGATCTTCACCTTCTTCGCGACACATGTCCTACCGTTCACTATATGCGGAGGGAGGATTACAGAGGACTCAATAGGGTCAGAACCCCTACGATCTACCACACGACTCAAAGCATATAGCGGGCATTTGCAGATATAACATATATAAGCACCACGCTTACATAAGCTATAACACCTATCTTGCACGTTACAAGATGAGGGCTATACAATTCTAAGTATGCAATCCATAATAAATATCTAACTCTACTAGACATATTAAAGTAAACAATAAACATTGCAATAAATAATATAATAAAGATGAAGAACAATGCCATAGATAAACTTGAGTAATATATCAAAGATATAAATGTACTTATAGAACACCTTGATGAATCTGAAGTTCAAGTCTTCTTAGACTTGGATCTCCTTCTAATCTACTACTATGTAGCTAATCTCTAGAACTAGAACTACTCAAGAACTAGGGTTTGTGGCTCGGATGACTTGATCTTTGGAACTCGATGATGATCCCCGAATTATCGAAGATGAATTAGGGTTTCAGGGGGTCCCTCTGCCCTTGCTTATGTAGCCCCATAGGATGAACCGCAGCCCTTGGATCAAACCGACTTGATTGGACGGCTTAGATCTACTCCTTAGATGAGTTGTGAGAAGGTTTTGGAAGCAGGACACGTGGCTCAACTAGGGCGGGCTGCCCGCCCGCCCCACTGGGTAGGCCGCCTCGGCCCCACCCTTTAGGCCGGAGTGTGGGCCTCTCGGCTTGTGTGTGAGCCTTCTTCTTTTGTCCTTTAGGTCCCTGGAATTTATACTAATCGTCTTGTTTCGATCCTTTTCTTTTATTTCTCTATTTTCTACTCTTTTCTTCTGTTTTTCGGAGTTGTCCTGCAAAACTGAGTTTGCAACAAAACTCGTGGAAATTATTAGTATAAACCCTATCTTCTAGTGTTCTTGTTCTTATATGTTCTATTTATTTATGGTAAAAAGTTGACGTTATCCACCGTCAACAAAGACTCTTCCTAATCTCTCTCGGGGACTACATGACTAATATCCTCTTGATGCTTGGCTCTTCAATTCTCTCTGAGGCTTCTAGTTTCTAGAGAAGGCTTAGGGTTTTGCCTTTGATCTGAATTGAATACTGAATTGATTGCTTCAACCCAGGGGGCCAAGGAGGCACCAGAGCCCTCGGATCAAACTGACCCTTGATCAATGGTGGAGATGCAATCCTTGAGGTGATGGAGAACCGACATTCGAAGGAGGAGGCTGACAGGTGGGCCCATGGGTCGGCTGACCTATAGGTGGGGTCGATCGACCCCCCTCTATGATAGGTGGGTCCCATCCTTTGCGGCGTGGTCTCTCGTGTCTTTTAGATCCTTCTTTCGTTGATGCCCGATTGGAATAAGCTTTTTATACCGGCATCTTGGATATTCCTTGCTCTTTTTTTAATCCTTTAATCCTTGAAAATAAATTGTCGGTTTAAACCCTAATCCTATGTTATATTAATGGTTGATGATGAGTGTTAACTATTCATCAACTCTTGTGGAAATTGTCAGTTTAAAACCCTAATCCTATGTTATATTAGTGGTTGATGATGAGTGTTAACTATCGCACGCAAAACCCCTATGAGCAGGTGGTCACCATAGGCGGTCGCCGACCGGGGCCCCAATAATAGCTAACGCCAGAAATCCTTGGGACCCACGGGCACTAAAGCCCTACCATTGGACTACAACTTTTGTGCCTCACTTCTTTTAATCATGTCTTTCCAAATGTTTAGAACTCTGTGAAGCTGCGTGATCCTTAGTGGTGTGAATGGGTTAAAATGGGTAAAAATATTTTAGTGCGGGAGTGAGCAATGGCCGTGTGCCTACTTTGTACATGTGCTAAGGAGAGGTTGCCCTAGCCGATTGAGGACCGGTTCATTATTACATCTCACCTAGCATTTATAGTGCAACCACACCCCTGTTGACATTTCTTAACATCACCACCAGGTTTTGTGTCCTCAGCAACGGCGCCAGAAAAATTGTTGGTATTTGTTAACGCAAACAGATTAATTCACAAACACACGGATACCATTGTAGCTTTCACCTAGGAGTATTCTAGGTATCGTATTTATCCTCAGGGAAGCAATGGTTAAAGAAGTTGATAATTAACCATCATATATCTATTAACTAGTGTACCGACTAAGCTAATGTGGGGGTAGGTGATAAAAATAGGAGTTTTTGAATAAGTGACATACACAGGAGAACCCCATGATAAGATAGAAGAGAGTAGACAAGCTAAGAAGGGAGGACAACGGGTAAGATGAAAAGGTTTCTTTATACTTCTCTATTACCGTGGTTCTATTCTAGAGCAAACTAAAGGGATTAACTAAGCAGAGGGTAAAGCACAACGATCACAATATGGCACTTCGGAGCAGCAGTTACTTTCCAATCCTCGAAAAGACTAGGAAGGGGTGATCGGGAGAAGGCTGCCAAAAGCTCTACGAAACACCAACCCGAACGTGGTGGAATATAAAGGCCTGGTCAGAGCTGTCATCTCCCGGGCTACCACAACTATTCGTGGGGTTGACCGCAAACTCAGGTAATCTATATTCTAGACACCACGTCTACACTATCGATTACTACTATAGTTTCATGTAAAAACTAGATCATTCGGTCGAACGGAGATCTCATGCCAAGGTGTAAACCATTATACAAACCATGATTAGTTAAACCACTAAGACATAAACTAGATAACCATGAAGGACATTTCAGTAATTAGAGAAGATAAATATAAAGTACTGAATCTTACAAAGGACCGATACAAGATTTGTCGGACCTCCGAGGGCTCTTCCGGAACTTGTGCATCTCTTCCCTAACTCCCAACTAGGCTAGTACTACTACTACATCTTGAAATATGGTTAAGTATTGAGAGAGGTGCTCCATTTATAGGTGGAAGGAAACTTGGAAGAGTGGAGATCCTCATAGGAATATTCCTTTACCCCCCTCATAAATGGTAGCTAGCAACCGACCTCCTCAGGTCGGTTTGGCTCCCACCGCCTGGCTACTATGGGCCTCGACCCCGTCTTTCGCTTTTGTTGGAAGCGTGCAAGTGTGCGCTTCAACGCTAAGTCAAGGAAAAAGTCTACTTTTCCTCCTTCAACTTTTATGAAAGTCCGCTTTTTTCTCCCCTGAACCGCAAAACCAAGTAAACCACCTCCCTCAATTTTTTCAAACCATGCCTTTTAGCTCCCCTGGAGCGGTTTTGAATGTGGTTTTGTTTTTTGTTTTTATTTATTTTGATTGAATCTTTAAAAATCATAATAAATCACAGAGAAAAATCATAAAATAGAAAATCTAATTTTGTTGGACTTCACATGAGTAGATCTACACAATGAATATATAACATAGTATGTTTTAGTACAAAGTTTTTGTTGTCAATTTATATCTACATTTTTCTATAATTAATTCAAATAATTCATAGCTACAGTTTCTATGGTCTAATTGTGGTGAAATTTTATGGTGTTCTAATTATTGTATGCTTGAACCGTAGTAAAAGTTTCATACTCATTGGATCAAGTATAACTTAGTTATTTAGATTTATTTAGATTTAGCAAGCATAAACCGTAAATAAATCTATAACTAAGTTGCACATAATCCAATGAGTATGAAATTTTTACTATAGTTCAAGCATATAATAATTAGGCGCCATAAAAATTTCATCATAATTGGACCATAGAAACTGCAATTATGAATTATTCCATTAATTACGTAAAAACATAGATCTAAATCTAACAACAAAAATTTTATATTAAAACATACCATATTATATATTCACTGTGTAGATCTACTCACGTGAGTCCAACATAATTAGATTTTTTATTTTATAATTTTTTTCTGTGATTTACTATGATTTTTAAAGATTCAGTTGAAATAAATAAAAATAAAAAAAGACAAAACAGCCTTTAAAACCGCTCTAAGAAAGTAAAATATATGGTTTGAAAAGTTAATAGAGGTGGTTCGTCCGGTTTTACGGTTCATCGATAAAAGGCAGAAACTTGCTCCGGTCAAGGAAGTCCCGTGCGTGAGCGCTGATGGGCACCCTGCCGCGTGTGGGCAGCACCTGGGCTGCTGGCCTGTTGCGCTGCATCTGCTGGGTGGCCGGGCGGCAGCTGCTGGGCCTGGGGCCCGTCTGTCCCCCTGCTGCTGGAAATCACGTGCAGCAGCAGCCACTATGGGCGTGTTTGGTTGCCGTTTGTACCCAGCCTGGCTGTATCTAGCCGGCCTCCACCCCCCGGTTCAATGCATGCAAGGGAGGGTTGTTTGGTTCTGCACAAACATAGGTTCAATGCAGCTGTTGTTTGGTTGATTGGTTCGGGAGCCGAGTCGGGCCGATGGGGGTGGTGGTTACTTTCGGGTGTGGTAACCCCTGGTGTGTGGGTGGTGTGCTTACCATGAAAGAACATGCAAATAAAGTAGCTACTTGAAATAAATAGCTGTCCAAATCCAATAAGCACATAATAAAAAATATTACATCCCAAATAACATAACAATAGCTACTTGAACTTGCAGTCCACATTAATTACTTTAAATTAAAAGTACCTAGTGCCCAACGATGAAGACCACCAGAACTGACACAAGTACCACTAGCAAGATGATTATGAGGTCTTTGTCTAAATTAAGGTTAGTTTCTACACACACAACCCTATCAACTGCTTTACCAGCTGCAACAATCGTTGCATTGATCTCATTTGCACGCTGAAGTTGCTTTTGGTACACCAACCATGCATTATAAGCATCCTGGAAAGAAGTGTAGGATACAGATTGTTAGGAAATTCATTCACTTGTTCATGATATTGGACCCGGTTATCATACAAACCAGGCTTCCTCCCCTTGAACACCACATAATATGGCTTCATGACCTACATCATTGGCATGAGACATGTACTCAGTTGTGTAAAAATATCATTGGCATGAGGCACATGCTCAGTTGTATAACAAATTCATCATTGTCAAGAGGCATATGCTCAGTTTTGAAAACAAAGTATCATTGGCATGAGAAATAATTGAAGCATAGGAATCAAAAACATACAATAGAGGCAAATGCTCAAGACTTAATAACATCATTGGCAAACAAGCCTTAGCTCAAATAAGGTTCACAACATAGGGGCAGTTTGGTTGCCCGCACAAAGAATAAGAGATGTTGAATAAAGGTAACAAGTTTGCAGAATTGCGGCATATGAAGGTCACTAACTACATGTTAGTGAAAAGAGACATTGCAGGACCATGTCAACTGCACAAAAGAATAGTCAGTACACAAAACAGAGAACAACTATGCCTCATGCCTCAGTTAATAGAAAACAAGTTAACATCACTGCATATGCCTCATGCCTCAGTAACAAATTATATCATCATTGTACATGTCTCAAGCCTCAGTTATAGTGTTAGAATCATCATTGCAATTGTCTCAAGCCAAATTAAAATGGTAGCACCACATCATTGCACATGTCCATCTAGACAAAGCAACATTGAGCAAGCAAAAAATTACTATGGACCCGAGACCAACCAAGAACATAGATCTAGATGGCCTGCAACAGCAATGGACGAAATCTTGAGGTTAGGGTTTCCAAATCAGAACTAGTTCTAGGGGAAAACGGAAGGGAACGAGGAGAAATCACTTGCCTTTGGAAGCCTCAGATCCGTGTCATTGGCATCAAAGATAGATGGAAGAGAGAGGGATTAATTAGTGGACGATTCGAACAACAACAAAGAAGAGAAGAGGGGAATGGAGCACCCACCGGATGAGCAGACGGAGCGACAGCACCGAGGAAGAGAGGCGGGAGGGGAGGTAACCCTAGCCGGTTCCCGCCATCTCCAGGGAGCCGAGTGGGGAGCGCGCGCATGGCCACCGCCAAGACGAGCGCAGCCAGGCCGGGAGGAACGCTCGAATCCACCGTTTCCCCGGAGCCTGGCTCGGGGGGAGGTTTTGCACCAGCGGATGCGGGAAGGAAGGGGGGAGAAGTGAACCGAACACGGGCCGCCGTGATCCCGCTGGGCCCGCCCAGGCGGATGCAGTGCAACCAAACACACTTATATGGGCCGCCGAAGCCGCCCCGAATCGCCGCAGTTTGCCCGGGGGGGCTGGGGCCTAGCCGCACCCAAAGGCATGGACACGGTGGATGCATGCACCGCCGCCGCCGGTGTCGAGATTTGTGGAGCACTCCAATTTATTTGCACATTTAATTACTTTTTCTTCAAATATAGCAAATAATATATCCATTTCGATCGGTTTGACGAGATCTTTAAATGGTGCGCTCCAAATCTTTATTCAAAACTGTTTTGATGTGAAACAAAATTTGAATTTCTTTCATGCCCTATATTCACCAAGTTGTATGTGTACTATTTAATATCCCTTTAACACGTATTTGAGTATATCCTGCAAAACAAATGAAGACCATCAAAGTTCGTAGAACTTGTTAGATAAAATAGTATTTTGCTATGATGTAGCATGAAATATTGTCATTTTTTATTAATTTGGCGGTCAAATTATATGCGTTAAGGACCGCCAACAATGCCCGGTATGGGACATACTTGGTCTCACACCCCACTAGCTTAGAGCCGCAATTCACCTAAAGGTAGGGTGCAGCGGGCACCGTGAACGGACACTAACTTGTGTGGCGCATCGTGGTCCGCCCCCAAGACGGAACCTATGTGGCATACCATGTCTAGTGTCATAGTCCGGACGGGCTCCCGGCTGGCCGGACGGACGCGCGGCGGCGCCGGCGGCCGGTGACGGACGCGGCGCGGCGGGCCGGGGCCAAGCGGGCGTTGCGCGCTGCTGTAGGGCGGCGGCGGCTAGGGTTGAGAGAGAGCGAGAGAGCCCCAAGACCGGAGCTGTTGGGTGTTACCCCTTTAATTTTTTCGATTGATTCCAAATGATTACAGCTCCCTTGTATTTATAGTCCGGAGAAGACTTGCACGTGAAGTAAATCTAATTTATTTCCTATTCTATTTCTATTTTATTCTCTAAATATCCCTAGGGCTGCCGCCCTTGCACGCTGCAGTAGCCTCCTTGGCCCATTTGATGGGCCGTGACACCTCCTCCCCTTTTCCGTGCAAAGGCCCCTCGCTGGGGTTGTTTAGATGTCGGCATTGGCGGGAAGGTTGAAACAAAGATGTCGGGTCGATGGTGCCATCATCCACTTGAGTGTTCCGCGCCGCAGAATCGGATGTTGTCGAGGTGGTGGCCATGGTCGCCGAAGGAGTTGATTGCCACCGATGGAGGTAGCTTGTCGTTGAAGAGCGTGGTCGTGGACGTCCCCTCCGTGAGGTAATGAGGATGCTCCTCCATGAGCAAGATGCCCGCCTGTAAGGCTTGCACCGATGGCGAGGATGTCGAGGGGTGAAAGCCAACTGCAAGAGTTTGCAGAGAGATCCCACCTGGTTGGAGAACATCCCATAGCACTGTTGATAATGTCATGGCGTAGTAGCGATGGTTGTCGCCAATGATGTCCTTGAATAGCGTCTCGCCCGGTTCTCTTGCCTATAGCTTGATGGTTCGGGCGATGCTATGTGGCTCGTGGTCGGTCGGCGTAGTGAGGCGAGGTTGAATGAGAGCCTCGGGGTAGCGAGGGAGGCGATGAGGTGAGGGAAACGCCCGCACGTTCTCCTTGTCGCCGAACTTGCCATAGTTATTGGAGTGGTCATCGAGGAAGAAGATCGGCACCGATGGCGAAGCTATGTGTTAGCTCCTCCATGAGCACGATGCTCGCCAGAAGCCTTTGGCGCCAAAGGCGCAGGACGCCGGTAGGTGGACGCCAACGCCTTGAGAAGCGCCCCGCCGGTGTTCCCGCCCGGAGCTTGATGTTCTTTGGCGATGTTGTGGGAGCTCTTGGTCGCTCGACGTAGCGAGGCGCACCTTGAAAGGGCCTCGGGGTGGTAGCGACGAGGTTGACGAGGTAGAGGATCGCTGTGGGTGGCATGTACCTCATGTCGCCGTCGGAGGAGCTCGCAAGTCGAGCTCGTTGAAGACCGCGTGGGGAGACGGGGGCGCCGAACTATGGGGCGAGGTGGATCGCCGTGGTCAACGCGGCGGGCGCCTCCGCTTGCTTCGCAGCCCAAAGCTTGTTGGGCGGCCCACGCTGAACTTGAGAGCGTAGTCGCATCGGGCGCCGATGTCATTGATGGTCGAGGGAGCCGGGCCGGTTCGCCCCTCGCGGGCGCCCCGACCGCCGCGGCCAAGTCATCCATGGTGTTGTGTCCGCCGGCCGCCGCCGCCGTGTGGCGAACGTGGCTAAGGGGCGCCAAGGAGACGAGTGAGGTGGATCGCTATGTCCCTCGCGGCCGGGCACCTCCTCGCCGCGACCGCGGGCCCGTAGCATGTCACGGGCGCAGATGTAGTCATTCGGGGGCATCGCCCGGCCGTGTTGGCGCCGAGATCGCCGGTAGTGTCACCGTTGATGGGTGGCCCAAAGCCGCAAAGAGACATCGCGGTGGAGGTGTCCCAGCCCTCCAAAGGGCGCCTTTACCGGGTGTTGATGTTTGTTAAGTGCTAAAAGAAATAAGAAAGATTCGCAAGTTTACGTAACACCATTGTAGCTTTTAAAGAGTATTCTAGAGTATCGTGATCCACAGTGGAAGCTATGGTTAAAGAATTCTAATAACTCACAATCATGTATCTATTAACTTAGCAAACCAACTAGACTAAAGTGAGGGGGTAGATAATAAATAAGACAATGAATAATAATAATGCATTAAAGAAATCTAAATAACATAACTAAAAGAGTTCTAAGATAAATGAGTAGTTTAGCCGATCAAGAGGACAACGGAGAAATCAAGGTTCCTAAATACTTTTCTATTACTTTGGTTCTAAGGTAAATAAAACATGGATAGATATAGCAATCACACAAAAGCACTTTGGAGCAGCAGTACCTTTCCAACTCTCAAGAAAGACTGAGAAGGAGTAGTTGGGGGAAGGCTGTCGAGAGCTCTACGAACATCAACCCTAATGTGGTGGATTACAAAGGCCTGACAGAGCTGTCACCCCTGGGGCTACCACAACTAACCGGAGGGTTGAGCGCAACCTCAGGTAACCTATAGTCTAGACACTATGCCTATACTATCGATTACTACTCTAGCTACCATGAATAACTAGAGCACTCAATACGAGCAAAGATCCCATGCAATGGCATAAATACTATACTAAACATATATAAATGGAAGGCATAAAAGTAAATAGAGAAGATAAATATATTAAAGCATAAGTCTTGTAAAGTAAAGATACAAAGACATACCAAACTCTGAAGACTCCTCCAGAACCGGAGCATAGCTCCGCTCTCCCTAACTCTCAACTAGATCTAATCTACTACATTGGAAAGTCTAGTCCTAGATCTCTACATTGAAGAGAGAGAGAGAGTTCCTCACATTGGGACCCCTCTCTAATCAATAAGATGAGATGAATAATGAATTACATAATGAATTATGGTTTTAGGGGTGAGGTCTGCCTCTTTATTTATAGCCCTGAGGGATGAATCTGAGCCGTTGGATCAAACCGACCTTAAACCGACTTAAATCAACGGCTAGATCTGATTCTCACGATCCCATAGGTCGGTGGAGGAAGCTTCCAGAAGCTGGTGGCATTTTGTGAAAATGGAGGGCCGGGCGGCCTCTCCCTATGGCAGGTGGGTCCCACCTTCGGCGAGCCATCTTCTGGTGTCCTTTAGGTCCTTGGAATTTATACTAATGGTCGTGATTCATATCTTTTGATTCTAGATTCCAAATGTGGCAAATGATATATCCGTTTCGATCGTCTCGACGAGCTCTTCGCAATGGTGCACTCCAAATCATTATTTGAGATTCTTTTATTCAATGAAAACTTACCTAACCTGCAAAACAAGTGAGAGCACCAAAACTCGTGGAATCCATTAGAATCAAACCCTAGACTCTAGTGATATCATCCATTTATATGTTTATTTAAGTATAAAATGTTGACGTTATCCACCGCCAACACCGGTCATGCAGAGGAACCGAGAAGTACCACTCCTCGCCGTGGATAGCGGCGCACTTTTATGTATTCGCCGTGGCCGAAGCCCATTTTCAGAGGGCCGATGGGGGCGCTTTCGCGCTAGGGTTGGCGCCATCTCGCGCCGGCTTCGCGTCGTGTCATCCTCGGCCGGGCCGCCGGAGTGGGGGGTGCCCATGATGCACTTGCCGGCGCCGGCCGCGATAGGATCCGCAGCCGCTTGCCGACGTTCTCCGCCATCGTGGATGTCCGAGGGACGCCCACCTGGTGTAGCGGATTGATCTCGGCGCCGGAGTTCAGCCGAAGTTGACGACCATGTTGGCGTGGTGCCGGGTGGGCGTCGTTGTCGCCTCGCGGGCACCCCGGGGGCATCGTGGTCGGGCGCCAACGCCCTTGGAGGTGTCGCCGATGTCGGGGCGCCGTGGGGTGGTCGACGCCATTGATGACGCCGGGCAACGCCGTTGTAGCATTGATGGTAGGGGTAATGGCTCCCCCGATGGTAGAGATGGACTTGCCCGGGTTACCGTGGAGCGTATGCCTGGCCTTATCTGTGAGGATGTTGGCGCCATTGATGTTCTGGACGTCGGGGTTGAGGTCAGTGACGTTGGTGTCGACATCAGGTGACGTCGTTGTGTTGCTCATGGTAGTAATGGCGTTATTATCCCGGTGTTCCCTTTGTCAAAGATGAAGTTGATAACTGGGGAACTTATCTGCGCCATTGGAGTAGTCACGAGACGTTGGCCTAGTTGGGTAGGCTTTTTTTGTCGAAAGCAACCGGTGGGCATCGGTTGTATCCTCCCCGACTCGATCCGACCGCAATAAATGAGGGCGTCCTTAGGGTGGACGAGCCCGCTGCTTTGCGCGGTCGGTGATCGCGGGAGGGATGACGCCGGGCGGCGCCCGTGGGAGCACCGTGGGAGCACCGTTGTCGTTGGTGGCGCCCATGGTAGGGGCGTCCTCGAGGAGGTCGTCGAGCTCGCCGGTGGCCTTCATGCGGGCGAGGTGGCCTACGAGGATGACGCTGTGCTGGGACGGAGGGTGGAGCCAGACTTCACCTTGATGTGGTTGGAGATCGCAGCGTTGTCGGCAGCGTTCTCGGATCCAAAGCGTAGATGGCCTCCATGATCATCTCGGGTAGGATGGCGCGAGTGGCCATCGGATCTTGACGGCGGTGGTGGTGGGTGGATCGACCGGCCTCCGAAGTACCACATGTCATAGTCCGGACGGGCTCCGGCGGTTGTGGACGGGGCCCGGCGGCACCGGGCGGGTTAGGGTTTGGGTGTTTGGCGCTGCCCTCGCGGCGCGGCGGGCTAGGGCCTGAGAGCGAGAGCGAGAGAGAGCCTCAAGACCGGAGCCGTTGGGTGTTACTCCTTTAATTTTTTTTCGATTGATTCCAAATGATTACAGCTCCCTTGTATTTATAGTCCGGGGAAGACTTGCACGTGAAGTAAATCTAATTTATTTCCTATTCTATTTCTATTTTATTCCCTAAATATCGATTGCTTGATGGCGAAGTTGACGACAATGGTGGCCGGCCCTAGGGTTGCCGACCTTGCACGCGTGCATGCCTCCTTGGCCCATTTGATGGGCTGTGACATCTAGTTCTAGACTTCTCATCTATGGATCCGCTTTTATCTCTCTCGCGGTGCATGAATGGGCCCCTGGTAGTAAAGTCGCGTGGGTGGTTGCTGGTGATTTGCAAAGTGGGTATGTGATCTCGTTATGCCTGATTCAACTCAGATATAACGTGTGGGTAAAGTGTACAACCTCTACAGAGTGTAAATCTATCCGATAGTCGCGGCTCGCAGACAATGGCATCACTATGGTGTGGTCTCAATGATTAGACTTTGGCGCGTGAGTAATCTTTTGACGTGAGTACTTTTTGCGTGCGTGTTTTGAGAAAACTATAATTTATTTTGTTATGTGAGGCTCTGTAGTAGCTGTGTGGCTTTACTCGATAAAGGAGATCCAACATGTTTACAATAACCTATAAATTATTTTTGAGGCGTGTCGAGCCTCGTGTGTTCGAGAACTGGCGGGATTGATGTATGTCCCCCAGGGCCCACAACCCTCTTTATACTTGAACAGATGCCCTCTATCTTCCCTTTGCTTTTCTTTTAAAACAATCACACTAAAAATACCACCTACATTAAACCTTGTTTTCTCGCAAATTATAAAACCCTAAGCCTTTCCTTGTTCCTACCCTATGCATCTAAAAAATACTTTGTAGTAGTGGTAGGGCTTGCTGAAGTACCTTATGTACTCATGCCTTTCTCTTTATTTTCAGCAGAAGAGCAGGAGTACGACTTCGATGCCGAAGACGACGTGTAGATTAGGGTTTCGCCTACTCCCAAGTTTAGCCTGTGGCTTAGGCTATCTGTGTTTAGTTTCCGCTGTGTAATGTATGTGTTAGCCAATAGGCCTTTTGTGTAAGACTCTATGATGTAAGGACCTTTAATGTAATGTAACCATGGTATGACCCGTGATGCTACTCTATAATTGTGCATATCATACCATCGATCCAGTGGACCGGATATGGTAAGCATAGTGGATTTTAGAAATTGGGCCCGAGCATCGTGCCTCGCCGATGATGGTGCGGAGAACACTAGCGCCATGTGAGTATCTTGTCCATGTGAAGATGTATTTTTTTTTTGAAAGATCCGCTGCCGCTTTCATTGATGAGTAGGAGTGAAAGTATTACATGAGTTCAGGCACCGCCAGCAATTGCCTAGATTTTGCATAGCATTCACTAGACATTGCCACCCCTTAAATTCTAAGTATTTCTAATTTACATTTACATGGTTAATCAACTCCCCATCGACCACACTGGGTTGGTTGGCGGCAAAGGGCGCACCTCTTGAAGACATCTATTGCCCGCCGCACCCACATCTTGGCTTCATCTTGGATGGTTCTAAAGATTTGTTCGGGCGACCGCTAGTCTTGTTGAAGACACGGTTGTTTCGCTCCTTCCATTTTTGTGGCCGTGGGTCGCATCAGCGAAGGCGCCTGAATCCAACCCCCAACCTTCTCCCACACCAACTTGGAGCAGCCGTGATTCCTAGAAAAGATGAAATAGTCTCCGTTTCTCATGCAAAGTCGATGTAAATACTCGTTAGGCCATTCTCTTATCAACAATCTTGCCGTTGTCCATATCCAATTCTTTAACATAAGCCAGCGTAAGAAACGCACTTTGGCGGCGCTTTTGTCTTCCGTGATGAGTTTTCGCCATCGCCAACTTAGTCATGCCAAGGAATTGAATCCTATATGCCAAGTTGGCCTTTACTTCCCATCCGTGTGTAGCCATGTGATGGTGTCCTTCAAGTGGTTGCGCAGAACATCTTGTAATCTTGCCCATAGCGAGATGAAGTCCTCGATTAGATATTGCATCAAGTCATGGTCCATGTCGCTGATCCAACTTTCAAGAGCCAATGCTTCTCGACAGCTTTATTTTTCCATCGCGGCTGAATAGAGCCGGGCTCCATCCAGCCAGCCGGGAGGTCCAGAACTTAGCGGTCCCCATTTCCAAAGGTCACAAACGCCGCTACATCGAAGAGTGCTTCATCGACTTTGTCCACCGATTCCATTCCCTTCCAAGGTCTAGTTCTGTCATCCCAAGAGAACCAAATCCACC